>CM046833.1:37321553-37921553 GCA_025618425.1 Heliocidaris tuberculata
GTTGGACGTGAGTGACATTCTTTAGATCTAACAAATTGTTGGAAACTGTATTTATGGACTTCCTTTGTCTTATTTTATCTGCATGAAATTCTTCTCTTTGTCGTTTGTCGTGTTCGGTCACGGCAGCGCCCGCTCTCTGAGGCTGGGATGGCTGCATGGCTGAACTCGAGGGGAGGAGTCCGCAGTAAATACTGAGCTGCTTATTCCAAGATTGGAAGCAGTTGACTATCTTCTGTTTTTTAATGCTACAGTTAGAATTTGATGATAAATTCACCGTATATCTGAGTAGATTCTACATCAATTTGAATTCTAAAACGGCAGTAAATTCCTCACCGGGTTGCTTATATTTCAAGACTGGAAACAGTTTAGGTCGAATATCGTCATTTTTTAAAAATTTGATGATATTTAATTCATCATAGTTCATACCGTATATTAGAGTAGATTCTACATCCATTTTATTACTCTAAAAAAATAATTCCGGAATCTGCTCAGTGAAAGTAGAGTCTATTTAAAAAGTATGTGTGTTTTGAAACCAGACGATTTTTCTGTCTATGTAGATCTGTAGACTATCATGACTATATAGACCTAAAGGGGCTTTCACACCGGGCTTGCGTAGAGTTGCATAGTGCGGCGTATCGCCTACACTGAGCTTATGCTGGCCTACGTGGCAATACGCAGAGGGACAAAAAGGGGTACGCGAGATGGACCCCAAAAATTAACATGTCTAATTTTTTCACGTACTTTCGTCGTAGACCACTGCATGCAGAAAGTACGCAGTTTTTACGCAAGTATAAAACACTACGCTACTGTACGCCATGCCTACGCTATAGTACGCTATCATACACCAGTCTGACGAAAAATCCTTTGAGGCTGGCGTAGTGTTGCGTACTTTTGCTTATTGTGGGTTCAGCATAAGCAAACTTACGTACCCTTTACGCCAGACCTACGTATACGTACGCAACCCTACGCCTGTTATACGCAATCCTACGCGTAAGTAAGGCAATTGCATATGTTGTAGGTACGCGGTACCTATGCACAGGGTACGCAACAATACCCCAGCCTACGCCGATCCTGCGCGTAATAAAGGGGCTTTCACACCAGCCCTGCGTAGAGTTGCGTAGTGTGGCGTACGGACGATGCCGAGCTTACTCTGCCCCAAGCAGTGCCTCCGTTAGCCTACGTGGAAATACGCCGAGGGACCAAAGGGGTACGCGAGATGGACGCAAAAAATTAAACATGTTTAAAGAGCACTGGACGCGTCACGCAGAAAGTACGCAGTTTTACGCAAGTCTATATACGCAACACTACCGTAGAGTTACGTAAGGAAGGGCATAGTGTTGTGTACTTTTGCTTAGTGTGGGTTCAGCATAAGCAAACCTACGTACCCTTTACGCCAGACCTATACGTATTCGAACGCAACCATACGCATGTTATACGTAATCCTACGCGGAGGTACACCAATTGCATATGCCATAGGTACACGGTGCCTATGCACAGGGTACGCAACCATACGCCACCGTACGGCAGCCTATGCAAAACATACGCAGGGACTACGCCGGTCCTGCACGTAATTTTGACGTACTCGGTACGCCGCACAACGCAACTCTACGCAGGCCCGGTGTGAAAGAGGCTCAAGACTATAGATCAAGCTTAATTCGTTAATAATAGTGCTGATGAAAGTTGGCCACAATATTCACTCTTTCAGTTTCAGGGGCAAACATGTGCTAGGGGCGTTAACGGTTAATCCTTTGAAGAATTAATAGAGTATGCTGGAGTCATGGGCATAGATAGCGGGGTGGGGGTGGGGGTGTGCAGTGGTTGATGGGGGATATGTGAGTGCATCAATTATATTTTATTGTACAAAAAAATGTAATCACTGGATCATGGGCGTAAAGCGGGGGGGGGGGGGGGGGGCATTTATTAACAGTTTTTTCATTGTAAAAAATGGCAATAACCCCCAAAGAAAGTGGAACCTTTCTATAAACGCCACTGGCTGGAGTGAAGGGAGGGGAGGGGGCATGATAAGGGGATAGAGCCTGCACTCACCATCCATAATTGTCCACAGATTATTATTATGGTGGATTCACAATTTTATCTGGGTTTCAAATATTGCAGGGTACGTGAGTAAATTGGATTATGACTTTTGCAAATCATGTTTCATTAAACAAAAAAATGTAATGGATGGCACGGTAGAATTTCATATGTTTAGGCATCAGGCACCTTCGCTCACGTTCTCCTTAGGTGATATTGTGAGAACGGGGTGGGAAAGGACAGGTAAAAAATTTGCTTCAATAAACACACAAACATAAAACAATCTTCATGGAAGTTAAAAGGCATTAGCTCAAATAAAATAAGATTAATTTCACAGTATTATATGGCCAGTGATTTTCACATGGAAACAAGTTTTGAAATAATTATATTGTTATTTTCTACATAAAAACAGTAGATATGCAGTCTCTCTCATCAGCAAAAGTGTATTATACATAATCACCACTATAAGACATAAAAATGATAAATTATTTTAGCCCAAAACCAAATAAAAAACAAACAAACAGACTTTTACCTTTCAAAAAAAGCATGTGACATATTCTATAGTAAGAATGACATGTTGTAATCTTAAACTTATTTTTCTCTTAATATTTCATGTATTATTCACTTGAACTAATAAAACAATACTAAAAGAATCTAAGATAAATACAAGAGAAACTAAAAATTAACTTAGATGAAAAACAAAAATTACAAAATATTTCTTTTTAGAAACCATTACCCATAGAACCATAATTATTAAGCATTTGTCTTATTAATTAAAAAAATACATGATATTCATGTACACATATTAACCTATCATTTGAAAACATATAGTTTGAATATGATTATTTGGTAACAAAAACATTGTAATATGTTTATCCCATTCAATATAATTTTAATAAGCCACAATTTAAAACAGTAATAATTTCAACATTGTTCCAAAGAAGATGTGTTCGCAAAAATCAATCCATACTTCCCTGGCTAGCACCCGTGGAATTTTTCCACGGGTACTGCTGCTAGTACATATATAGTACATCAGTGAGAGCCTTGTGAGTTGTGACAACCGGTTACATCAAAATGACGAATAACGTCACAGCGACGCAGGGTGAAGTATTGTTCTCAGCTGAATGGACTAATTTCTGGAACCGAAGTTAATGCGATTGGTCAATTTAAAGTTACATCAATTTACCTATGTAAACTTTAATTTTGAAAACAAATTAAATGCACATATTAGCATTGCATAATACATGTCAACATTCTCATTGTTGCCAGAATATATTATGTCAGAGCAACAAAAGGTGTGTATTTAAAGTGTTTTCAAACTTAAAGTCTCTGTAGCTAAATGAATATCATTATCATTTTTAATTATAATAATTATTACAATTATTACTATTTTTATCATCATCATCATCACTATTATTAAGAGTGTTTATCTTTAATCGATAGGCCTAGGGATGCTTTCCTACTCATCCTGATATGGCTGCTTGTCAATACGGAAAATAACAGACAACATACGTAATTCAGTAGAGCTCAACTGACCACCATCACACAACTCGTTTGGGGGCCTTCAACTTCTATAGAACAGAGTAATCTTCTCCAAGCTAATTCCTGTACAAAGCTCCAGGTTATAATTAATCTCCAAGTGGCAGTCCAGCTAAAGAATGAATACCTCACGCAGTCCCACATTTGGAATCTGGTGATAGCAGGAGAACATTTTTCTCTACAATGGTATTCTCAACGCAAGCATCCATCGACAAGGATGGCATGTGCCCTGGAAACTTCACTGGACATA
This sequence comes from Heliocidaris tuberculata, assembly GCA_025618425.1. Lineage (NCBI taxonomy): Eukaryota > Metazoa > Echinodermata > Echinoidea > Camarodonta > Echinometridae > Heliocidaris > Heliocidaris tuberculata. Next base: position 37,325,374 of record CM046833.1, read on the forward strand.
ATCCTCCAACATGGCCGGTTGAAGAAGAGCATTCAAGACAACTCATCCACATGGTGATCCAGGCTTGCCCAGCATTTAGCTTATGTATTGTGGTATACCTCATATTTTCTCTTTTTGCAGAAAAAATAAAAGGGCACATGTGTTCTCAGCCAATAATCAAAAGAATTCACACTAAACCTAGAAACACAGAATCAATTGCAAACTCAGAATTGGCCTCAGAACGAATTGATAAAGTGACTGAGACACAATCCTTACTTAGAGATACAAAAGTAGCATTTGCAGAATTAGAATCTAAACAGAAATGGACCAACTCACAATTAGAAAAGAGTCAAAGAAAGCTTGCTGAGAAAGACTCCCTCCTCAATTTGAAAGATGCTGACATTGCTAAACTGGAAACTCAAAAAAAAATTACAAACTGGAAATTAGAAAGCAGCAAGAAAAGTAATGCTCAGACACAGATCTTGCTTTCACAAAAAGAAACAGCTATCTCAAAATTACAAGCTAAGGAGAGAGTCACATGCTTCAAATTACGAGAATGTGAAAACAATCTTGAAAAGACACAGTCTTCCTTAAGGGAAATGCAAGCTGCATACTTACAATTAGAATCCAAACAGAAAGAGGTTACATACTCAAACTTACAAGAAAGTGAACAAAATCTAGAAAAGAAAACATATTCTCATAGGGAAATGCAAGCTCCATTAAAAAATACACAATCTGAAGAGAGAAAGACCAACTCGAGACTAAATGAAATTGAAAAGGATCTTGAAAAAACACAGTCTTTGTTAAGGAAAATGCAAGCTGAATACTCACAGCTGGAGTTAAAAGAGAGAGGCACAAACTTAAAATTACAAGAATGTGAGAAAGATCTAAAAAAGACACAGTCCGCCCTTAAGGAAATGCAAGCTGCCTACTTAAAATTAGAATCTACACAGAGAGAGACCAATTCAAAGTTACATGAAACGGAACAAATTCTTCAAAAGGAAAAGTCTTCCCTTAAAGAAATGCAGGGTCTATGTACAGATGCACAAGCTAAAGAGAGGGAAACCAACTTAAAATATCAAGAGCATATAAATCAACATGAAAGGATACAGTCTTCCCTAAGAGAGATGCAAGATGCATATTCACAACTAGAATCTAAAGAAAGAGAGGCTAACTCGAGATTCAAAGAAAGTGAAAAAAATGTTAAAAAGATACAATCGCTACTCCTGGAAATGGAAACTGCACTGTCACAATCTAAGTCCAAAGAAAGAGAGACAAAGTCAAAACTACAAAAGACTGAAAGAAAACTTGATGAGGCTGAGGACTCTCTCAGCAAAATGCAAGATGCATTTTCAGAATTGGATTTAAGAGAGAGGGAAATAGAAAACACACATGCTGCATTCACCGAATCAAAAGCTAAAGAACGACAGACAAATGCAAAATTGCAAGATGCTAAGCTCTCTATTAGTGCAATGCAAGTTGCATACTCAGAATTAGAAACTAAAGAGAGGGAGACTGTGGAAAAATTCCAAGAAAGTGAGAGAAATCTGGTCGAGATTCAGTCTATCTTAGATGATACACAAGCTGCATATACAGAATTAGAAGCTAGAGAGCTACAAACAAATGCAACATTGCAAGAACGTGAGAGAAATCTGGAGGATGTTCAGTCCCTTCTAATTGCCACACAAGCTGAATTTGCTGAATTAGAATCTAAAGAGAGAGAAACAAATTCACAATTACAAGATGCTAAGCTCTCTCTTAGTGCAATGCAAGTTGCATTTTCAGACTTAGATGATCTAAGACAGACTGAGAGAGAGCCAAGCAGAGAAACAAGTGCTTCAAGCCCAACACAGGATGACGCAAGACAGAAAATAACCTGTGGTATTTGTTATACTGCAGAAAAAGAATGTGCTCTCAGCCCATGTGGGCACATGCTCTGCAATAGATGCCTTCAGCGAATACATTCTCGCAACAATCGCTGTCCACACTGCCGAACGCCAATCCAATCTAGTAATAAAATATATTTTTAAGGCTCTTAACATTTATTTAGATATTTTGAAGTACTGGGGATTTATAAGCTGATCACATTTTCCCAAACTTACATAAAGGATTTGCAATATATTCATAAAAAACTAAAACATTGTCTTTTTCTCTTTTGACAAAGAATAACAACCTGAATAAATTTATTAAATTCTGAACTTTTTTCGAGCTAATTAGACAGGATGATAAACAAGCTTGAAGCTACTGTTACTATACAACCTATCATAAAATAATTAAAGTTGATTCAATTTAAATCATATCCAAACTGCACAATTATAACTAATAGAGTAGTCAGCATAAAGCAGTAGAATGCTCAAGTGTATTGTTGGAATTTGTTAATACTTTTTAAGGAATTTGTATTAGCCCAAGTTTGGTCAAAAACTAAATTTCCTAAACTCCAAATGAAGAAAAGGATTTTTAAAATCCAGTTATTAGGCAGGTCAAATGGTATTTGCACAGAAAGTAATTACAAATTACTAAAACTCAGAATATACATGTATACCACTGTAATAAAAGCTTGAAAACATGCTTCAGACTTCTGCAAAAATTAATATTAAATGACTCTTCAAAGAATTTCAATCAAAAAATGATTCATTATCAGATTTGGTTTGTAAAAATAATCTAAGGTAGAGCAAACAGTAATAAGAATAAGCATAATCTCTTTCTAGTGTTCATTAATTCATGTAAATATTAAATGGTCTTATTGAAAAAATTATGGTTTGCAAACACACACAAAAAATTGTAACTTACATGTATGTAAACCTATTCCTATTTTCATAAACCTTTGCTTTTCAATGTTTATTTAATATCTCACCATAAATTGTCTGTGTATATTTGAATGTGTTGTCCAGCAAAAATGAAAAAACTTTTAATTTGAATTTGTGTGGGAAATTTTTGTGACGCAGCTTTACTCGAAGTTGATGTGTAAAAATCCAAATTATAAAGAGCTGTGAAATATCTAACATAACAGTTCAGATATACAACATCTACAGATATTATAATATTACATAGGATAGCTTTAAAATCTTTAATAATGTTAAAGAATCATTATCACTGAATACATTTTAATTTCTAGATAATTATGTGCCTAGAAGATTGACTGATAACTGACATATTTTGTGATATGATTTTAGAATGCCTGTTTTCTACTTCTGATTTACTTCGGTGGTTTGTATGTATTGTATTATCATGCTATGTAATACTTTTCTTACTGTTGTGTAAAGGTGTTCCTAACAGAAATCTTGTCTTTGTGTATGGCAAAATCCCCTCCTCCCTTAGGGTGCATATTTACTTGTACTTTGTATTATACTACAGTAAAGAAACAATTTAGGTCTGAATCTTATTTCAATTTTGCAAATTGACAAACATTACATACACCTGCTGGAATGTTACAGATAACACATCATGTGGCAAATCTTATCTGAGACTGTGAACACATTCTACAAAAAATTGTAATAATGACTATTTTAGATACAAGTATATATATATTGTGAAGGGTATTTACGTGGAAGATATTCAAAGCCAAATTAAACCCCCACAAGCATGAAACCCAAAGGTTTCACAACAAGCCACTCAGTAGTACCTTATGCATGCTTGTTACACAAGTGTAATCTCACATTTCTCATTGAGAGTAAACATTGTGATGATATCAAAATTTCTTACTCTTTCCAAATAAACAATCACATTATTATGGACATATCATGTACAAAGATATATATATATATATATATATATATATATATATATATATATATATATATATATATTGTGCTTCTGGTAACAAAAATGAAAGATTATTTAGTCTTAATAGTAGAATTCTTGTCAGTCTTCTTTTTTTTTTTTTTTTTGCTTGTAATTTATCTTTATCAATAAAATATGATATAATCAAACTTTGATAGTGGAAGTGTGTCTATTTCAAAAGACTAGAAACATGTATATTGAGGACTTTAATTTGATATGGTGAATGATTGAGGGTTTGATGAGTTTAGGACCCTGTTTCATGAAATGTTTTATCCACGACAAGTCATAATGAATGATATATAAGCTACTAAAATCAATGCATTTTGCTGGCTGTGAACAGATGTTTCTTTAAAAAAAATCATGGCAGGTGCTGTTCAAAAGCAGTTTTATGAAACAGGGCACTTGTATGAAAATCATGGTTTAAAGATAAAGTTGAGTTCTGTTCATGCCATTACATTGTTAAAGAAACTGCCTCAAAGCAATTGGGAAAGGTCACAAATTATTTTTCACCTGCCCTATAAGAACTCAACCTTCTCTATAAAACAAACTGTCAAGAGGGTATTTCAGGTTGTCATGTGGGAATCCTTAGTATTAGCCAACCTGCAGGAACCAGGAAAACAATTTTCTGGAATACGAAATCGGGAGGGGTAGATTAACTATTTTATGAGTTACAAGCACATGCAGGAGCAAGAGACAAAGAGAGAATTACATGACACCAATCGCGATATTCCCAAAGTAGTCGACCTGACAGTGTATGAACCTATAAAAGTTCTGTCCATTGAAGTTGTTTTTTTTTTAATTTGTGATCCCATGTTGTCTTCGAACAATTTCAGCTTTGTTGCCCCCAACACAACTTTCGAGCAATTTGCATATTTTGCATAAATCAGAAACGTCACATAGACAGGCAATGTTAAACAACCCAAGACAAGCGTGCTGCACCCAACGCTAATAGTGTTGTTAATCTTGTGCAATGAAACCTGCGATACAATTAAATTCTGTTATATCCTCTATTCATTACGTCACAGGTTATACTCTGCATAAGATGAATAACACACTGGATTTTGATATGCGAATTATGCAAATTGCTCAAAGTTATTTATGATTACAAATCCACAACAAAATTTAAACTTACAGAACTTTTCTAGGTTCACTGTTGGCTGTATATATGAGTGGACTAAAGATTAACTGCATGCATATACGTTTTTATAGTAATTCAGCTTGCTCAATGGATTCAAATACACTACACTTCTTCAAATTTGTTCTAAATGGCCTGAAAGATTGTCAGAAACTTGTCCGAGGCTTGCCTAACATAAAAACAACTGATGTATGCCGGATGGGTCCAATATCTGTCAAGTAATTTTGGTGACAAAAACAAACAAATTTAGCAGGTTGACTTTGCCTACAGATTATGTAGTCCCATGTGCTTGTATCTTTCAGTGCATATAATTATCACCAAACTTCTATCATCCAGAAGACCTATGACAAGTACAAAAATCCATATACCGAACAATAAACAATGCACAATGACCCTGGAAAATTATGTACACCGTTGAAATACAGTTTGATTGCACCTAGACTACCAGAACTTTAGTGCACTTGTTAATCGTGTTCCTCTCAGGGAAATAGGCCATATTCTTGAAAGTGTTTAAAGCGTACCAATCACCTGAAAAAATAATTTGTGTACAGCTAGAAAGTATAAAATCTACTTCAAAGAACTTTGCCTAGTATTCTATAGGTCAACAGTTAGTGAGTATGAAGGAAATAAAGGATAACATGAAAATGCTCGCGCGGAACCGAACTCAGAGTTTGGTTCCACGCGAGTCTTTACCTTGACGAGCACGAACGGGTGCGTCGAGGAGTCTACTCACGAGTCGCTTTTACACTTATTGAGAGTGTAATTAAAATTGCAATATCTTCTTATAGAATTAATATTTGAAGCCCATATTTTTAATACAGTATAACAACATGCAACCTCTAACATACAGAGCAAAACTATTTTTGGTGATTGGTACCCTTTAATATCTTGATAAGGTTCCATGAAAAGAAGGAGTCAGTAATAATACTGCTACAAATAGTTAAACAATATATTAACCCCTGGTATGACAAACAAAAAGTAATACGTGAACCAGTCTTGGTGTTTGCTCTCTGATCAGAAATAGTTAAACAGAGAACAAACTCCAATACTGGTTCAAAACAGAAAATTTCTGACAAAGTGACAAGTTCATATGGACCATTATTGTGAACAAAGTACAGACAAGGTAAACAAACTTACACCCAAATTAAAATTCTTTATCATTTTTTGTCTGCTCTATCTACTGTAGTATGAGCATACCATAAACACTCAAGATAAAGTTATCTATTTCCAGAGAATGCGTGCGAGACATTTCTGTCATATTGATGTACCGCAATTATTACTGCATATTACAATAAGTAAGCATGGGCCAAGTGATGAATTCTTAAAGGAGAATTAACCCATGAATATAAATGTACTTATGTTCAAAGGTGTAATATATTCTTAATCATTGGCCTGTATCACTTTAGAAATAAAATATCAGAAAAGGGTTTAAATCAAGACATTCTAGCACACGTTATCATCTGCTAACAGTTTACATGGGGGCTGCCATTTTCTTGATGATATGGAGTTGTACATGAACCATTGGGAACCGTTCCGGTCAGGAAGATATTTGTAATCCTAGAGCTAAATTGCTTCTCTTCATTACAAAAAATCCCCATATATGATGGAAAATACATAACAGGTGTATACATATATTCTAAAATTTGAAATTTATAGATTTCTTTTTAAATTCTCTGGTTTTGCTAAATAGAAATCGATTTCTTGGGCTTTCCTGGCAGAGCAGAACATAATTAATACAACGCGCATTCTGACTATTGAAATCCATTATCTCAAAGCAGGTGAATGCATAGTTTGTCACTACTGATGCTCGGTAAAGTTATCATCCATAAATTTGAATTAATTTGCTCCGTCGCGTACGTCATAGTATCCAGAAAATAGATTTATATTTAGTAAAATAGTAATTTTCAAAGAAATATAAAATACATTTTCGTTTTTAGAATATATGTATATTCTCTTAAATATTTCAAATTTCAAATGGGATTTTGTATCAGGAAGAAAGACAATTTTGCATTCAGATTAAAAATATCTTTATGTACACATCAAGAAAATGGCAGCCCCCAGGTATTGCTAGCAGACGATAAATTTTGCTGAGAAAATCTTGATTTATACCCATCTCGTATATCTTAATGCAAAACTACGTAGGACAACAAGAAGGAATTGATTACATCTTTGAATATAAGCACATTAATATTTTGAGGTTAATTCCCCTTTAATGACCTAAATGTCACTATCTGATTGAAGTCCAGCCAGTCAGAGCAAGACAATTGTTCAGGAAGTTATCATGTATTGACTCGACATGATACTGCATGGTAGATGTGTAATGTGAGCCAAACCCATCATTACCACTGTAAATGACACGGTAATCTAGCTAGCACAGGAGAAATTGGGTTGTAAGTGCATCTCAAATGGTCTTCAGATACCAGTTGATAGGAATTTTTCATACATTTCTACTAGAACTTCATTAGACTTGAAATCAACTATCTAGGTATGTATACTTAAGACAAGCTTCATCAATGACAGATAACAACACAGAAATAGACTGCTACCTGATTGAGTGCTTAAATCATTAATTATGAAGACTGAAAGACTATTATTTACTGAGATCCAGAAGGACGTTAACTTGTATACTTTAACAGAGTCAATGCCCTTCTGTCTCTCAGCAGATGATATGGTGGCAGAAATATGTCTTTTCTAACTCAAAAGAACATATGTCAAATTATTACAAAGGTAGACTCTTTTTACAGAATTTTTGATAATGCTCATATATACATAGTGTAAATCAAAGCATTCGAATACAGAGATTTCTTTTCACTGACAGGTTTCTGAGTATTGTGGACAAACTGCCAACTATTTCAGCAACTGCTCCAAATTATCCATGATCATCTGCTACAGGTAACCAATTAAATGTCAATCGAGATGATTCTTTCACACAGTCTAGAACTCCTGTCATCAACCTACTAGCAGCAGCACAGCTTATAAGGAAAAGCCAAGAATTATTCTACATCCATACAGACACACTGCAAGATTTAATTTCTCCTCATTGTTCAACTTTCTTCCGCCTCTACAACATAGTGTCTTTCCAATCCACTTCCTTGCAACCAGTTTGAGGGATAACTAATTTGAACCAGAATTGTGATCGCTGTTGAAGTTCCCACAATGTCATACCCACAGAGTCAAGGAGAACAGATGGAAACGTCACACCGAGAGGCAGGTATCTACAATGAAAGATATCTTCTGATTTGCAGTGTACTTTTCATTTTAGTTATAACTGTAAAGGAAATACAATTGCATACAAAAGCAAAGCTGAGAATCATTCATCTTGAAGCTAAACAAAGAGAGACTGAAAGAAAACTTGATGAGGCTGAGGATTTTCTCAGAACAATGCAAGATGCATTTTCAGAACTGGATTTAAGAGAGAGGGAAACAAACTCACAATTACAAGCTGTCGAGAATTCTGCAATGCAGGCTTCATTTGAGGACTTAGAATCAAGAGAAAGAGTGGCAAATGCAAAATTACAAGAAAGCGAAAGAAATCTGATTGAGGTTCAATCTATACTTGGTGACACACAAGCTGCATTTGCAGAATTAGAAGCCAGAGAGCGAGAAACAAATGCCAAATTGCAAGATGCTCTGCTCTCTCTGAGTGCAATGCAAGTTGCATACTCAGAATTAGATGATCTAAGAGAAACCGAGAGAGATCCAAATGCAAACACAACTGCTGCAAGCCCAGCAACTGATGACGTAAGACAGAAAATAAATTGCGGTATTTGTTATACTGCAGAAAAAGAATGTGCTCTCAGCCCATGCGGGCACATGCTCTGCGACAGATGCCATCAGGAGATCCGTTCTCGAGGCAATCGATGTCCAACTTGTCGAACGCCAATCCAAGCTGTTACTAAAGTTTACTTTTGAATTTTTCCAAATTTTTTCAATTCAATTCAATTCAATTCAATTCATTTAGCAAATTCATAAAAAACATTACAAACAAATACAATACATGTAATACATTAAAACAATTAAAACAATAAAAAACTTAAGAAATTGCAGGGAAATGCAGCAGAAAGACAAAGTCTTATATCAAAGCCATTGAATAAGCTGTTGAATAAATTACATTAAATAAGTTTTCCAATATTCATGTAACTTCAAACATCTGCTGTCTTTTCTTTCAATGAAGAATGAAACTTGAAAAATTATGGACTTTCGCTTTAGCTTTTTCAATGGGGATGATAAGAACTACATTATCAATGTGTTATTATAAAGACTATCATATGGCTGTAAAAGTGAACGAAAATAGCAAAATCTCCACATTTCAAATTTATAAGCGACTCGCTATAGCATCAAGCAATACCCTTAATTGGTGTATTATTAGAGTTTACTACATTTTAATAAATTTGTATGAGCCCAAATAATACAAAAATTATTTTCTAGAATCAAGATGAAGAAAAAAATAGTGTTGAACAGGTACAACTTTACAGGTGGGCTGGGACAGTCAGGAGGTGAGATACTGTAGTAATAATGAAGTATGAAATATGCATGCTCGTACATAAGTGCAGTGTTTTGATTTGATTTGATTTGATTTTTTCAGTTTCAATATAAGCATACATGACACATATCAGTTCAGTGATTAAACATAAAACAATGTAATAAATTTGAATATATCAAACTAACAATACAAAGATAAAGGTATTGAGAAGAGTACAAAAAATAATTTACAAAAATGGATCATAATTGAACTAACATATACAATGAAATGCAGGGGCATGCTAAGAAAGCAATGCTTGTATGTTATATGCCCCAAAGATACATAATAAAATATTGGTCAAGCAATTATAACAATTTGGCTAAATAATGGTGAAAGTTACAAATTTGTGGTATGCCTAAATAGGTTTATAGGAAAAGAAAGAGGGAGAGAGTTGTAAAATAAGGTAGCTTAGCGAAACGTTGTGGCGCGTAAGAACGCGGGACAGACGCACAGAGGAAAACTGCAAGTTTTGTATGTGCTTATAAAATTAGAATCAGACATATCTGAATGAAAATTTTCATATTATTTTGCTTAAAATTGTTCAACTATTTGAATACTAATTCTATTTTGTAATATTTTGAGTCTGCCTTATAGAATAAAATTATGATTTTGAGCAAATGTGTCATATGCGTTTTTCCCGCGTTCTTACGCGCCACGACATTTCGCTAAGCTACCTAAGAGACAGGGAATAGAATGGAAGAGAGATTGGGAGCAGGGACAGAAACAGAGTCATTTCTCATGTGTTCACAGAAAAACATGAAAAGGGTGATTTTTTTTTTTTTTTTTTAGACTTGACCTGTTTGCAGGGGGCATAGGCTGAGCAGATATCTTTCAAGTTTATGTATAAAATTGTTCAGACTAGAGGATTATTAATTTCTGTATCTAAAGAGTTCCAATACATGGAACCTGAAATAATAAAGGTATTTTGTACAAGAAGTGTTCTTGTTAGATGTAAGTGGTAAGCATTGCCTTGTCCCGTTAGACATTTGTGTACAGTGTTGTTCTTTTGAAACATATCAAAAATAGCTGGGAGGTCATTTTTACCTAATTAGTACATGAATTGGCCTAGATGGAAATAATGAAAGTCTTTTGATGAAAGTCCTTCAGCGTGAGGAATTTATTTTCAAAAAAATAAAATATCCATATGAGTAATTTGCATGAAATAATCACTTAATACTTTTTTTTGCAGAAGTATTCTGTTTAATTGTGATTGTACTCCACAACACCATGCTAATATACCATAATTTATATATGGTAATATCAAAGTATGATATAATGTGAGTAGAGTGGGAGAAGGAAGGAAATATTTCAGTTTGTTAATAACTCCAATATGTTATAAATATGCAGTTTCCAGAATATTTATTGTGGATTACACAGAGAAAATGCTGTTTAAAACAGTTGTTTACAATATGAACTGAGCAACCCGTTGTACAGTTCATTTTGTAAACAATTTGTTTAAATATTAAACAGGTTGTATAAGTTTTAGACAACCTTTTTAAAAAGAGTTTTTACTGTGTAGAATTCCTAAAGTGCGGTTTTCACGGGGCTCGTGAACGTTTTGCGAAGGACGTGAATGTCAAAAAACGGCAAAGTCTAACAGTCGCATTTTATGCGGCAAAAGTTCGCAAAACATGTGCATAGGTTCGGAAGCTTCCCAAATCGTTCGTGAACGTCGTTTTTAGTTCGGAGGAAATTTTTAAAATTTTTAAAATTTCTCGCGAATGTTTCCCGCATCCCGGTGCGTTTTTTATGCGTGATTTGTTTGCAAACATGTTGTAAAACCTTTGTCATATGCGCAGGACCTGCGCAAAACGTGCGCGATGTTCGCAAAGTTTTCGTAAATCCCCAACCAGATCACGCAAGTTTTGCGAATGTTTCGCGCAAGCCGCGAAGTTCGCGCGATTATTTTCCGACCTTTTGCGAACATTTTGCATACATATTTAGACATTTGGTGGCAAATCCAAACCACGTGACATAACCTCTTATCTATATAAAGCGCATAAATTGGGTGTCTGACTTCATTTCAACATGCCGCCCAAAGGAAAGAGCCGAGGTCGAGCCTTCACCAAGAAGAGAAAGAAAATCCCCATCCCTGGGGAGGGGAAGCAAGTGCAAGGAGCATCACAGGAGAAGCGGTCAGAAACAAACACAGACCTACATGTACTGCAACAAGCAGCAGAGCTTCCTCCTCAAAATCAAAAACTTCTTCTTCATCCATGTTGGGCTGATATCTAGACAAAAACTGATGGTGGCAATACTTTTCAAAGCATTTATATACTACCCAAATATCGGTCGGAACACTAGTCACAGGATAATCATGCAACGTGTGTACGAATGTTGCGCGAATGTCGCATGGCGTTCATTGTTCGTGAAATAGACGGAAAACGTTCAAATATGTCGCAAAATATGCGCAAAAAATTCGCAAAAGATTCTTGGAACATTCGCGTTCTTCGCTTGTGCAGTTCGGCAACAGTGCGCACGACATTCGCACAAACATCGCGAGAACTTCGCATGAAATGCGCGAGAATAGTTTACGAATCCATTGTCGCGAAACATTCGGATATGAAACTTTTCCGAATCCATTTTCTTGACATTCACGTCCTTCGCAAAACGTTCGTGAGCCCCGTGAAAACCGCACTTAAGAATTAAGTTGTAGAAACTTTTTGGAGGACAGTATCAAAAATAATGTTACCAGGAAGATAAGTGATTCTGTTCCTAAAAAGCATATGAATGGTCTTCTGCAGGTTAAGAGATAGTTTATAAAGTGCAGCACTTTTAGGATCAATTCTAGACCAATTGAGGCTTCTTCTGATATGCAGTTGGAAAAATGTTTTTAAGTGAAAATGAATGAATGGCAAGCGGACATGAAAAAAAGTAGCTGCATGCTACAAAATCCTATGTGTATTCACATATCTCTGTTTCTGAAATCTGAAAATGTGAAGTGCATTACGTTTTTTTTCTAAACCTGCGGTGAACTACTGCAGTTTACCACATGTCACATGTGAACAAGCCTTAAAATGTTGTGGAATGGCAGAATGTCCTGTGTAATGGGCATTATGCTCTTCCAAATAAATTACTGATACTTTTAATACTGGAATGTAAGTTTCTTATATTGTTTTCTTTCAGTACATTTGATGATCTGCAATTTTTCAAAATTTTACAGTTCACATCATACAAACTTTAAGAGAAGGATGAGTTCTAGGAAAGGTGAAAAATAATTTGTGAGCTTTCCTATTCCTTTTATGTCAGTCTGGAAGAACATCATAGCTGAATTGTCACCTGAAAAGGGTTGCTCTTCAAATGCCCTCATATTCCAAATATGACAAGAAATAGCTGAAGTGTTTGGGCCGAACATTCTTGCCACGTGTGTGCAGTCACTTATACCCATTTCTGTACGCAGAGGATGTGCTTATCAGCAAGATTGCATCAATTTCTTATCATTTTGATGATTCCAAGTATACATCAATTCTTATGTAGACATGATCAACCTTTCCCAATTGACCACTTCAGTAATGTATGCAAATTTTATACATACCTTTCAAACAAAGGTTGTTCTTGACAACTTGAAAGGCTTGCTGGACATAGCGACAAGTAATGTATGCAAACTGGATTCCAAGCATTGAGTCTCATTTCTAAAAAGCGGGTTAATGGAATAGCTCATCACTAGGTGCTCAGAGAAGAATACATAATGTATACATTACAGAACCGGTCTATTGCTTTGTGACAGTTTCTTCACAATGTCATCACCTGACAAGAACTCAGCTTTATCTTTAACAATCCATATATTGCATGATAAAGAATGCATAACAATCTCAACAACTTTTTATACTCAAATCAATTTGCATTATGACATTTTAGTCGACGTGACATTTGATGAACCTTGAAAAGTTCTTCCCGTTGAAGTTTCTTGTGGATTAGTGATCCCATCTTGTCTCCGAACAATTTCAGCTTTGTTGCTCCCAAAGTAACTTTGAGCATTTTGCATAATTTGCATAAATCAAAAACATCACATAGACAGGCAGCGCTAACAGTGTTGTTAATCTTGTGCAATTGTAAACCTGCGATGCAATATAATTCCCTGGAATATCCTCAGTTCATTGCGTCACAGGATATGCAAATTATGCAAATTGGTCAAGGTTGCCAAAGGGGCAACGAAGCTGAAAGTGTTCTTTGACTATATACTTACAATTATAAATCAAAAAAAAACTTCAACGGACAGAATTTTTCGAGGTTCACTGTTGGCTGTATAGGAGCGTCGAGTGGACTATTAGATGAAGAAGTCAAGAATGAATACTGCAAGTAATATGTGCACTTTTCAATGTAGTTCGAATCTATTACCAATTAATCTATTTTTACTTCATGTATTTTTACTTTCAGCATTTTGAGCAGCATGTTTGGTGTGTATTATCATGCTGAAATACTCCACAATCAATCGTAAAGAATCAAACTCAGTCAATAATAATCAGCTAGCAAGAGCACCAAATCAATATCAGGAGAACCTAAAATAAGTGTAGTAAAACAGAAGTGCTCAAAATAAAGATGTTGACAAGAAGAAGTCCAGTAATGCTCTGATTTATTGGCCTGCACAGCAGACCTGACTTTCCATGCTTTTACAAAATATATTCAAATACATGCAAATCAAATATCAAGTAACCAACAAAAGTACAGAGAATGGAAGAATTATTTTAGAAAGCAGAAGAATCAAGGTAAGGGGAGAAATTTGCACATAAGAGACTGTGATGTCATAAAGGGTATTGTAACACTTCACAAATTCACACTGAGACACCCCGCAATAAATCATGAAATAATCAAACTCAGTCAAAATTTAAAATTTAAAATTTAAAAATAAAGATGTCGACAAGAAGAAGTCCAGAAGTGCCCTGATTTATTAGTCTGCACAGCAGACCTCCCTTTCCATGCTTTAACAAAATATATTCCAATACATGCAAATGAAATATCAAGTAACCAATAAAAGTGCAGAGAATTGAAGAATCTAGAAAGTAGAATAACCAAGGGTGAAAGGTGAACCAATGAGGATGATATGGGTTGAGCATAAGCAGGGGTGAATGTTCTGAATAATATCAAGCTGGGCATGGAGATGATGAAAAGACAAGATGAATGCGACTGCATCTCCTATATGCCTCCGCCTAAATTCAGTTGATGGCTCATACTGTTCTTGAAATGATAACCAGCATAAAAAGCCTCTAATTACATGTTAACAGACCTCTTTGAAATTTGACCTTACACCTTACACCAGAAGTGACCTCTATGACCTTTGACTTTTGACCTACGTATCCCAAAATCTAATCAGATTAGTTTCTATCGTGATACATACTAGTACCAAGTTTGATATTCATTCCTCAAATGGTTCTTGAGATATCGCGTTAACAAGGCTAACACCTGTAATTTCAGAAATTGACCTGTGACCTTTGACCTACATACCCCAAAATCTAATCAGATCACTTCCTATGGTGATACTAGCACCAAGTTTAAAGTTCATACCTCTAATGGTTCTTGAGTTATCACGAGAACGATTCTAACACCTGAAATTTCAGAACTTGGCCTCTGTGACCTTGACCTTTGACCTACATACCCTAAAATCTAATCAGATCATCATCCTATGGTGATACATACTAGCACCAAGTTTGAAGTTATACTTATGTAGAGCCTTATTTTGAACACTACATGTATGAGTCAGAGAACTTTGTTTATGTTTACATAATTTATGCTCATGCTCATCTCATGCTTGTCCATTACATTTTTCACCTGCCAGGCACCCTCCATACCATCTCCATCCATACCACCTGTTCATTGTACATTTCATCCCATTGTCATGTTCCCTGCATACACTCTATGTGCAGTCACTGTTGTATGTGCAGTGTATATACTCATTGTGCATTGTATTTAAGCTAGACACACGTACTGTGTGTGTCATGGTCATTGCTAAACACATTATTCTTACTTAGCTACACACACCCCTGATGTTCATCTTTGTTCATCTTTGTTCACCCCTCTCATAACTTTTATTTCTGATTGGTCAGTTATTTAGTTGAGACTTTTATGATTGGTCAATGTGATTCTGAATATTAATTTTTGTGGAGAAACAAGGAAAGAACAAAGTGGAACAAGTTCCATGTGCTTTTATGCCAGTTGTAACCCAGATCTTGAGAGTGCTGTATCTATTTTATTTTTCTGACACCTGTGTAGTGAACTCTATAGTATACGCCATCATACTTTTAATAGCCACCCTACATCTGGTAGCAGCAGTTAATTGGATTGCTACACTTACAAATCAAAATAAGTTGTTTGGATTTTGCGGTATCAATAACAGTGCACTAAACTGTATACTGATGTTTGTACGACGAGAAATATTTCACGCCAAATTACAAAATCAATTACCTTCATTTCAGAAAATTATATTAGCTGTAAAATGTTATTATGAAATGGAAAATTACATATATCAAACGAATCTCAAAGAAAAGAAATTACTGAAGAAATGGTTTCTATTCAGAAAATGTTTTGCGAGCGTTGGCAGAGTGACAACATGAAATGATCAATTTACTATGTATTGTTTTATATCATATGTATTGAAAAAGTCATGTTGTTATTTTTCTCTGCCCTCAAGCTTGGGCCGTGATGTTCATTGATGTTCATTGTTATGCCATTGTTTACTCATCCTGTTGCAAGATCCTGATTACGAAAATATATGATTATTTGTATTTGTTGAATTTGTTTTTTGTAAATAAAGAACCCTGTGGAAGGGAAAAAAAAAAGGTTTGAAGTTCATACCTCAAATGGTTCGAGTTATCGCTAGAACAAGGCTAACATCTGAAATTTCAGGAATTGACCTCTGGGACCTTGACCTTTGACCTACATACCCCAAAATCTGGTCAGATCGTCTTCCTATTGTGATACATACTAGTACCAAGTTTGAAGTTCATACCTCAAATGGTTCTTGAGTTATCTCTAGAACAAGGCTAACACCTGAAATTTCAGGAATTGGCCTCTGTGACCTTGACTTTTGACCTACATACCCCAAAATCTACTCAGATCGTCTTCCTATGGTGATACATACTAGCACCAAGTTTGAAGTTCATACCTCAAATGGTTCTTGAGTTATCTCTAGAACGAGGCTAACACCTGAAATGTCAGGAATTGGCCTCTGTGACCTTGACCTTTGACCTACGTACCCCAAAATCTAATCAGATCGTCTTCCTATGGTGATACATACTAGCACCAAGTTTGAAGTTCATACCTCATGTGGTTCTTGAGTTATCGCTAGAACGAGAAAGCGGGACAGACGGATGAACGGATGGACAACCAGAAAACATAATGCCTCCGGCGCCGGAGAATGGAACAGGCGTATGTGAGGAAAACAATAGGAAGAGCAAAGAACAGATTTAACCCCTTACAATAACAACTAGAATATCACTGAAGGTGATTAATACCCCTGCCCCAATGTGTGTGCCAAATTTCAAGAGCATTGCTTGAAAAATGAGGAAGTAGTTCAATGCGCAAGATTTCAACCTGATTTACTGCCATAATATGCCATTACCATGGCAACGCAGTTCTGGCACATTAAAGAAATATGTCTTGCACATCTCCATCCCAAGACAATTGTGAGTGCCAAATTTCATGAGCATTGCTCAAAAAATGAGGAAGTAGTTTGATGCGCAAGATTTCAACCTGATTTATTGCCATAATATGCCGTTACCATGGCAACAGTTTCCAACCCATTCAAAAAATATGTCTTGCAAATCTCCATCCCGAGACCAATGTGTGTGCCAAATTTCATGAGCATTGCTTGAAAAATGAGGAAGTAGTCTGATTTGCAATGGACCGACTGCCCGCCCGACCGCAAGCTGATTCCTATATACCCCCCTTCAAACTTTGTTTGGCGGGGGTATAATAACCCAATACAATACAATACAATACTACAATACAATACAATACAATTATTAAACACAATGCAATATACAGTCCATGCTTAGAATCTAAGGTAGCAATGCTGATACTGGGTTTGGGGATTCCCACATCTATTTTTAGAACAACATTGGAGAGGAAGTAACAACACTGGCGAGGAAGTAACAACACTGGCGAGGAAGTTAAACAACACTGGTATATAAATTGTTCAATAACCCTTGGTAAATACAAACAATGTCGGCTTTCTCTCTCTCCGTACAATTCTACAAGACACCAAGTTCCTGTGCATCATTATTGTGAACAAGTTACCGTAACCAGGTAAACCGATAGAGAATCAAATTTGATTCTAAAAATACATACTTGTATAACTGATGAACTACGGTCCAAAATTTTAATAGCAGCCACATCTGAGGAATCAAAATTAAAAAATGATTCTTACTTGCACTTGCGTATGTAATTTCAACTGATTCCATAATTTTCAGAAATGTCCCTTTATTGTAGATTAACTTGTTTCTAAGAGACGATACTGTTGCAAGATTTATGAACTCATAAGTATCGATACTCAACAAATTTTGTTCCAAGTGTTTTTGTTTTTTTCAGACTATGTATAGTGTATTTTCTTGTTTTGAGGTTGAAATTTTTCATGATGTGCTGAATGGAGATTTTGATTTTCTTATTTTTGTAATTATGATCAATACAATGTAATTATTACAATATTATTATTAATAATCACTCAATTAGTTCGTAAAATCCCTCACAGTAAAACAAATATAATGGGCATTTCAAGTAATGAATCTGTTTTTTAGTTTATTTGACAAAACAATGAAAGTACAAAAGTAATAATTTCGTGCCAATATATTGGTTTATTTTATAATCAAAACTTTCTTGCATATCACGTGTATGAATGTAGAGGAAGGGAGAGAAAAAGAGAGAGAGAGAAACAGAGGAGAAAGAGAGATTGATAGAGGAGAGAGAGAAGAGAGAGAGAGGAGGGAGAGGAGAGAGAGGTAGAGGAGATAGAGGAGAGAGGTAAAGGAGAGAGAGAGGGGGAGAGAGAGAGAAATATTAGGAGAGAGGGAGGAGGAGTGCAGAAGGATTTTTTAAACTGGTATTTTACTAAGTAACTGTATGTAAATGCAGAAAAAAATTATAATCATTCCATGCATGTCTATGGGGCATTTTAATTCTTCTTTTTTTCAATGTCTTTGAAAAAGGTGTTTTAAATCGTGTTTTTAAAGGCATCTAAAAATGCAAAGTTTCAAATGTGCCAACACTGCTTTTCTTACTCTTTTGATAGCACCAACAATGATGCTCAAGCCAGTTCTAATCTCTATCTACGTTGGTACACGATGTGGTTCATTTCACACCTGACAACAAGAAGCTACAAATTAATTGCAGGAACTACTCCAGCTGGGATACCAGCACTAAAACTTCCTCCAGTCCCACATACTGAATTTTATGATGGGAAGAACACCCAAGATGCAGTCTGCATTGGCAACTTCACTGCACCTATGAGTTGCATAAATAAAGGAAGGAATTTAAACCTGGACTTGGAACAGAATAGCAGTCCAGTCCACTTCACTGTACAATCCTCATATCCAAAGGCCGACATGCAAGAGTCATCCAGCAGCCATGATCTTGCCTTACACAAGGCTTCAGAACATACACATTTGTCGCACATGGCTTGTTGTTTTTTTTGCCTCGCGTTGTACTTCATGCATACTATCCTGGCTAAAATGTGGCAAAAAATAATATCATCTATAGGATCAAAAACAAAGAGCTATATACAGTCTTTAAAGTTCCCTATCTTCATCTTCCTAGGCTACATGCTGTGGTTCATTACAGAATCGTCATCGATAGACTATAAACAGAGTTCAGCAAGTCATCGGTCCTCTACAATCATCTGGGTGACTTCCACTTTCATAGCTGCTCACAGCACTCTCTATGAAACAGATGCATTCATAAACATCCCGGCCTCTGTAGGAATACATCCTGGTAGTACTTCAGCAGATGAGGAGCAACAACTTCCTTCAGTCCCACATGCTGACAATGGTAGTGGCAAGTTAAATGTTACGTTTTCCTTGTTCAACCTTGATGCAGGTATACATAAGGTAAATGAAGGACATTATTTGACTCCATCCAGTTGTCATGATGTTGCAATATCATGGCAAATTGACACAACTAACCTGGTTGCAATTGTGTTAACACTGTGTCTCCTGATGCATGGTATATTTCCTACTTTGAATAAAATGTGTAGAAAAATAGTATGTCTCATATCAGCAAACTATGAAAAGATCATAGAGGAAAAATCTAAGGTAAGGGAAAACTCAACAATCCAACTATCAAACAGACTAATAGACGACTGTCTGAATGAAGTTCATAGGACCGAGTCCTTACTTACTCAAAAATATAACATAATCTCATACTCCTACATGAAATCTAAAGAGAGAGAGACAAACTCAAAGTTGGAAGAGAGTGAAAGAAAACTTGGAGAAGTTCAGACCTCCTTGCGGGAGATGCAAGTTGCATATACTGAAAAGAGGGATGCATTCTCACAATTACAAGTACAATTAGACGAGCGTACGAGAGAACTTTGTCAGAAAAGTAGAAGAATCCTTTATATAGAATCCAGAGAGAGAGAGACAAACTCAAAGCTACAAGAGAGTGAAAGAAAACTTGGAGAAGTTCAGACCTCCTTGCGGGAGATGCAAGTTGCATATACTGAAAAGAGGGATGCATTCTCACAATTACAAGTACAATTAGACGAGCGTACGAGAGAACTTTGTCAGAAAAGTAGAAGAATCCTATATATAGAATCCAGAGAGAGAGAGACAAACTCAAAGCTACAAGACAGTGAAAGAAAACTTGGCGAGGCTCAGACCTCCTTGAGGTTGATGCAAGATGCATATTCAGAGCTAGATTTAAGAGAGTTGGAAAGAAACACACAATTACAAGAGCTCAAACAAAAACTAATTGAGACAAAGACCTTGCTACGTCAAAAGGAAGCTGCCCTCACTCAATTGCAATCTGAACAGAGTACAAGATCATCCAAGATGGATGAGAAAATCAAATGTGGCATTTGTTACGCTGCAGAAAAGAAATGTGCTCTCAAATGTGGTCACATGCTCTGCGATACATGCCTTCAAATAATACGTTCTCAAAACAATCGCTGTCCGCAGTGTCGAACGACAATCCAAAGTGTTACCAAAATCTACTTTTAAAGTTTCAATTGCTATTGTCTCATTTTGATCAAAGGTTGCTTATACTAGCACTTGACCCAAAAGATATCTACAATGCAAATTCATACAACACAACCCTTTCAGGACAGGAATTATCAAAGGCATAAATTGATTTTTTACATGTTTCCTTCATTATTCTAATAAAAAATCATGTCTCTGTAAACACTACACATGAGCAAGAACTATGTCAATAAGTTCAAAATTTGTTCTTCAAATTGGCAACAACAGTATTTTTCTTGTATTTTTACATGTTTTGTTCATTGTTCTAATTAAAAATCATGTCTCTGTAAACACTATATGGGCAGTAACTATGTCCATAAGTTCAAAATTTGCTAATTCGTATAAAAAATAGTGATTTTGAACCTCTCACAATGTTGCCAATTTAAAGATTTCCAAACTTATTTTCTTTTTTAAAATTCCTGATGTCGACACAACAATATTGTGTCTGATGTCATGCAAAAAAAATTAATAAATTGTGTAGGGCAATTTTTTACCTTTCTGGTCATGTGTTTTGTACATTTTCTTGGGTTCTACATCAGAACTTATTGAGCCACAAATTGTGGACAATTGTCTCGAAAGGGTTAAGCAAGGTTCTTTCAAGACTGTCCTGATTATCCTCAATGATAAATTCATAGTCATACATAGTGGTGTATATTGAATGGGGCTAACCTTGATCAGCTTTTGCTATATGTTGGCTCCATTTACCTAATGTACACTTATACTCTAATATTGTCATGCCAAAAATTCAATGTTTCTTGAACATTTTGATCATTTTGATTACAAATGAATGAAAGGACATATAGAAACACACATAAATGTAGATGAGAAGAAAACAAATCTTGGTGAGCAAAGGTGATATATAATGAACTTTTTCATAACTCTTTTCTACCGGACCTCTGTTACTGAGTTGACATGATGTGGTATTAGTCTGTAACGAGTCTGGCTTGGCTCAAAACCTTCAGTCTGGTGAGTTTGAGACCGCTTCTGGTTCCGAGCTACAGCACTAGATATCCTACCAATTTGACGCGTGATATTGCTTTGTATTGTTTTGTGTTTTTCATTTGTTTCATCGTGTAATCTAGACATTAATTTGTTTATAAGTTGATTTGTTAAATTTACAAAATTTTATGGTTTGGTTATATCATATATTGTTAGAATAAACATTAAATTCAATCAATTGAAAATTTGGAGAATATTTTGTTGTTTTGTGTCACAAATAATATAAGAGCAAGGCAAACATATATAAACTATAAACAAAGCAGATTACAAAATCAATTTGAATTAGGATTATTGCATGCATGTCTTTATCAATATGAATTTTCATATGATACACATTTTTCATGTAAGCACTAGCACTTGTAAGAACATGCATAGAAGTTTGAAGCCAAGTAATTATTGTTTACTGTGCTAAATCAGCCATTTTGTTTTCCTGTTCTTCTCTATGTCTCTCTAAAAAGCACATATGGACAAAAATGTATCTAACCATCTACATGTAATAGTGTGTTGTTGTTTTTTTCTTTTTGTTATAAATATTTGATTTGCTGCAATTTCTCTGGGTCTTGATTACCTTTATGACAATAAAATCTTTAGTATATTGGGTCACATTCTATTGTGGCAGATAATTCCTTCAAAAACAAATATTTTTATTCAAAAATTTCAATAAAGATTCCTTAATATCAGAAAATATGTGTAATGAATAATTATTATCAGTAGATCATGAGTTGTGGACGATGTTCCTTTCAAGATGAATGATGAACAAGCAATTTTACAAACCTGTCATACAACTGTAAACGTGGTGCTACCATTCCCTATACAAATTTAAGCTTGCAGCACGCTTAATAAGCATGTGTCTGACAAAATAAGCTTGCGGTATGTTTGTGGCAAGCTTAAAACAAGCTTAGAAAATGATGGCAAGCTTACTGCAAGCGTGCCGTGAGCTTGCCGCAATCTTGCAGGAAGAGTGGCAAGCTTGCTGCAAGCTTGCAGGAAAAGTGGCAAGCTTACCGCAAGCATGTGCAAAAATGGTAAGCACGCGGCAAGCTTGCAGGAAAATTGACCAGCTTACCACAAGTTCGCACAAAAATGGTAAGCGTGCAGCAAGCTTGCCGCAAGCTTGTATTGTACCAAATATGTAGATTAGCTGCAAGCTTGCGGCATGCTTGATGGCAAGCTTGCAGTAAGCTTGTCACAAACTTTTTATCAAGCTTGCTGCAAGCTTGCAATCAAGCGTGCTGCAAGCTTGTGGCAAGCTTGCAGCTAATTTACATATTTGGTACAAACGAGCTTGCCACAAGCTTGCCAATAAGCGAACCAAAATTTGTATAGGGGATAAGTGTGAATATTGTTTATTATTATTTGTATGAAGGGTTTTCAGGCGACCAGAAAAATTCGCGTATCTCATGGTTTGCGCATGAGTACCCGGATGACCGTGCAATTTTAAAACAATATCTCATGGTTTGTGTAAAAGTACCCGGATGACCGTGCAATATATCTCCATATCTCATGGTTTGGGGTGCGCGTGACGCGTAAAAAAGTGAATACACGCTTAAATACGCAAAGGTTAAGACAATGGATGTATGCGCGCAGCTCTTGCAAGATGCTTGAGTATAAGGACAAAAATGATTTTCTCCGTGTGTTTTATGTCGAAGTCCATACAAAAACATAAGGACATGTAACGGTGAAAATTGAGGAACTAGGTATCATACAATTAATAATAATAATATTGAATGGCTTTCTTTCGTGGGACACAAGGATATATCGTACTCGCTTTGAAAATATTTCACTTGTCGTGCCGCATATAGCTCGTGCGATATAATCAAGGCCATTCAATATTATATAAATATTCTTATGTCTTTCTTTTTCTTTCTATTTTTGTATTTGGGGGATGCTGCCTCTAACATAATACAGTCAAACCTGCTTTAGTGACCACCTGTATTAAAAATGTGAGGTGCATTAATGTTCAAGAAAAACCTGCGATAAACTTTGGCGGTATACCATGTCATGTGTGTACAGGCCTTCAGATGTTGAGGAATGGCAGAATGTCCTGTGTAATGGGTATTATACTGTTCCAAATAAATTACTGATACTTACTGGAAATACAAGTTTGTTATTTTTTGTTTTCTCTGAGTGCATGTGATAATCTGCAATGTTTCAAAATTTTACAGTTCATATCTTACAAGCTTAAAGATAAGGTTGATTTCTGGGAAGGGCAGAGCTGCTAACCTTGAGTGAGAGTTTAGAATGAGACATTGCGAGGGAGCAAAGCGACCGAGGGGGGAAGGTGTGGAAGGGGGGGTGTCCCCGCTTTCACGGTAGAGAGCTTTGACAATTTTACATTTTGAATGGTGCAATCTGGTGCATACTTTAATCATGATTTCAACACATACATAGAAGCAGCATTAATGTAATAAATTGAATTGAATAAGTAATAAATAGGTTACATTGTTTTTTAAAATCTTGAAACTCTGGGCTTGGGTATATCGAATATTCGGTATATCAGAGATCTTGGAGACATTTTTTTTTCTTCTTGTTATTTTCTATTCTGGGGGTTCAGCATGAGAATTCATTTATCAGAGTGAGACAATCAGAAGTGGGTGAATTGCGTGAGTCTCACACTCAATGCGTGAGAGTTGGCAGCCCTGGAAAGGTGAAAAATAATTTGTGAGCTTTCTCCTTCCTTTTATGTCACTTTGGAAGAACATCATAGTAGAAATGTCCCCTGAAAAGGCTTGCTCTTCAAATACCCTAATATTTGAAATATGACAAGAAATAGCTGAAGTGTTTTGGTTGTACATTCTTGCCACGTGTGTGCAGTCCCTTTTACCCGTTTATGTGTGCAGTGCATTTGCTTCTCAGCAAGATTGGGTCAATTTCTCATCATTTTGATAATTCCAAAACTTCACAGTATACATTAATTCTTGTGTAGACATGATCAACCTTTCCCCAATACAAATATATTCAAATTTTATGCACGTTTTTAAAACAAAGGTTCTTGACAACCTGAAAGCTTGTCAGAGGCTTGTCAGACATAGCAACAAGTAAAGTATGCAAACTGGATTCCAAGTATTGTAGTTCATTCATTGATAACAGGTTAATGGAATACCTCGTTACTAGGTCCCTAGGAAAGAAACATCCATAAATTTGAATAATTTTGAGAACAGGTCTATTGCTTTGAGACAGTTTCTTCACAATGTAATCGCCTGACCAGAACTCAGCTTTATCTTTAACAATCCATATATGAATGTATAACAATCTCATCTTTTACTCAAATCAATTTGCATTATGACATTTTAGTCGACGTGACACTTTATGAACCGTGAAAAGTTTTTTTCCGTTGAAGTTTTTTGTGGATTAGTGATCCCATGTTGTCTCCGAACAATTTCAGCTCTGGTGCTCCCAAAGAAACTTTGAGCATTTTGCATAATTTGCATAAATCAAAAACGTCACATAGACAGGCAATGTTAAACCACCCAAGACAACCTACGCACTATGAGCGCACTGCACCCAACACTAACAGTGTTGTTAATCTTGTGCAATTAAACCTGCGATACAATACAATTCCCTGGTATATCCTCCGTTCATTGCGTCACAGGTTATGCTGCATACATGTAATAAGATGAATAACACACTGGATTTTTGATATGCAAATTATGCAAATTGCTCAAGGTTGTCCAAGGGGCAACAAAGCTGAAAATGTTCTTTGACTACACAGACAAAACTTTTCTAGGTTCACTGTTGGCTGTATAGGAGCATCAAGTGGACTATTTGATGAAGAAGTCAAGAATGGACACTGCAAGTAATATGTGCACTTTTCACCGTTGTTTTAATCTATTACCAATTAATCTATTTAACTCCATCTATTTTTACTTCAGCATTATGAGAATTGAACAGGTGAGGGAAAAGAGCAAAGAACAAATTTAACCCCTTACGACAATAACCCAATACAATACAATACTACAATACAATACAATGCAATATAAACAGTCCATGCTTAGAACCTCAGGTAGCAATGCTGATACTGGGTTGGGATTCCCACGTCTACTTTTAGAACAACACTGGAGAAGAAGTAACAACACTGGTGAGAAAGTAACAACTCTGGTATATAAATTGTTCAATAACCCTTGGAAAATACAAACAACGTTGGCTTTCTCTCGCTCTTTACAATTCTACAAGACACCAAGTTCCTGTGCATCGTAACTGCGAACAAGTTACCGTGACCATCAGGTAAATCGATACAGAATCAAATGTGATCTTAAAAATACATTTATCATTGATGAACTATGGTCCAAAATTTTTATAGCAGCCATATCTGAGGAATCAAAATTAAGAAACGATTCTTTACTTGCATGGCACTATATGTAATTTCAACTGATTCCATAATTTTCAGAAATTTCTGGTGATTGTAGATTAACTTGAGAAACAATTACTAAATCTATAAGTATCAACACTCAGAAAAGATTTTTGATTTTTTTAAACATATTTTCAGACAAGGTATAGTGTTTTTTCTTGTTTTGAGTTTGAAAGTTTTCATGACGTGATGAATGGAGATCTTGATTCTCTTATTTTTGTAATTTTGATCAATACAATGAAATTAGTACAATATTAGCTATAACAATCACTCCATCAGTTTGTAAAATCCCTGCTGTAATTTTCACAAAAACTCTTATTCCTCACAGTAAAACACATACATTTATAATGGGTATTTCAAGTAACGAATCTGCTTTTTAGTTTCTTTGACAAAACAATTACTGTACTAAAGTAATAATTTCATGCAGATATATATTGGTTTATTTAATCAAAACTTTCTTGCAAATCACTGTGTATTGATGTAGAAGGGAGAGAAAGACAGAGAGAGAGAGAGAGAGAGAGAGAAATAGAGAGAGGGATAGCTAGAGGAGAGAGAGAGGAGAGAAATAGAGAGACAGAGAGGAGATAGAGATAGAGAGACAGAGAGGAGATAGAGATAGAGAGAGGAGAGATAGAGAAGAGAGAGAAGAGACAGAGTATATATATATAGAGATAGGAGAGAGAGAGATAGAGAAGAGAGAGAGAGAGAGAAAAGAGAGAGAGTATATATACAGTGCCAGTCAGAAAAAATGTTGCACTTTTTAAAATTGAGTATGGTTTTAAAAATGTGGGATTGACAGAATGTTTTTAGCATGTATGGATATAGCATATATTCCTTTGTTGCTTGGTAAAATCTGTTTCAATTTAGCTGTTACAGTTGAGCGCACAACAGCCATCGTTTGTAAGGGGGTCAAAACCCATTTGCGCCAAGTCTTATGATAACAGTGCCCTGCCTGAGTTGGAACAACTCAATTATCATTACAAAAGGCTTTCTTGCTCATTGTGCAGTGAATCCAAATCAGGCAATTATCATTACAAAAGGCTTTCTTGCTCATTGTGCAGTGAATCCAAATCCGGCAAGGTGCTGTTGATGTTGGCGCAAATGGGTTTTCACCCATACACATTAATTTGCTCATATCCAGTAAATTCATTACTGATTCTCCACAAATGTGGTATCAAGTAAAAGGGGAAGAGTTAATTTGTCTGACGGTAGTACAAGAAATATGATATATGCTATCATATTTGTAATATAAGCATTTTAAAAAGTGGGACATTTTTTCTGACTCGAACTGTAGAGAAAGAGAGAGGAGAGAGAGAGAGAAATATAGAAGAGAGGAGGAATGCAGGATTTTTGAAACTGGTATTTTAATAAGTAACTGTATGTAAATGCAAATAAAAATAATAATTATTACATGCATGTCTACAGGGCATTTTAATTCATTTTTTTTTTAATGTCTAAAAAAAAGTATTTTAAATCGTGTTTTTAAAGGCGTCTAAAAATGCAAAGTTTAAAATGTGCCAATACTGCTTTCCTTACTCTCGTCTTGATAGCACCAACAATGATGCTCAACACAGTTTTAATCTCTATCTACCTGGGGTACACGATGTGGTTCATTTCACACCTGACAACAGGAAGCTACAGATTAATTGCAGGACCCACTCCAGCTGAGATACCAGCACTAAAACTTCCTCCAGTCCCAAATACTGAATTTCATGATGGGAAGATGAGGGTTATCTCTTCCCTGTCCAACAACGTGCAAGATGTCATCTGCATAGGCAACTTCACTGCACCGATGAGTTGCATTAATGAAGGAAGGAATTTCAACTTGGACTTGGAACAGAACAGCAGTCCAGTCCACTTCACTGCACCTATGAGTTGCATAAATGAAGGAAAGAAATTAGACCTGGACTTGGAACAGAACAGCAGTCCAGTCAACTTCACTGCACCTATGAGTTGCATAAATGAAGGAAAGAATTTAGACCTGGACTTGGAACAGAACAGCGGTCCAGTCCACTTCACTGCACCGATGAGTTGCATTAATGGAGGAAGGAATTTAGACCTGGACTTGGAACAGAACAGCAGTCCAGTCCACTTCATTGCACCTATGAGTTGCATAAATGAAGTAAAGAATTTAGACCTGGATGTGGAACAGAACAGCGGTCCAGTCCATTTCACTGTAACATCCTCATACCTACAGGCCGGGATGCTTGAGCTATCCGGTAGCCATGATCTTGCCTTACACGAGGCTTCAGAACATACCTATTTGTGGCACATGTCTTGTTTTATGATTTGCCTTGTGTTGTACTGCACGTATACTATTCTGGCTAAAATGTGGCAAAGAATAATATCATCTATAGGATCAAAAACAAAGAGCTTTATACAGTCTTTAAAGTTCCCTATCTACATTTTCCTAGCCTACATGCTGTGGTTCATTACAGAATTGTCATCGATAGACTATAAACAGAGTTCAGCAAGTCATCAGATTTGCCTTGTGTTGTGCTGCATGTATACTATCCTGGCTAAAATGTGGCAAAGAATAATATCATCTATAGGATCAAAAACAAAGAGCTTTATACAGTCTTTAAAGTTCCCTATCTACATTTTCCTAGGCTACATGCTGTGGTTCATTACAGAATTGTCATCGATAGACTATACAGAGTTCAGCAAGTCATCAGTCCTCCAAATTCACTTGGGTGACTTCCACTTCCATAGCTGTTTACATACTTACTCTCCAGGAAACAGGTACCTTCACATATACCTTCACAACTAGCATCCATGACTCTGTAGGACTATATCCTAGTAGTACTCCAGCTGAAGAGGAGCAACGGTTCAAGCTCCCTGCAGTCCCACATGCTGACAATGGTAGTGGCAAGATAAGTGTTACATTTTCCTTGTTCAACCTTTATGCAGGTATACATAACGTGAATGAAGGATATTATTTGGCTCTATCCAGTTGTCATGATGTTGCAATAGCATGGCAAATCGACACAACTGACCTGGTTGGAATTCTGTTAACACTGTGTCTCCTGATACTTGGTATATTTCTTACTTTGAATAAAATGTGTAGAAAAATAGTACATCTCCTATCTGCAAACTATAGAATAGCAAACAGAGAGACACACAAGTTACTCAATAAAAAACAAAAGGAAAACCAAGAATTACATAGAAGAGAGGAAGCTTTAAGCTTAGCATTATGTGAAAACAAAAGAAAACTCAAAACAACACGAATCTTATTGAAGAGAAAACAAGTTGCATTATTGCAATTACAACGTAAACACCAAATTACAACTTCGAAATTACAAAGGTGTAAGAAGAACCTGAAAAAGATGTTTTCCTTACTCAATGAAAAGCAAGCTGCACTGTCAAAATTTAAAGCACTACAAAAGACTGTCACCTTGGAGTTACACGATAATAAAATCAAGCTCAGAAAAACACAATCATTACTTGAAAATAAACAATCAGAAGTATCAGTACTACAGGCTGCAGATCAGTTTTTACATTCAGAATTAACAGAAAGTCAGAGACAACTTGCTCATACTCAATCCTTACTGGTTGAAAGAGATGTTGAATTCTCAAATTTAGAAGCTAGCAAGAGAGCTATGCAGACACAGCTGCAGGAAGCTAATAGAAAACTTTCTGAAACACAGTCAACACTGAGGGATAGGTTAGATGCTTTTTATGAGTTACAAGCGCAAGAGCAAGAGGCAAAGATGGTAGTATATGATATTTCAAGAAAACTAATTCAGGAAGAAGCTGCTTTCTCAGAACTAAAAACTTTGCAGGAAGCTACAGGCTCTGAATTAGAAGACTGCCAAAAGAAACTCGCTGAGACTCGATCCTCGCTCAGTGAAAACAAAACTGCACTCTCAAAACTGGTAACTGACAAAGCAGCAATGAAGGCAGAATTACTAGAATGTCAAAAAAATCTCAGAGAGTCACGATGCATGCTAAGCAAAACTAAAAGCGAATTATCAGAAATAGAGACTCATCAAAACGTCACAAACACAGAATTAAACAAAGCACAAAAGAAACTTGCCGAAAAAGAATCACTGCTAAGAGAAAAAGATGTGGAACTCACAAGAGCAAATGTTAGAGAGCTCGATATAAGCTCAGAACTCAGTGAAAACAAAACTGCACTCTCAAAACTGGTAAATGACAAAGCAGCAATGAAGGCAGAATTACTAGAATGTCAAAGAAATCTCAGAGAGTCACGATGCATGCTAAGCAAAACTAAAAGCGAATTATCAGAAATAGAGACTCATCAAAACGTCACAAACACAGAATTAAACAAAGCACAAAAGAAACTTGCCGAAAAAGAATCACTGCTAAGAGAAAAAGATGTGGAACGCACAAGAGCAAATGTTAGAGAGCTCGATATAAGCTCAAAACTCAGTGAAAACAAAACTGCACTCTCAAAACTGGTAACTGACAAAGCAGCAATGAAGGCAGAATTACTAGAATGTCAAAGAAATCTCAGAGAGTCACAATGCATGCTAAGCAAAACTAAAAGCGAATTATCAGAAATAGAGACTCGTCAAAACGTCACAAACACAGAATTAAACAAAGCGCAAAGGAAACTTGCCGAAAAAGAATCACGGCTAAGAGAAAAAGACGTGGAACTCACAAGAGCAAATGTTAAAGAGCTAGATATAAGCTCAGAACTCAGTGAAAACAAAACTGCACTCTCAAAACTGGTAACTGACAAAGCAGCAATGAAGGCAGAATTACTAGAATGTCAAAGAAATCTCAGAGAGTCACGGTGCATGCTAAGCGAAACTAAAAGCGCATTATCAGAAATAGAGACTCGTCAAAACGTCACAAACACAGAATTAAACAAAGCGCAAAGGAAACTTGCCGAAAAAGAATCACTGCTAAGAGAAAAAGACGTGGAACTCACAAGAGCAAATGTTAGAGAGATCGATATAAGCTCAGAACTCGGTGAAGTTAAAGAGAAAATCATTTGCCCTATTTGCTGTTTGGTGGAAAAGGGCCAAGCCCTCTCCTGTGGGCACATGATCTGCTATCGTTGCCTTCGAGAGATCCAAGCAAGAAACAATCTGTGTCCAACTTGTCGCGCCGGGATACAAAATGTTACTAAACTCTACTTTTAAATCTTGAAACAATTCCAGAAAATTTGTATAGACTGGTAAACTATTCCTTTACCTGTACATAATCATCAATCTTTAAGATCTGAAGCACATAAGCAACTCTGTTCCTCTCAATTCATTGCAAGGAAAATCTTTTTGTAAAAAACAAATACAACAATATTCCTTTTTTCACATAGAGACTTCATAATTCTAAACAAGTTCTAACCAATGTCTACATATGTCTACATCCAATTCTGTAAAATGACCCCAATTTTTTTTATTGAAAGAGGCATATACTGAGAATGGATTTTTCTTCCTCTCAATTTAATGGCAAGGAATTTACTTCTTTCTTGGGAAAAATATAGCAACGTTCCTTTTTCACATAGAGACTTTGGAAACAAGTTCATCAATATCTACATATACAGCGTGTCCCTGAAAAAGGAAACCCAATCTTACATAATGTAGTTAAAGTTTATCATTTAAAAGTACAAAGGAAATTTTCAATGGTTTGTGTGGGTAATTTCTCAATGAAACAGGGAAATTAGCATTCAGTCATCTATACCCACTTGCTCAGGTACAAAGCCTATGGGGAATATCACTTCTGAATTATTATTGCCCCCTTCCTTCCAAAGAATGTCAAAAAGGATGAGAAGTGTTGGTCTTACCATGTGTTTAGACACTTATACTTCAGTTAATAAATGAGAAATTAACAAAATTAACTTTCCATAGTGTATCTTAATATATTTTTCTCAGAAAATACCTTTTTGTGTGTATTTGATATAGGGACAAACTGTCCCGTACGTCACATGCATAGTGTCATATTAGTGTCTGTTTCATAACAGTAACAAGTATTTATGTTTTTTTGTTTATGGTTTTTATGCCTGAATGTATGTTTGATTGATGTATAAAAAATAATAAATTTTGTCCCTTAAAATTCAGAAGATTTTTTACGATTACCGTTTTGGTTAAAAAATTAATTTGTCTCTGGTCCCGTACGTCACGCCGCATATTAATTAGCATAAAACTTCGTTAACAGGGCTATGTTACAAATTTTTTTGCATTTAATCAAAAGACCACAACTAGATATGACATCACTAACAAAAATATTTATTTGTGCATTTCACTTTGAAATTAGACTGGTAAATAGGTTCAGGGCCCCTTTGCATAAAAATTCAAGGTTTAAATAGAAGTTACCATTGATGGCAAAGTTATCATCAATGGTAACTTCTATTTAAACCTTGAATTTGATGGGCTGTTGAGCAATGTTACTATAGTAGTTACAATTAATTGTAAGTTTTATGCAACAGGGCCTGATCTATCCCGTATGTCACAGGTCAAATAGCTTGGACCTGCCCAGTAATGGTTTGTTTAAGCAAGCTACAAAACATTTAGCCGATAAAGGAAGTAAAACCCTTTTTGAATTATGCAAATCGTTTGGCAAATATGTGACCCTCCACCACAAAAACGACCAATAAGTGTTGTTGTTTTTGTCAGCACAGTTTGAAAGCTTAGATTCTAAGCTTTAAAATGCTTTATAACTTGTCTTGTATGGACTAAGCAAACCCTTGTAATTTACAATCGCACAAAAGGTTGAGTGAAACTCCCTAGCATACACTGAATTACTAATTGGATTGGGTTGAAACTTTTCATACCTTTAGAATATATATATTTCTTTGTTTCTTTAGATTTTGAATATCAGACAATGTATATTTTTTTAACCTATACGAGAAAAGCGATGTGAAGTACGATCCCAGCAAGCTGAAACACAAAGTTTCAATGTCCCGGGAAAAAATTGTCATTTTGAAAGAGAGTAAAAACATATTTTAACATGGTATTTTACCCTGAAATTTTGTCAGATGGTAGCTTAGTAAATGAACTTTCAGAAAATACAAAAAACTTAAAATCAAAATTTTCACCCCAAACCACCTTTTCAGCTGTTTAATCTAAAACTCCCATTGCGACTACTTATTGGTCGTTTTGTGGTGGAGGGTAACATGTACTCCTAACATTAAAATTGCTACACGCTGCTTTGACAGTATGATCAAACCTATTTTTTATACGCATCGGAAATATGGGGTAGTACAATGGTCTGCAGCAAGCTCTTCTCAGAACAAGCAAACAAAACAAAACTATATTTCAAACCAAATTTTTAAAAAATCCACCTTCAATGGTGTAAACATATGCTTGGTATAAATCACAAAAGTAGTAATATTGGCGTTAATGCTGAACTTGGAAGATATCCTCTTATCATTGAGGTTTTAATTAACACTCTTAAGTACTGGATAAGAATGAGTAATATTGATAAAGATACTATACTGTATGATAGTTATACTGAAAACAAATGACTATATGCAATCAAGGAGCATTGCTGGTTAAGAAACATAAAAAAGACTTTAGATCCTGTAGACATCTGTAATGATATATAAATGTGTGAACCAGATGATGTACAAATGACGCAAAATGACTTTGTCTCCCACTGTGAGGGTAAGCTACAAGATATATTTGATAACCAAATAAAACTTGATCTTTTCCATGATAAAAACAATGGAGAGGGTAACAACCTGTGGACATATCGATTATTCAAAACTTCCATCAAAGAAGAAAAATATTTAAAAATTCTTACTGATAGAAACATAAGACAAAACATCTGCAAACTTCGAATAAGCTCGCATAACCTACTAATTGAAAAAGGAAGATATCATAGCCCTCACGAAATACCGGCGAATATACGTTTTTGTGAAGAATGTAGTATGCAGACAGTAGGAGACAAATTCCATTATGTCATGCAACGTGATAAATTTGGAATAAGAAGAGAACTGTGTTTTGATAATCTTAAAGCACTCAATGATAACTTTGAAAAAAAACAGTTTGGAGAGATTCATATTCATAATGTCACTCAAAGAAGATGTTCTCATAAAAGAATCGTTTGTGATACACTATTGATCAAATTGGTAACTTTTATTATTATTAGGCATATCTATATATAGTGTATAAATATAAATATATGTATATAAATCTTTTAATGGCTCTTTTTCTCATCACCTTACACTACTTGTACATAATCTGATGATTTATATTTCATAAAAGAGCATGTCTAGTTGATCAATGATGAGTATTTGTTTTTGTTTCTGTTTATGTTTTGAATGCTATACTAACAATATATTGTTATGTTTTTGTCGACTGTGTTACTCTTATTATTATCATTATTACTATTGTATTGATTACTTATGTTATATTCAAACAAAATATTGATGGAAATGTCCATGAAGTTCAATGAATAAATAAATACAAATTTATACAAATACATATTGTCAAGTAAGCACTTTTGCTTGTAAGAACATGCATAGTTTTAAGCCAAATGGTTATTTACTGAGGTAGATGCTTCATCTGCCATTTTGTTTTCCTATTTTTCTATGTCTATCTAAGGAAATGTAGACAAAGATGTCTCCTACATGTAATACTGGTTTGTTAGAAATATTTGATTAGCTGCTTTTACTTTGCATGTTCATTATCTTTATGTGGATAAGATCTTTGGTATATTGGGTCGTAGTCTAAAATAGCAGATATAATGCCTTCAAAAACAAACATTCCAATTTTGACAAGATATTTCTTTTTTAAATAAATATTAATTTCAGAAAATATGTCCAATGAATAATCATTAGTAGTAGATCATGATCTGTGGACAATGTTCCTTTCAAGATGAATGATGAACAAAGCAACATCAAAAACCTGTCATGCAAATTGCAAATTTGTTGGCATCATAAATGTTAATACTGTTATTCTTTTGTCTTTCTTTTCTTCCCTATTTTTGTATTTTGGGGCATGCTACATCTAACACTTTGGACCCCTTTTGTGTCCAGTCATTGTGAACATTATGAAAACCGGCAGACATTTCTCAATGGCCGTGCCTAAGCATGTGTGTCCGTTTCACTTGTTACAACACGTAACATTTTGTTTAAAAAATGTCCATTTTTTTTCTAGAAGGGTTAAAAAGGAAATCTTGATCATATAAAGGTCATAAACTATATTTCACTAAATACCTTGAGTTATTTCCATAACTTTCACCATCTCATCGCATTTTTGCATTATATTTGCCCTTGCGCATTCAATTCAAGAAGAATGTCTATGGGGAATGACCATAAAACCTAAATTTGAGACACGCTGTCTTCTTTCTCTCAGGACTTGTGATTGAAAGCTTTGTCAGTCTTGGGGCGAAAGGTTTATAAAACTAGAGTAACCATATTTCACTCTGACATAAAACATGTCACTTTTGGCTGTAATGGGGCCATTCCCCATAGGGCAAATATTGACAGACCTCTCAATGATCTTTCAGTGAACTTTCAATGATCTCCGAGGTCTTTCATGATTCCTAAGTGATCTTTCAGTGAATTTCATGGTCTCCATGGTCTCCAAAAATTTTTGAAATGGTTCAAAATAGTCTTTTGGCAGTCTTTCATGAAAATGGTCTTTCAGTGGTCTTTCGGCGATCTTTCAATGAGCGCTCAAGGGTCTTACTAGTCTTTCAATATTATCTTTCGACAGTCTCTCAAGAATTGCCACATTTTTGGCCTTGCACAGATCTCCGTTGTTATCTCAGAGGTCTCTCAGAGGTCTTGATCAGTCTCTCAGAGATCTTGATTGATCTCTCGAAGATCTCAGGGAGTATGTCAGATGATCTTTCAGTGATCTCTCAATAGTCTTATTGGTCTCTTAGTGAATGTTCGGCAATCTTCAAGGTCCCATAGAGATCTCTGAGAAATTTGCTGGAAAATTACTTTTTGGTCTTTCAATGACCTTTCAAGGGTTTTTAGAGCCATTCCACATAGACACTATTTTTATCTGGTCTTGGAGACTGCTGAGAGTTCTTGCCAATTTGGTCTCTCAGTGGTCTCTCAAGGGTCTTCGCTATGTGAAATGGGGCCTAAGGTCTCGTCACGTTATGTGGAATGGGGCACATCTAAGAAAATACGAGCTTATAATTAGTCGTGTGCACAAACCCTTAAAATCATTGCAGGTAACAAGGATCTGAAATGTTCAACTATTTAGACTGCACTTCATAGGTTCTTTATTGTAGAAACATATATAAATACTCATGGCACCAACAGCGACTGACAAAGTTAGACGAGGCTCAACAATTCATGGCATTTATGTTTAAGTGTCATACTAGAGTCTGAACTTGCAGACCACGAATAGACAGGGCATAGACGAGGTTACATGTGCTTGTTAAAAGTTTCAGTTCAGGGTCGTGGATTTATTGTCCTCTTCACCTGTAGAATTTTTTATAATGGGTTATTATTAACTTTTACCCTCAGGTGCCATGAAGTTTACATTCATGTATCACAAAGAAAATTTTCTGTGACAAAATATTATAACATAGTAACAAATTTTCAATATACATATATTATTGAGAGATACATGTAGATTGCTTCATGATGTCTGACTTCAACATTAATGGTCTAGTTTTGAATTTCAAGAAGAAAGACAGGCATTTATTGGTGCAAAAAGGTAAAATCTTAAAATCTGGTTGGGTCAAGCCTTATATGGAACTCAAAAGGTTGAGGCACCTGTTGAGCAAAATATTTTAAGAACACCTGCAAACTAAGACTAATGTCTGGGATAGCTCATATGGTCTCACACATGTAATTATTCCCCATAGGCTCATGTGTTAAAAATGAGAAATTCAATAAAATCATGAAAAGTATGTGCTAGCAATGGCACCATTCAAACTTATGTCTTGACTAGTTCATTCAATTTCCTTGACGTCCTGATAATATGAAGGGGTGTTTTCAGCATTTTTTCTCTCTGCAGGGGCTGTAATTTAGACTAACCACAAACCTGGTCTAAGTTACAGTGGTTATGAGGTTTCTTGTGCTGCTAATATAGTCCACGGAAAATTCCAACTTGGAACAACTCCTGCTCTCTTACAGGACTGATATCAGCCAGTAATAATCCCTCTTTAGGCACATATGAATAAAAGTGTTCAAATTTGTATCATTGATTTTATATCAATTTTTTTTCAAAGATGACATCATCTTTGGTACGGGTCGAGGAGTAATAACTAAAAATGACTGGATCTAATTTCAGTCATGTGACCATATAATGCAAGACCTCGTGGCTACGAATAAGTACAAAGAAGCACTAAGATAACTTACTGATTCGTACACGCAATCAAAGGTGTAGTGCACATGATTCAGCTCTTTTTGGTTGGGCCTACCATTCAGCAGCAGGAACTAGCTAAACCGATGCTTTTCCAGCACACAGTTTACTTTGAATAATTCACTGAAGGTAAAAATAATCTTGCTATCAACTGTATTTAATCTACAGACCAATCTAAATTAATATGAACTATAGGAAATTTGTCAACAACTGACATTTTACAAATACATACACTCAAGTACACAGAAGCATAAAGATAACTTCCTGATTCATACGGTGTTGTCTGTATGATCATTCACCAGCAGTAACCAGCTAAACCAACAGTTTTCCAGCTCACAGAAGTTACTGTTTTTCTCTTTATAGTGAGGAATGAGTACAACGGACCTCTCTCAATCGAAGTGCTAAACAGCAATGGATCTGTGCAGTTTACTTCGAATAATTCACTGAAGGTAAAAATAATCTTGTTATCAACTGTATTTGACCTACAGACCAATCTTAATTACCATGAACTACAGGAAATTTGTTAACAATGAGCATATACAACAAATATTGTACTGTACATCTATGAGGGTATCAGCAATAACAATAACAATAATTGCAGTTAATAAGAACAATGTTTCTGATTACGATATTTACAATGATTAAGATAAATATACATTATGACATGTACCAAATGCATATAGCTTGTGAATTTAAGATTCTCATAATGTAGAGATGTGCATCTTCCATTGGAAATTATAGACCATGCTCTTTTTGGGAACTTATGTAGTAAAATCTATAAGTTAAATGAAACCTTCCAAATCCTCCCCCCCCCCCCCCCAATCCTAATCCTTCTAATTGTGAGTGTATTATTGTTGCAGGGCTGTCAGTTTTCTGTACTGAGAAATGTGATTTTCAACTAAAAACATGTATCTACATAAATTGTTCACCTGCACTACAAAATCTATAGTTGTGTCTGTATAAGCCCCCATCAAGACTTATATGACAGATTTCTGTTTCTTAACATGTTAATAATAAACCCAAGATAACCTGAGTTAGAGTTAAAGGATGTGTGTTATACCAAAATCAAATTATATGCAACTGGTTCATGTAACTTTTCTTTCATTTCACTGACAGTCCTACCAAGTGCACCAGACCAGTGTACGCTGCAGACATATTCGAGTTCAATAATCTTTGTGATCAATAATCTTTGTGATCAAACAAACCACTTCAGGCCCTTCAAGCTCCATCAAGGTGATACTTGCATAAAGGTCTAGAACTCATTAAATCAACCTACGAGGGGCAGCTCAGCTTATCAGGTAAAGACAATAATAATTACTCAATAGGCCCGTCTTCATCAGCCCGAGTTTCCAAAATAGCCCGCTAATTCTGATCCGGGAAACTAACCCGATCACAACTAGCTCGAGCTAGTTTGTAATGAGGACGCAATTAGCTGGCTATTTCATGGGTTTCTAGCTCGAGCTAGAAGCCTAAGTCAACTCGGGTTTTTTGTGAAATAGCGCGCTATTTGGCGAATTAGCCCGCTAATTCGCAGGTGAAGATGCACTTGGGTTTTGACTCGGGTTAATTTATTCATGACACCAATCCTAGAAATGTTACTTTCCTTATGTATTTCTTGATTTTCTTCTCTCTATCTTTCCCTTATGTATTTCTGTTTTTCCTTCTTTCTTTTTCTCCTTATGTATTTCTTTGTTTTTCCTTCTTTCTTTTTCTCCTTATGTATTTCTTTGTTTTCCCCATTCTTCATTCTTCTTTCTATTCTTATGTATTTCTTTGTTCTTCTTACTGTCCTCTTTTCTTTATATATTTCTTGTTTTTCTTCTCTTATCTTTTCCTTATGTATTTCTTTGTTTTTCCTTCTCTTTTTTCTCCTTCTCTTTTTTCTCCTTATATATTTCTTTGTTTTCCCATTATTTATTCCTTTTTTCTATTCTAATGTATTTCTTTGTTCTTCTTTCTATCCCCTTCTCTTCATATGTATTTCTTTATTTTTCTTTCTATTTCATCCTTTTCCTTATGTATTTCTTTGTTTTCCCTATTTTTTAATTCTTCTTTCATTTCTTTGTTCTTCTTGTTATCCTCTTTTCTTTATCATTCTTTATGTATTTCTTTGCTTTCTTCTATCTTTTTATCCTTTCCTTTTGTATTTCTTTGTTTTCCCATTGTCTACTCTTCTATCTATTCAAATGAATTTCTTTGTTCTTCTTTCTTACCCTCTTCCCTTTATATTTCTCTGTTTTCCTTCTTTTTATTTTTTCCTTATGTATTTTCTTGTTTTGCCCATTTTCTGTTTTTCAATCTTGCTATCCTCTTTTCTTTGTTTATGTATTTCTTTGTTTTTCTTTCTATTTTATCTGTTCCCTTATGTATTTCTTTGTTTTTCTTTCTATTTTATCTGTTTCCTTATGTATTTCTTTGTTTTTCTTTCTATTTTATATGTTTCCTTATGTATTTCTTTGTTATGTAACACTTTGTTTTTCCTTCCACTTTTTTTCTCCTTATGTATTTCTTTGTTCCTCTCTCTATCCACTTTTCTTCATATTTCCTTATATATTTCTTTGTTTTTCTATTTTATTTTTTTTTCCTTATGCATTTCTTTGTTTCTTATGTATTACTTTGTTTTTTCTTCTCTCCTTTTTCTCCTTATATATTTCTTTGTTTTCCCAATTATCTATTCTTATTTCTATTCTTATGTATTTCTTTGTTTTTCCTTCTCTCTTTAAATCTTTTCCTTATCTATTTCTTTGCTCTTTTCTCTTCATTCATCCTATATATTTTTTTTAATTTTCCATCTTCGAAGTGCGCATGCTCTGAAGCTCTGAGTTTATTCCAAGAACAAGCGGGAATCGCTTGACTCAGGCTGATGGAGACGGGGTTTTTCAAACTCGGACTTTTTTCTCGAGAAGCGCTGATCGGGGTATAATCTCGAGCTTGAGCAAACTTGGGCTGATGGAGACGCACCTTGTGCAGTATGTTGCAGCTACAGAAATTTGCTGATGGCAAGAGAAAAAAAATTGCTTATAAAGATAAAGATAAATGTGCAAGTGCAAAACAGCTGTGCCTTTCTACTCCACGTCCCTCCAGCTATATGTACAGTGAAACAAGCCAAAGTGACCACCTGTCTATAAAGACCAGTTTTTCCCTTAGAACTGTGTTCACTTTTAAACCTGTCCTCACTTTTAAACCTGTCCCAAAGGAACCTGTACATCAATACCATCTGCTTATAAAGACCACTTTACTTGTTGTACTCTCTACATACAGGTACGACTGTTGTTCGAAAAAAACCCAGATTTGGACCAGAATGCCATATCACCGATCATGATGTCAAATACAAATGGTCAAGAAGTATCCATAGATATGTCAGTCCTGGATGCTGGCATTGGGATTGAAAAACTACAAGAGGAATGCTCGGCATTGAACTTAAAACTAAAGGAAAAGGATGTTGCATTTCAAAAATCCGAAAGAAAAGTCACAGAATTAAGAGCAAAACTGTTGGAAAAGGAAAATGCATTACAAGAATCAGAAAGAAAAGTCACAGAAGTAAAATCTAAATTACGGGAAAAAGAACTTCGTAGGGACATGTCCTTGCTTACTCAAAATATGTCAAACTTAGAATCAAGAAAGAAAGAAGCAGCAATCTCAAAAATCAGAGAGAGAGAAAGAAAACTTGATGACACTCGTAGGTTACTTAATAACCTTAACAATGATTATTCAACATTAAGTCCAACAATGAGAGAAATATATACAAGATTAAAAGAGGATGAACAAGAACTAATCAAGGAACAATCATTATGTCAAGGAGAAAGCACTCTCTCTCATGTAGAAAATGAATACCAGACTAGACTAGACGAGCTAGAGAAGAAAATCAATTGTGGTATTTGTTTAGATAGAGAAAAGTCACGTGCCATGTACCCATGTGGGCACATGCTCTGTGACACATGCTTTGAAGAGATATTTAAACGTAACAGGAATATTCGCTGTCCGCATTGCCGATTTCAAATCGCTGATTCTTTAAAGATTTATTTTTAATTTTCCAAAAACTTCTGCCCAATGTTATTTCATCAGTTAATCAGATTCCCCACACTCACACTTCAACCAGTCATTGTTAACAGCCAAATTACCTGAAAATATTGTTCTTTTCTCTCTCTCAATGAAAAGTAATGTATGAAGAAATTAGTGAAATTTTGAAACTTCATTTGCTCTCATAAAGTTCAAAGATTATCAATATGTTATTAAACAGCCTCGTCTATTATAGGAATCAATTAACTCATTATGAGCGATATCCAAACTTCAAATCTATAACTCACCAAGCTGTTTGCAACAAGCAGTAAAATACAATTGCCATATTCTAAGAGTTTATTATATTCAATGAATTTTTGTTAGTGCAAGCAGTAAAAGTGTAAAATATTTTGAACAAGCTTATTGACAAATTATACAGTGCATATCAAAACAAAGTATACCCAACTTTGTTAGCTTCTAATTAAAAATTCATAACCTCTGTGAGCTTGAAATTCATTTTATAGTAAAGAGCAACAAATATTCTATCTAATGATGGCTTATTCAAACCTTGCTGTCATGGATGACTGAGCAGCAGGTTTTCAAAAAAGTATTGTCAAAATCTCTCACACCAAGTTTGGGCTGAAGCAACGACTGTGGGTCAAAACTCATTATTCATTTATCAATTCAGTTTGAAAACTATTGCTGGGTTATTTCAACTGATTTTGTGCATTTGAATGGAAAAAGTGTTCATGTCAATTCAGGAAAAGTCTTATTACATGCAAACTTTATATTTCCTTTGCCATAATGAAAGAATCTTGGCTTCATCCTCATCCCTTGTTTAAGGTAAGCCTTTTTAATGAATCATTCAAAATGGACAAAGTTTATTAGATAATACATCTTCTTTCATTAAAGTCTAATATCAATCACTTTGCTAATTATCCACACATGTACCCTTCCTTACATTTTCTCAATCTTTGAGGTCAGGAAACCTTTGAGTTCATGTGCTATTTGAGATAAACACCTTCTGCACCATATGCAGGTTGAAGTTTTCTTGTCATACAATGTAATACTTTTATTTATGTGTAGAGGTGTGCTTATCAGAAATTCACATGTTCTCAAGTACTTTCTTATAGTTACCTGTTTTTGTATATACATGGTGGCCAAGAAATAGACTAGCATACTTCCAATAATGTGGGGCAAATTTCTACAGTACCAGTAGATGGGGAATCTTTTTAGAAGAAAACTGATACAAAATTTGATTATTTTTATTCTAGACTCATTTTTGTGAATCAATGTGGAAGATAGCCACTGGTAGTGCTCCTTGCAGAAAATGATATATCATTGTGTAGTTTCAGAAAATATTGGTATTATGCCTTAGCTTTGGGTAAGCTGTGATAAACATCAGATTGAACACAAACATATTATATTCTACAAATATTTTTTTTTTCAGGCGTTTTTAATAACTTGTTAAACACAAACATGAATTAATACATCTTGGCATGCAAATGTCATAGGGCAAACAAAGAGTGTATATCTTTTGTTTTACTTCATGGTGTGTTTTGTTTGTTTGTTTTTTTTTTTTGTTAAAGACAAATTGCACATCTTTCCATTTTGGTAAAGACAAACATAAAATTGCACATCCTTTTTTTTTTTTTTTTGTAACAACAAGGAAACGGAAAATTGTACATCTTTTCTTTTTGGTAAAAAAAGGTAAATTTGTTTATCTTTTATTTTTGGTAAAGACAAACAAATGGAAAATTGTATATCTTTTCTTTTTGGTAAAAAAAGGTAAAATTGTTTATCTTTTATTTTTGGTAAAGACAAACAAATGGAAAATTGTACATCTTTTCTTTTTGGTAAAGACATCAAACATAAGATTGTACATCTTTTCTTTTTGCTAAAGACAATCAAATGGAAAACTGCACATCTTTTCTTTTTGGTAAAGACAAACTAACGTAAAATTGTTCATCTTTTCCTTTTTGGTAAAGACTATCACATGGGAAACTTTACATCTTTTCTTTTTGGTAAAGACAAACAAACGTAAAATCAGGGGAACAGCGGCAGGTTTACTTATCAAAATAGAATAAAATAATTAATGGCCCCAAACTATGAATTTAGGGTTGTATACAGGACAAATTGCAACTCCTACCTTGCATCACAAACTGCTCCTTAAAACAAAAAACCCTCTACCAAATTTGCCAATCTTAGTATCATTCTTCATTTGAAAAGATCTTCCGATGGCACCAGTTAATTTGACCCTGTATTATTGGAAGTGTGCTAGTCCTGTTGTTTTGGGGGGTTTCTTTTTGGCCACCCTGTATAGTGATACAAAATGGAAACAAATGTTTTGAAACTGAATGTGAAGTTCTGAATGCAAGACTACTAGCAAAATTTAGATATGACTGCTGCGATCTTATAAACTCTGTAGCAAATCCTGCCCAAAAAATGTAAATATACAAAATAAAAATATTGACTAATGGTGGCTAGTTGTTTTAATGAAATGAAAAAAGATACATAAATTGTGTAGGTTGCTCCCATTGAAGATATTCAAAGCCAGATTCAACAATGATAGATATTACACAGTTTTAAGTTTTAAAGTCTTTGGAGTGTCAAAAAAGTAAATTAAT
The DNA here is from genome assembly GCA_025618425.1 of Heliocidaris tuberculata. Lineage (NCBI taxonomy): Eukaryota > Metazoa > Echinodermata > Echinoidea > Camarodonta > Echinometridae > Heliocidaris > Heliocidaris tuberculata. Next base: position 37,369,168 of record CM046833.1, read on the forward strand.
ATTTTTGGATTTCTAAGTAACCCTACATGAAGGGAAATGATTGATAACTGAAATGTTTGCTAAAAGTGCTTATTTTCTACATACAGATCGATTTACATGTATAGTTTTCTTCCATCTGTCATACAATGTAATACTTTTGTTATTTATGTGTAGTGGTATGCTCACCAGAAATTCAAATGTTTATATGAAGCTCTGTCTTATAATTGTTTTTATATATAATGTTAAAAAAGATTATTTTCTACATAGTTTGATTTACATGTATAGTTTTCTTGCATTGTCATACAATGTAATACTTTTGTTATATGTGAGTAGAGGTATATGTACATGTTGTAAGCTTATCAAAAATTCAAATGTTCTTATGAAGCTCTTTCTAATAGTTACCTGTTCTTGTAACAAAACAGTATTTTGCAGATGATTTGAATAGTTTCTCTTGATTGAAAATAGACCAAAAACACTTCAAAGAAACATTCAGAGGAGAGATTTAATCATAAGAAGCTATTTCAGTTATTGGTCTAGTGAATCAAACCATGATAAAGATAAGTGGTTGCAAGTTATTTTTGGATGTTTGGGCTATAAGAATATTACTGGGTCTAGTATAGTCAGAGTTTCTGTTTCATAAATTGTTTGTAAATGCATTGATTTCCTAGTTTGATTGGGTGAAAGTGTAATGACAGGCTGCATAAGGCTTGTATATGGTAGTTGGCTGGGTCAGGTTTACCTCTTTGCTTATGCAATAGTAGACCTTACCATGGTCACTAAGGTTTGCCAACCTTGTTATCGCAACCAGACAGAAATTTGGGGGCTGAACTTGATACCTGCAGCGCCTGGTGAATATATGAAAAATGTATAAGTAAAGTTTCTTGAAACTTTAAAATGAATTTGTCATTTTGTCATTTCTTTCTGCCTCCTATAAAGAGATCGAGAGAACGCATGGTTGTGCGGTAATTTTGGCGAAAGTGATAAAACCATGCATGGTTTTTAGGTACACATGTACATGGTCTTCGGTACCTCTTAGAAAAACCATACATGGTTGTGCGGTCTTCCTGAGAAAGAGAGACATTATAGGTATAACACTATTGACACAAAATCTTTTACTTTTTATAAGCATAACACTCCTGTACATCATGTACAAAGTCAATCATATTTTGCACTTCACAGACAAGGATGTAAAATGATTTACTCTTGAAACAGGAATTCTTCTAAACAAATATTTTTGCATGTGGTAGTTAATTTATATTAAGAAAATATGATTACATCAAACTTTGAGAGTAGAATTAAGTGTGTTTATTTCAATATAAGGGTACAAACATATATACATTTTGGACTTTAATTTCATATGGTGAAAAATAAAGGTTTTAATGAGTTTAGGACCCTGTTTCATGAAATGTTCTTTAAAGAACAAGTTTTTTAAAAATGATATAAGCTGCTGAAATTATTTTATTTACATTTTGGAAATCTTTAGTATTAGAAAATTGTTCGAACTGTCCGACTTTACATGTAGGTCAATAAACACTGTAAAATGCATAAAGGCACATCTGTGTCTTCTTCTCCAAATGAACCCTTAGAATTGTAATGTTTAATTTTCACTCTAAAACCTAAAGTGTTAAATCACCATTTAAAGGGCCGAGGAGTGACAACTTTTTCAAAATTGTAGATTAACACTTTTAACATGCTGGATACAACACTATAAGGCTGAATCCAGCAGTTTAAAAGAGTTGATCTACCATTTTGAAAAAGTTGTCACTCCTCTGCCCTTTTAAAAGGTGATTTAAGACTTTAGTTTTTAGAGTATGTTTGGACTTGTATTTCTTCTTCCTGAAACGGCAACAGGTGCACGCCATTTTGAAATTTGTGCTGTGAATGATAGATCTATTTCATATGAGCCAAGTTCAGCCATATAAGACAAAGAATTAATTTGACTTTGGAAAATTTATCTATCGGTAAAGATATGCAGTGCAACGGTATGTTAACTTGATAGGCCCTGCTTAATTCAATTCATTGTCTATCTAGGGCTCTATACGCTGCTTGCTTTTGTTATTTTGAATGTCATGTGACTAATGTGCTACTGTAAAAGTGGAAATTTTCATGCAATTAATTTTTCATGCTCGGCCAAATAAGGTGATTTTCACATTTTACCCACGCACTAGGCTCATGGGCAAAAGAAAGCATAAACAAAAATATTTGCGTGTTTTTAATTTTCGCGCAAATTTCATACGGTGTGAAAAGTGCTAAAATTTTCCAAACCATGATATATTCCATGTTTACAGTATATCTTCCTTTGTAAATTGATCCACTGTCTATGATGATTTACAGAAATAAAATACATATTACAAAAATGTCATATATTTGTACAAACTCAATGTTTTGAAGGGTGCTCTGACATGTGCCCTGGCAACAATGGCTCCTGGCTGTAATCTGTCAAGGATGTAGGAATAGACCTGTTCACAAATATATTCAAATTTTATGCATATTTTTAAAACAAAGGTTGTTCTTGACAACCTGAAAGCTTGTCAGAGGCTTGTCAGACATAGCAACAGATAATGTATGCAAACTGGATTCCAAGTATTGTAGTTCATTCATTAATAACAGGTTAATGGAATACTTCGTTACTAGGTCCCCAAGTAAGAAACATCCATAAATTTGAATAACTTTGTAAACAGTTCTATTAGGGTTGCAAATTGGGTTTTAAGTTAAGTTTAGGGTTAAGGTTAGGTAGGCCTACAGTGCTCTGTCCAGGGTTAAAATTACATTTGGTTTTCAAACAAAATTAACGCTGAGCAGTTGTCCTTAGAGCATACGCCGTCGTACAAAGGTTATGAGGAGTTGAGGGACTGGAAGTGGTCCCATGATGTCACAATATCAGTACATTCATCGTGCATACACAGTTCAAACATGCATCATTGGTTAGCATGTATAAGGTCCACATCCAAACAGTCCATAACCCTTTGAGTGCCCCAAGCAAAATAAATCCCCATTTTACAGTTTTGTGCAGACAAGTTTGTCACTCTTCAGACATTCAATACACATTCATGACTTGTGAAGTTTTTTATCATGCATGGATCAACATGTATAGCAAGAACGAAAATGCAAAAAGGAAGTGTGATCGAGAATTTGTCCACACAATTTCTTTTTTGTTATATTGGTCTATTTGGGATTCCCACATCTATTTTTAGAACAGCTCTAGATCATTTATAGGCTTTTTACACTTGATTTTTTTTAACCCGTACTATCCTCAACCCCAGACATTTTTTTTGGTGTTCTCATTTGCAGTTTTAGTCCCGTACTATCTCCTTACCCAGAGCACTTAGCCTCACCTTTTTACGTTTAGCACCACCTTTTGTCGGGCTAACCCCGCTCTTTTCCAGGGCTAAAATAATCCTGTGCTATCGTGGAGTTAGCTCACTTTGGTAAAATGCAATGTGAACAGAAAGTGGGCTCAGCTTAGTCCTGTACTATCGGTGAGGCTAAATCCTCGTTTAGCCCCAGCGACAGTACGGGACTATAAGCAAAATTTTGCAAGTGTAAAAAGAGTGTTAAAAGCCTGTGGAAGCAGCATAATGAATACAAATGTTACCATTGTTACAAACTCACTACCATGACAACTCTACAGTAAATCTTTAGCACTGCACCGAGACTACAGAACAAGCTCCTGGGCAACTTACTGTAACTGTGAAGAAATTGCTATGTACAGGTAAATACATCAACAATCATAACTTTGTTTATCAGTTATAGGAGCATACTACTATATTCATGAAAAAAACCCAATGGATGTTTACAAAATAATTATGTCATTCTAGAATGTGTCCAATGTCTACAATATTATGTTGTTCCATCATAACTTATAAAGGGAGTCAAATACAAATCATACTTAGAGACCATAGCATACAAAAAAACAGGAGAATAAAATCACAGAATAGTAAACATTCTCACAGCAAATGTCTACTTTGAGAAGAAAGTATCCTCAAATCCTTGACATTGCCTCAAGACAAGATATGATTCTCAGTGAGTATGTCAGAAGCATTTAACGCTCGTTTTCGGATGTAGAGATGACTTTTAGAGAATCTTTCTCGTTTGGAATCCTCTGTGATCGATGGTAAATCCAGATATACACTACCACGAAGGTAAACTAGAGTTCAGACCGGTTTTTCAATGATCTCTTTTTTTACCGTTTCTTTCAAATCCTCTCTAAATTCAATCTCTCTCCCACTTAATCTCTCTATCTCTCCTTTTGATCTCTCTCTCTCTCGCAATCTCACTATCTCGCAATCTATCTATGTCCCTTTCTCTCTATCTCTTTCTATCTCTCAAATTCTCCTCTGAATCTTTATCATTCTCTCTCTCTCTCACTCTATCTCCCTTTCTCTATATCTCTTTCTATCTCTTAAACTTTCCCCTGAATCTTTATCATTCTCTCTCTCTCCCTCTATCTCCATTTCTCTCTCCTTTTCTATCTCTTAAATTTCTCCTAAATCTTTATCATTCTCTCTCTCTCTCTCTCCATCTATCGCCTTTTCTCTCTATCTCTTTCTATCTCTTAAACTTTCTCCTAAATCTTTATCATTCTCTCTCTCCCTCTATCACTCTTTCTCTCTCTCTCTCTCTCTCCTTAACTTTCTCCTAAATCTTTACCATTCTCTCTCTCTTTTTCTCTACCTCTTTTTCCCTACCTCTATTATTATTAATCTCTCTCTCTCCTTTTGATCTTTCTCTCTCTCTCTCTCCCTCTCTCGCAATCTCACAATCTTGCAATCTATCTCTCTCCCTTTCTCTCTATCTCTTAAACTTTCCCCTGAATCTTTCTCATTCTCTCTCTCCCCCTCTCTCTTCCTCTTCTTCTTTTCTATCCTTTCTAATTAATATGTTTATATCCCTTGCTCTCCTTTTCATTCTTGATTTTTTCCTTGCTTAAATCCAAATTGTTTTTGACAAAATGATTGAAATCTGAGATCATTCTAAGAGCCATGGTAGATCTTGTGACATTTCCATCCTATTTCCTTTCCCCTCTCTCTCTCTCTCCCTCTCCCTCCCTCTCCCTCCCTCTCCCTCCCTCTCTCTCCCTCTCTCTCCCTCTCCCTCTCTCTATTTGCTTTTTTTTTCTTCCCCCACCCCCTTGTCATCTCCTTTTCTCCCCCTCTTCCCTCTTTCCCCTATTTTTCTCTTTCTCTTCCCCTACATCTCCCCTCATTTCCTATTTCTCTTTAATTCTCCTCCTCCTCCTCCTCCTCCTCCTCCTCCTCCTCCTCCTCCTCCTCCTCCTCCTCCTCCTCCTCCTCCTCCTCCTCCTCCTCCTCCTCCTCCTCCTCCTCCTCCTCCTCCTCCTCCTCCTCCTCCTCCTCCTCCTCCTCCTCCTCCTCCTCCTCCTCCTCCTCCTCCTCCTCCTCCTCCTCCTCCTCCTCCTCCTCCTCCTCTTCTTCTTCTTCTTCTTCTTCTTCTTCTTCTTCTTCTTCTTCCAACTTTTTCATGTTCAGCTAAATTACTAAAGGGCTGGTCACATTTCGTCGCTGAATCCACGAGGTGGCACAACCTCCCGCAGATCTTTCAAAACATATTCCGAGAAAAACGCGATTCAAATTTGTGCACATTGAAAACAGCAAATTTGACTTGTTGATATGAGTTAAATTTGATAAATCATATATGTTAAGAATGAGAAGCATCTTGTCTACCCATTCATGTAGAAAAATAGAGTTGTTCATGTGAAATGTTAGCAATGCAAGGCTGCAAACATTCGTGTCACTGTGTGCCACTTCGTGAAAACAAAATATGCGTAATCTGGGTATGCAACGTACATGTTTTTGTATTCGTGAAACGACACAAGGGTCTGTGCCGCACACTACACATTTATTCGCTTTTTACTTTTTCACGAAGTGACACACTTGATATGCTCATGTACTGTGCGCACTCTTTATTTACATAGGGCTCCATTCACCATAACGTAAAAAACGTTTGTGTCACTTCGTGAATTAAATGGTTGGCCTTTTTGAGGCTAATGTCGTTTTGATCATACCGTTTTTTGGGCAGAATAAATCAAAATTGATACTTGAAACTTTGTTATGTGATAAATGATGCTAAATAGATGCTAAAAAATTGAAAAAAATGAAATTTGATATTTTACACTATTTTTGGCATTGTGCCACTTCCTGAATACAAAGACGATTCGTCCGATAAAAATAACGATAACGATAACGAGATTTGTCATTAAAGGTCCACCCAACACCTGTCCTACTCTAACTTCGTTATGTGATAAATGATGCTAAATAGATGCTAAAAAATTGAAAAAAATGAAATTTAATATTTTACGCTATTTTTGGCATTGTGCCACTTCGTGAATTCAATGACGATTTGTCCGATAAAAATAACGATAACGATAACAAGATTTGTCATTAAAGTTCAACCCAACACCTGTCCTACTATAACATACACGAGCATACTCAACGTACACACAACATTGTAACGTGTACCTTTAATTGAAAATCTTATTATCGTTATCGGACAAATGTGAGCAACCCGTAAGAACAAGCAATCAAAAGATGGTTGAATATAAGACCCTTTTGCAGACAATATATTATGAACTCATCTGTATTTTAGAAGTTGTAACAGCACATAGGAAAGGGTTAACCTAGAAAATAGTGTCCCACAGGAATTATATTATAATTAGCCTGAAAACCCCAAATCATGATCCAGAAAAGGCATGAAACCAGACAATTTCAAGAAGAATTGGTGCCCTCCGGGAATGGGGGGGGGGGGGGGGGGGGGTGTGACCGGGGGTGACCATCACAAAAGACATAGCGGGCCCTTCTTACAATACAATATCAATTGAAGAATAAGTGCATTGTGAGTATGCATACGTAATTGTTTCATTAGGTCTCCATTTTGGTTTAACAAGCATGGTTATTAGCTGTCATATCTGGGTCCCACATTGAGCTGAAGATAGAGTGTCCGAATTCAAGGCATAATTGGATGCTTAATTTGCAATCACTGCACACACTTCCATACATTAACCGTTCATAAAAGTAACATGGTTATAATGCAGGGAGACAGTGCATACAACAGGGGAATACTATATAGTGAGGGGTTTGGGAAAGGAAGGAAAATTGAAAGTCAGGGATGAAAATGGGGTGAAGGAGAGAGAGAGAGAGGGGCGAGGAGGGATGGAGAGAAAGAGGTAAGGGAGATCAAGAGGAAAGATGCGGCATGGATTCTCTTTGCCAGGTGTAACTCAAAACCTTGATGAATATGATATGTTGAATTAAACATAGGAGAGCGTTTGGGATGGCATCACGCTCCCATCTTAAGCGATATTATCTTGCGGCGCCGCCGAGTCTGGGCTCGCGCCTAAGGATTAGATCAGAATTTTATCAGAGGAGGAGGAGGAGAGAGAATTACAATCGGGGGACTCGGCCACAAAGAGATAGGGAGTGAGAGAGAGAGAGAGAGAGAGATGGGGAATGAGACAGAAAAAATTGAGTTGCACAATGTTAACGCACAGCCGTTCTGCTTTAATGCTCGTTATTTATTATTTTGCGTGAAATCGTAGGCCACCGTCGGGGAGCACGGCCAGTCGGTCAGGGAGCGTAAGCTACACCACCTGATCGTTGAAATTGGCTTGGAGTCGCGGAATGCACGGGTCGCGTGCGCCGGCTCCGCTTTCGCTCCCCCGGGACCAGCGCAAACAAAAGAACAAGTGTGCATAGCGATGTTGTATGTGTCGCTAGTCAAATCTTGCGTCAAATTCGGCTGATTTATGATTATGGGGTCTGGTCTTTGACAGAGTGGCAAAGGATTCTGTATGAATGCAGGACTTGATGCGTGACATACAAATGTATATTTCATAATGCTTTCGGCATGCCTCTCCAAAGACTGCCCTCATAACAGCATGGTTCACCAAGCATGTATTGTAATGTCTGGAGTATTTGACAGATATTGATTTTGAGATAAAGATTAGGAATAACCACTTCCTCCATCATTTACAAGTATTATGACTCACTCCTCTGGTCTAATTATCTCTGATTTCATCACTTTTTGTTCTCACTCCAGTGAAAATTAATCCAAGAACTCTAGTAGGAATGGTATTCCATACAGTGCTTCTAATACCTTTGTGAAATATCCATTAATATTCCTCAATTTTTGGTGGGGCTTGCTCAACAAAGAATATGACAGGAAGACTGATGAAATAATTGAATTTGGAACAAAATGACAAGTTGCAAAGAGGAGCTGATTGTTATTTGATTACAAACTTCTAATTGACAAGAGATATTAATTGGAAATGTCAAACCAAAGCGAGACAACTAGAAATAAATTTGACAGAGAGCACCTTCCCTTTACTCTGCCACTCAGCATACAGACAGACAGTCTACGTGAACATCACAAGACAAATATTTCTATAGAAATCTTCTTTTTAGGCTCATAAAACTCAACTTATGTGAAAATTAATCTAAGAAGTTTAGTGGGAGGGGCATATTCTGTTCTCTGCTTTCTTGTGAGTCATAATATTGATCTACAGATTTTTTACAGATCTTAAACAAAAAGAATGTTAAGACAAATTAATGAAATAATAGAATTAATTACAAGTGACAAGTTTGAAGAGAATATGATCATTATTCGATTAGATACTTCTAATTGAACAAGACACAGTGATTGAAAGTACTAGGAAGAGAAAATGAGAAATTAGAATTTAAACATGGAAGGGGCAGTTACCCCCATGCTGTGCCATGTCGTGTAGCTGGCAGAAGGGCCTTAGCACACGCACATGTCATAAAACAAATTTCTGGTTATGTGCTTCTAAGATTTTGATTGCTCTACATGTTATACCATTTTTTAAACATGACAGGAATTTCTCTCTTTATCAAATAATAAAAAAGAAAGCAAATGGTAAATGGAGGTGTCGTGGTATAGTGGTTCATTCACTTGACTCTCAATCAAAGGGTTGAGGGTTCGAATCTCAGCCCGGCACTAACATCTTTTGGCAAGACATTAATCCACATTTGCCACTCTCCACCCAGGTGTTAAATGGGTACCTGGCAGGATTTATCCTCGAAAATGCACTGTGCGCTGATTACGGCTGCCGGAGCTAAAGCCAGGGTAATAATATCCAAACCCTTTGGAAGCGCATAGGGACATTATATCATAATGTGATATGCGCTATACAAGAACGGTTTATTATTATTATTATTATTATTACTCAATTTTAGTAGATTTGTATCAAATAAGTACTTATTTTTATAGTTATGGGTATTTTAATGCTAATGACCTTCTGCTTAACGCATTAGTGAGTCCTAGCAATAGCAGAATGGCGTAACGCACCTATGACCTTCTGCCCAGCCGCACAATAATATAGCCTTTTCATAAACTCCAAATAGTGCATAACAGGAGCAGAATAAAAGCATTATAGAGCTTAATGAATGCGTATCCGCATTGAAATAATGCACATTATTTTTAGGGCTGCTATTACACATATAATACCAGCATTTCCCATCAAATGCTAGGTTAATGAATGCAATAATGTAGATCTCTCATTATCCCACCCTGGTATTGGTCACTTAATTCCCCCCCCCCCCCCCCCCCCCACCATGCATGGTAAACTTTTCTTCTTCAACTCACAGATCTCGCATGATGGGGGATTTCTGAACTGGTGCAGCTTTTAACAGTTTATGAACACCATTTTTATTGCTTAAACACATTATTTTAGTGTGCATAATAGGAGCATGGGTTTCTGAAAGAGGAATTAAAGGCAATAATTCTCTGTGAATGTATTGACTGACAAATGTCAAAACATACAGGGATAGTGATAAGGAATGGGGTATGATTGGAATTTGAGGTTACAATTGGAATTAGGTTTAAAGAAAAAGTTTTGAGTTCTGGTCATGAGATTGAATTGTGAAAGAAACTGTCTCAAAGCAAAAGGGAAAGGTTGATTATATAGCACATAAGAATTGGTGTATGCTGTAAGGTTTTGGAATCACCAAAATGATAAGAAATTTACTCATTCCTGCTGAGAGTCACATGAACTGTACACAGAAATGTGTATATGGGACTACACACGAACGTTTGGCCCGAACATTTCAGCCGTTTCAAGTCATATTTTTAATTGAGAGCATCTGAAGAGCAATCCTTTTCAGGGGACATATCTACTATGATAATCTTCCAAACTAACATAAAAAGAAAGAGAAAGCTCACAAATAATTTTTTATCTTTCCCAGAACTCAAGCTTCCCTTTAAGGTTAGGTGTAGGGTTGGGTAAGGAGTTAGGTCTAGGGCTCAGACTTCCTCATGAAAAATAATGTTTTATTTCACTTGTTGATAAATTTCTATCTCTGAAACTGGATTAAGAAAAACAGATATCTCTCTATAGCAGCCATGACATGAACTTACCCACTGACTACTGAATTCTCTGATTACCATAGCTTTAATACAGGAGCTATCCGGTTCATGTAGGCCATGGGTTAATATGGCCATAATAAATGGATATGTTTATATAGCTATATAAATCAACTATCACCTATCAGTTTGTACAGAAACACTTGATGTATATCCGCACCATACCCCATACGCTCATTGACCTTGCATGGCACATTAGTTTAGCAATACGTAAATTAATTGATTGATCCCTCGTGACATAATCAAATCACTAGTGGCACTTCATCAATTATCATCAGCGAGACAGACGATCTCAGTCCTCCAATTGCAATTTTATTCCTAAATGTGCTCGCATTTTCCCCCACTCTTTTCATCATTCCTGTTTCCACGGCGATGGGGTTAATGCGCTGGCTGCCGAGGAGAGCCATGGAGCCCGAAAATGAACGCTTACTTTCACTTATCCCCGCTTGGAGCGATCATAGCAGATAGAAAGGCAGACCAAAAGAAATAGTAAGAGACAGAACGGGAGAGACACTGGAAAGAATCAATATAACAGTGGATCTATAAATAACGTGTAATGAAGCTGCATAAAAAAGTACTTTAACCTGGCGCGACTCCCGACCCCTTTTTCAACTGCAAAGCAGACACAGCGAAAATCCTACCCCTTAAAAAAAGTCCAACAACAGGCATGTGTAATCATGGTGATAAGGCAATGGCTGGCTTATCTAATGAAAGATCTCATGTTAACTCCAACACCACCAAAGGCAAAATTCCAAATATTGAAAGTCAACAGCATTTCGTACTTAGGGTAACAAGACGGTTAAAAAGGCGTACTATCGATTGTGAAGACCTTTTCCTTATGCCAGACTCCACAGTGTTTTGACTTTCATTGTTTAAATAACGCAGCTGGTTTCAGCCAGGATCAAGCGGGGCTTTTGTACATCATGCTCCGGGGTCTGCGCTTTAAAGGTACTATCTATGTGCTCATGAAAGATGTTGCATCGTTTGTTGTTTAAAGTAAGAAAAAACATCCCTGCAAGTATACGGAAAACCGTTTAGTAAGGGGGGAAATTAATGTTTATTTGAAAAAAGAATAATAGGACCTCTAGTCCTACCATAGTATGAATAATAATAATCATACATATATTTGTTACATTTCAAAAAAATCTCTGACAAGCAAAAAACAAGGAAAGATGGTAATCACAATTTTAGATGTCTTCTTGCTCTTACATTTAAAGGGGCCACAAAAACCCAATAGCGGGCACTTTTTCTGGTGTATTAAAAGTATGAAGGAGCACAGGCCAGTGGTGTCCCCTACATCTGACACTGATTGTAACTAGAGGAGAAATTTCAAAGTAACTCCACAGGATTACAGTGTATATATTTCTGTTTTATCTTAATGCTTGTCACCATGAGGACAATTATTCAATCATTTTTTTTTTTCTTCATTTTTTAAAAGTTAAATGAAACTTTTAATTAAAGGAAACCAAAACCCAAGGAGAGAATCAATGTTATTGGAAAGTGAGAATTCAGAGAAGCACTTTACAAAAAGTTTCATTAAAATTGGTTAAAAAATGAGAGAGTTATGGAAGTTTGAAAAGTCTTGTTTTACTTTCTATGGGGATCCTCAAATTGGCAAAATTGCTTCAAAATGGCTGATTTTGTGAACAACTCTCCATTTGTTTTGTACACAGATTTTCAGATTTTCCCCATTATCTCTCAGGGTGCTCCTTGTCTCCTCCTGAACTCGACATATGTGGTGTAAAATACATTTTCCCATTATATATGTTGAGCTTCCAAACTAAAAAGAAGGAGATTAACTGCACCTTGAAAGATAATGGGAAAAATCTGAAAATCTGTGTACAAAACAAATGGAGAGTTGTTCACAAAATCAGCCATTTTGAAGCAATTTTGCCAATTGGAGGATCCCCATAGAAAGTAAAACGAGACTTTTCAAACTTCCATAACTCTCTCATTTTTTAACCAATTTTAATGAAACTTTTTGTAAAGTGCTTCTCTGAATTTTCACTTTTCCAATAACATTGATTCTCTCCCTGAGTTTTGGTTTCCTTTAAGGTCAAAACATTTTGGAACTAAAAAAATTAATGAAGTTTCGCATTAAAAAGTCGATTTTCTTTTTTCTCATGTTTTATGTGACTTTTGCTTACATTTAAGGATGGTCCCCTGTGTTAAAACTTACGGGAATTAGGAAGAATTTGTTCGTCAAAATGTTTTTAAACAAATTTAATCCTGCTCATCTCTCTTATTTTGGCAATCTAGATATATGCCCCAACAAATATTCCAGCATTCCTTTTTTCTGCCAATTTTCTATCAATCCCTTTGTTATATTTACTATTTAAACCTCTGCTTCTTTAAACTACTTATTTTTTAAAAGCCTGATCTAAGCTAGCCACTATATATCTCTACTGTTATTTTTCTTTTTCTTTGAAATTGTCATCTTTTATTCTTTGTTTCTTCTATTTATCAATATACATAGACTCAAATATCATTTCTCTTATCATTTGTGTTTCTCTATTTTATGGATGAATTCTCTCTCCCCCTCTCTCTCCCTACCTATAGGCCAATTTCTTTCACTAAACCATCTTCTTTAAACTTTTCTTTCTTCCTTATCTTCTCCCTTGTTCAGTCTCCCCTTCTTTTTTTATTCATTATGCTCTATATCCCCCCCCCCCTCCCTCCCTACCTTTATATCTTTCTTTTCTCTCTCTCTCTCCCTCTTTTTCTCTCTCCCTCCCCTCTCTCTCTCCCTGCCTCCTTGCCTCCCTCCCTTATCTCCTCTCTCTCTCTCTCTCTCTCCTCTCCCTCCCTCCTCTCTCCCTCCCTCTCTCTCTCTCTTTTTCCCCTCCCTCTCTCTCTCTCCTTCTCCCTCTCTCTCTCGCTCTTCCTCTCTCCCTCCCTCCCTCCCTCCCGGTCTCTCTCCCTCTTTCCCGGTCTCCCTCCCTCCCTTTCTAAATACAGGTGTTTCCCCATTCTTTTTTTTTTTCTAGCCCCTTTTACTATTCCTTACTTCTTTTCTTTTTTTCTAATATCCCCCTCCTGTGTTAATAACTTCATTTTGTTTCTACACAACATATTTCCTACCCTAAAGCATTTGCTCATTATCTTCTTCTCTCGTTTAATTCTACGTTGTGTGTGCATAATCAGAAGACCACCTGTGTTAAAACAATGAACAGTGTTTCTCACTGAAAAGTCCTAACGGAACCTGTACATAAAGACCAGGGTGCCATTGCATAAAGACTTAATATTATAGTAACTTTGCCATCAATGGTAACTACCATGGTAACGTTGCTCAAGAGCCAATCAAAATCCAGTATTCCACGAAAAGTTACTATAATAGCAAAGTTACTATAATAGCAAGTTTTATGCAACGGCACCCAGGTGTTTATAACAACCACATTTCTTTTCTCCCCTGAGCAGTCTTTCAGTGTACATGTAAAGCTAAATATTCAATCTCCATCCCGATACTTCCCCTGTCACCAAAAAGAAAGCAATACACAATTTCACCACAATTCATCAATATTAGCATGTCAATAATAAACACAAACATGAGATCGAAGTACTGCATCAGCAACAAACGGATATTTCACAGACAAAATTATTTTAGTTTGCATTATGAAGACAGTCCACCTCACTGCTTCCTCAAAAAGGGGATCTTCACCCCTTCCCCCCTCCCCTCCCCCCTTCATCCGAGAAGCATGAGCCATTACCCAAGAGTGCACAAATTAGCAAGTCAATAATACACACAAACATGGGATTGAAATATCAGAGTTCTTCAACAAAGTATTGGATACAAACAAATCTAAGTTTGCATATAAAGATAGTTGCTTCTAAAAAGGGGGGGGGGACATAATCCCTTACCCATTCCCCCCCCCCCCCCTTTCATCAAAAAAAGTATGAGCCATTACCCAAGAGTGTACAAATTAGCAAGTCAATAATACACACAAACATGGGATTGAAATATCAGAGCTCTTCAACAAATGGATAATTTATAGACTGGTCACTGCCGATTTTCTCCCCATCGCATAATGCTTCTTTTCTTGGAGAAGGGGCCTTATGCCTATTCATGACACAGCGCCATAAGGGCCTTCCAGTCTCAGGGGAGACAACAACTGGAATAGGAATTCAACAATTGAATAATCGTCTGAAAAATGTCATACATCAATCCAGAAGGGATACTCGGTACGCTTTTGGACATATATGAACTTGCTAGGCACAAACATCGTGGAGATAATATTTTCTGAAATTTTAAAAGAGTTCTTCGGTACTCTTAGTACATTAATATCTTTTTCTTGTTTTCATACCAAGTGATGAGACATCCTTTTCTTTGGAACCAGCAGGGCGCTAACTCTGTACAAATGATGGGACTTAACGCCCTTCTGGCTCCAAACGGACATAATATTTGAAGTACAACACATCCAAAGTACACTGGGTATTAAAATACACTTAAATTAATTGTATAAAGAAACTTTAATTCAGCTACTGACACTGACTATGGCCCGTATTCTCGAAAGTGGCCTAAGTTAAGCCTGGCTTAACTTAGGCCACTGATTTATGGAAGGCCATTCGTCAACCCCTAAGTCCCGTATAAATTACTATATTTATGTAACAAAATAAAGAAACTCAATTATTTTCTGGCATGAAATGAGCATCAGAAATCAATTTTATCGTGTCGGTTTTTGTATTTGCATTTAGTCCCGGAGCTATTGTGATTTTGTAAGATTAAAAGAGGGTGACATTTGGCTCTTCATGATTCGGTCACCTAAATCTACACACTTAGGCAGGGGCTTAAGTTAAGCGCCTTTCGAGAATACGGGCCTATAACTTTATTGGGGAAAAAGCTAAAAAGAGACTATAGACACCAAAGAAAGAAGATCAGGAGTTGGTCCGGAAGTAACGTCCGCAGGCAGCTCTGTATTCACCTACGCACTGATTCTGATCGGACCCAGGTTTGAATCTCCGTCACGTCTTTCGGATGGTGACGTTAAAGGTTAGTCCAAGATGTCAATAATCATATTTGATTGATACATGTCTGGAAAAACCCAATTATACACACACACACAAGATTTTTAGGTACACAACCAATGTCATTGAAAAATGACATCAACAAAGAAAGAGTGTAGACACAAACAAGTTATACTTACATTAAAGATCCTCAGCGATAGGTCTTTAGAGTTATTTCCATTATACTTTAAGATAATGCTGAAAAATACAGCTAGGTCCAGACCAAAGTGTTAAAAAAATAAAGAATGATGTGAAAGTGAATTCATGCCCTGATTCACAATACTAAGAGGGCCAGGGAGGTGTCTGTTTGCAATAGATGTCAATATAAGATGAAGGAATTGCACAGGAATAAATATCCAATGTGAACACAGCCCAATGTGACATACATTAAAGCATGGAAACTGGAGTTAATGTTCACGCTCAAGTTCTT
The DNA here is from genome assembly GCA_025618425.1 of Heliocidaris tuberculata. Taxonomy (NCBI): domain Eukaryota; kingdom Metazoa; phylum Echinodermata; class Echinoidea; order Camarodonta; family Echinometridae; genus Heliocidaris; species Heliocidaris tuberculata. The sequence goes on from CM046833.1 coordinate 37,384,973, forward strand.
TATTCCTTGGCACAAGCAAAATGGCCTTTTACGTGTATATTCATGTCCCGATGGAATCGAACATGAGATGCAAATGATTTTATTTACACGAAAAATATGATCGATTTTGATTAAATTTCTTCGGTTCTGAACATGCCCTGGTCCAAATGTACCGTCTTTTATAGAAACGCTCTTCTCATTTTTATCCAAGTTCCAACCTGCGAACTTTCAGTTGGTGTGAACGCAAAACAAACACGCAAGCAAACATTCTCACCTCCTCTTCCCTCCTCTCCCTCCAATTAAAGAAACATGACAGCAACAGCTAGGAGGAAAGAGAAAGCGTGTGTGGGCCAAGATGCTCCGAAACCAGCTGGACAGAGAGTAAAATTCAATAACAGTCCACCAACGCTGTGGCGTCCGCCAGCGGATAAGACGACGGTCAGTCAGTCGGTCGACGGCCTGTGTGCCGATCGTCGGGGGAGACAGGCGAGGTGGTGGCGCCAAACTGTTGCGGTGGCCGATGCCTGGGTGAGGCGAGTTGATGAGCGTGTGCCTATTCACGGGCACTGTCTGGGGCCATTAGGAGGTGTTAAGTCCCGCTAATTCAATGACTTACTGATAGGACTAAGGGAAAGGCATTAGTCTTGATACGCAGACCTCTTAAGACTTGTTCACATATGGCGAGGTAAACCACCTCTGTCTTTTTTTAACCCTTTCGAGACAATTGACCACATTTTGTGGTTTGGCTCAATAACTTTTGATTCAGAGCTCTAAAAAATATACTAGATGCATGAGCAGAAAGAGCAAAAATTTCTGTACACACATTGTAAATTTTTGTTACATGGCCATATTGCGTTTGATACCAGGAATTTTAAAAACGAGAATAAGCTTTTAAAATCCTTAAATTGGCAACACATTGAGAGGTTCAAAATCATTGTTTTTTATCAAAATTGGCAATTTTTTCAACCTTTCGACAAATTTCCTAACCATGTATATTGTTTTCAAAGACATTACACCTTATTAGAACCTTGTAGCACTAAAAGAAAAATATTGTTGTTGCCAATTTGAAGAACAAAATGTGATCAATTTAGCCCTTAAATAATTGCTGTCATGAAAGGGTTAATGCTTAAAGGACTGGTAAGTGGGGATGAAATAAGTAGCTGCATGCAACATGCATCTTTACTTTTTTGTGTGTAGTTAGAAAAACAAATGTGAAGAGCAGTACTCTTTTAAAAAGAACCTTCAGTAAACCGCAGCAATTTACCACAGCATACATGATCAAATGAGCCTTAAGTTTAGGAGTACCTTTTCATGTTATATAGAGGTATGGGGTATCAATGAAAACTGAGGGACAAGTTTGCATGCAAAAGATAAACTAAATTCTATCTGGAAATCTAGCCCAAATTAGTCCATCACCACGAACTGGAAAAAAGCCAGGGCTTTACACAAAATCTGGATTATTTTCAGTGCAAATCTATCTACTGGAGTTGGGCTCCATCTTTCTAATCATCAAGATCATTAATTTTCTTGGGCATGCATCAACATCTCTCATACTTATTTCTCACAATTGATCTTTCAAGTGCAACCTTACTACTCATTCTCATTAGCATATCACATTATCAATACTGTCAATAGTCACTATTAACCAATTTTATCTTACTGCTACAATGTATTAACATCATCATCACCATCAACATTATCATCATCACCATTGTCATCATCATCATCATCATCAACACCATCATCTTCATTATCCTCATCATCATCATCATCATCACCATCATCACTACCATCATCATCATCACCATCATCATCATCATCACGATCACCATCATTTCTAATCACACCACCTAGCCAACAATTATGCACAACCTCCCCATTCAACCGCATCACAAACTGTTCTAATGTGTAAACAACATAGAGGAGTCTGAATTGCAGAGACTAAACAATGTTTCTAAAGGAAGGATGGCCCGTATTGTTCGGTTGTGTCAGCAAACGTTGGGCAATTCACACAACACAATAATCACACAATAGCCGAAATGACACTGTAATGGAGGTATTCCACACTTCATGAGACCTTGAGGCTTAATCCAATTTTAATATTTGACAGCGCTTAATTTGACACTTAATTTGACGACAATAAAGGAGTATGTTGACGAGGTAACCAAGCACTACTTCCTACCATTATTTCTCCAAAGGAAGACAGGCAATAAATATATAGTAAATTAAATACATCTGTTTTATTTCTCGTCCTCTCTCTCTCTCTCTCTTTTTTCTTTCTCTCTCTCGCTTCTCCCTTTTTCTTTCTCTCTCTCGCTTCTCTTTTTCTTTCTCTCTCTCTCGCTCGCTTCTCTCTTTTCTTTCTCTCTCTCTCGCTTCTCTCTTTTTCTTTTTCTCGCTTCTATTTTTCTTTCTCTCTCTCTCTCTCTTTCCAAAGCATGCATCTTCCGTTCTATTATAAATATATCTGTTTTATTGCTCCTCTCCCACACACTCTCTCTCTCTCTCTCTCTCTCTCTCTCTCGCATCTCTCTTTTTCTTTCTCTCTCTCGCTTCTCTTTTTCTTTCTCTCTCTCTCTCTCTCTTTCCAAAGCATGCATCTTCCGTTCTATTATAAATATATCTGTTTTATTGCTCCTCTCCCACACACTCTCTCTCTCTCTCTCTCTCTCTCGCATCTCTCTTTTTCTTTCTCTCTCTCGCTTCTCTTTTTCTTTCTCTCTCTCTCTCTCTCTTTCCAAAGCATGCATCTTCCGTTCTATTATAAATATATCTGTTTTATTGCTCGTCCTCTCCCACACACTCTCTCTCTCTCTCTCTCTCTCTCGCATCTCTCTTTTTCTTTCTCTCTCTCGCTTCTCTCTTTTTCTTTCTCTCTTCTCTTCTTTCTTCTGATTCTATCTTTCAACTCTCTCTCTCTCTCCCTTTCCAAAGCAGGCATCTTCTGTTTTATTACAATCAAACCAAACAAAAACTGGAAGACCACAGAACTACTTGAAACTCGACTTCTCCTCCTCAACTCAGGGGCTCCCAAACAATCAGCAAAGAGAAGATGATACAAACTCAATGATGGACATCATTGTTACACTGCCACTCCCCAAACAAGATTATCAATTGTTCTCTTCTTGTAAAGTGTCCGCTTAAATGGTGTTAACACCCTTTAAGCCTTTAAGTCACCTTTTCTTATACAAAGCCCTATTCTGTTATAAGTGGGTTATTTGGAGTGAGAGGAGATGAGCAGAGTTGTGACTCTTTGCCTTTTGTCAAGAGTCAAGTGTTCTATTCACCTGACTTTGATTGTTTTCAACAAGATAAAAAGAAAGAGCTGTGCCGAAAGAGAGCCTTTTTTATGCTCTTTAGCTCCAGCATACATTTCTAATACTTATCAAATTCTTTGATGCAACCATGGACAAAACTTTACATTTAAAGGGCAATCCAAACTTGGTAATAAGATGATTTGTGTGAAAGCAGAAAAATAAGAAAAACAGGATGGTGAAAGTTTGAACGAAATCGGACAAGGACTAAGAAAGTTATGGATGTCTGAAAAATGAGATCATTACATCTAAGCGAATCTCAAATTGGCAATTTGGTGAGTCAATTGTGACATTTTTGTGGACAACTCTCCCATTTGTCGTACACAAAAATATCATTAATTTGCGGTTTTCTTCGAGGCGCTTTTACCCTCAGGGCTGTACTAAAAATATATTGGAGATAGCATATTGTTATAGGTCTTCATGAACGAAAAGATCCTACTGAGTAATGCATTTTGAAAAAAAGTGACATTTTAGTCATTTTGTGTGTTAGAGCGAATGGGGGAGCTACATCACAGTGACATTACCTATTCGGCCAATTTGAAATTCTCATAAGTATAGTGATTACAACTTTCAAAAATTCATAACTTTCTTATTGCTTGTCCGATTTCGTTCAAACTTTCACCATTCTGCTTCTCTGATTTTTCCTCTTTCTTTCAAAGCAACTTGCTATTAAGGTTGTATTTCCCTTTAACGTTATACTTTGTATTTCCAACTGTAGTACAAATTGCGTTGAGACAATCATTTGGATAAGTGAAATCTGTCATTTGCTCCACTTATATTTGCAAAGATAAAGGGTTAGGGTTAGGATTGCAATCAGGCTTTAGGGTTTAGGGTTAGGTTTAGGGTTAGGGTTAGGGCGAGGGTGAGGAACAGTGTCTGGTATAGGGTTGATGTTAAAATTAATTTGCGTTAGAAATTGCCTGGAGAGCAGTCGTCGCTGTAGCATGTGTCGTACAAATGCATAATAGCTGTTACATAATCCTCTCACCTCTGTTCTCCCAAAAGAGCACTTTCATAAACACAGGCGATGCACTCAATTAACGTCACACCAAATTTGGGTAAGGTTTAATTGATTCGTTGAGTGGCGATACTGCATCTGTCCGTTAGGGTCAGGACAAAAGTTTACGAGGCGAGCGAAGTGCTGTGACACGAGGCATTCACAGCGCATGTTTTCGACTCTCTCTAGCCTCTTTTTCAGACTCACACTTGATGCGTTTAAGTGATCTATCCTGATTTATGTAATGGAAGAGGATAACACTTTTGATGAATGCCGTCCAATGAAATAGGGAGGCTCAATAATACAATCATACATTAAAGATGTAGAATGCCTATTATTAAGCAATCCTTAAAAAGAAAATAGCAACCATACCGATAATCTAACACTTTCTTTGATAAATCCTTATGAAACTTACAGAAATCAAAAGATAATCCGAAAACAATACCAACTAAGGCTCATGGATGAGGGTTTAGAACCGTTTGAGGTTTGGGTCTGCCTCTATAATAATAATAATAATAATAATAATAATAATAATAGCTACATTTATATTGCGCACATATCCATCCCAGGAGATGCTCAAGGCACCTACAAAGTACTACTATTACTGTGGCTTTAGCCTAGCTGCCCTAAGACACTGAAAGCATTCAAGGAATAAATTCCTACCAGGTATCCATTTACTACACCTGGGTGGAGAGTGGCAAATGTAGATTAATATCTTGCCAAAGGACATTAGTGCCGCAGCGGGACTCGAACCGCGAACCATGAGATCCACGGTCCGGTGACATATCCACTAGACCACAACACCTCTGCATCTCTTGTTACAATGATACTATCTCTTCATGAACGGAATCAGGAGAGCATTACAATGCAAGGCGTCTGAATGCCAGTCTAGGGGACTGGGTAGTGAGGTAATGTGGGAATCAATAGGCAATAAAAAGCATGGAGACAGCCTAACTAATCTAATAAATGGGCCCGATAGTTGAATAATTAATGGTGGGGGTACATGCACAGGTTAATACAGGGCCAGGCAACAACTCAAAATAAAATGAATGTGTTTTTTTTTTGCATCTTGTTTTACATCAAAGTGATATCTATCATGCTAAAGTATCTCACACATACATGTGTAATACATCAAAATATTTATATAATTATGATCCATAATTTGTAAGTTTCCTGGAAATAAACCAGTATTTACTAACTAAATCTATTCTCCCACAAAAAATATAAGGATATTGACCCCAGGTTGCAATGGGGCAGCTGCTCCTTCCCCCCCCCCCCCCCCCCCCCTCCATAATCAAAGAATTACATACACCTTCACCACGTCACCTGAAGAGAGGTAGAGATGTGTTTTCAACTCACATCCTTGAACACAGGGTCAATGACATTCCCACTTAAATCAAAGGTATGCTCCCTGATCATGTGTTTGCCACCTCAACCCCCCCCCCCCCCCCCGATAAATCACTGGTCCTGGAGAGCCTCAATATGACAGTGAAAGTGGAAGTTGTGAGGTGAATGCTCTCACTTCTTATAAGAAACCTTCAATATGAAATCATGGTAGCTTAGAATACACCAATATGCGAAACAAAATGATCAAGCTCCCTCAAGAACAAAGAGGTGCACAGCACTGTGGCAGCAGAAAGTATGAAAATCAAATAAATGCATGTTGAAAACTGTTTTTAGTTTTGCAGATGGGGGACCTTGACTTCAAAATCAATGAATTTTAATGCAACTTTGTTGTTTTTATTTTGTTTTAAAATACTGGCCTTTGAATATTAATTTTCTTGATTAGAAAAATATCGTCTGTTGAGAGTCAGACGGGCATTAACTTGGATCATTTTGTACCGAACTTATAGAGGGAACAATATCATCCTAATGCTAAGCCGGCTTCCAGTAAGCCTGGAACTAAACTGCTTTTAGGGTTTGTTTTATGAATCCGTTGTCTGTCCACAAGGTAAAAGAAACATATCTCTCTGGAAATACTCCATATCCAATTCCTATTCCATTTGCAGATGTAATTCAACAGAGGTAAAAATGGAATTTGATATTACCCTACAGATCGCTTAAGATGTGGCACAGTCTTTCTCTTGTTTCTAGGTCTTTGAAATAAAAGCACAATTTTGATGTTTTTAAGTGAAAAATGAAAATGGATGACTTCTGCATAAATCTACCACGACATGCTGTTAAATATCTACTAGAAAGTAATACTATTATGACGGGCTAAAATAGACTATTTCATTTTTCAATGTTTTTTATATATCAATTGACAAACAAGCAGATAAATATGGCATCTGATTAAACCACAAATATCATTTTAGAGAGCTACTTCTCCTGTTATGTTTTTCTTCCTTCTCTTGTTGGTCAAAACCCTCGAATTTTAGCATCCTAGCCTGAGAATTTGCCAAATATATCAATGTATAGTACTAGTGTATAGAATCAACAGTTCCAATATGCTTATATGACATGAGATGAGTTATTAAAAAAGAATAGGGAACTCCAAAGGTGGGATTTGTCGAGTGCACAAATCCAGAGCTACAACCAAGGATACCCTTTTGAAGGATGGACCTTATAACTTGCGAGGGATTCAAACAGCAAAGGCAAACACGAAAGGACAGGGGCGGACATTAACCAAAGAATAGGAGAGGAAAGTAAAAGGAAAAGAGTTACAAAACAAATATGCAGCAGGGTAGGTTTCACAAGGCTGCCTTAATCAGAGCAAAAATCGCAAAGTAGGCTTGTCCTGAGGTTTCAACTACAGTCCCTCAGCAACTTGGATAAACACTGCTAAAAGGCTGAAACAAAATTGGCAAGACGTCTCGCTCCGTTCGCTCCCACTCCTGTTTCTTCTCCTCCTTTACGCCTCTCTAACTCTCGTCTTTTAATCAAAGTAGCGATTTCTAAATGGGTTCTACAGGTTAAAGCTCCGTTCCCTTATGAATTGGTGGCAGAGAGGACGCAAACAGAGCGGAGACACGGGGAGGGAGATAAAAAAGATGCTCCTTTAGATGCTTTTAAGGAAAGAGAATAGGAGACGGGAAATGAGTTGGGGGTTTTGGAAAGGTCACCAAGAAGATGATCTCTTGCGGTTTAAAGAAGAGAAAGAAGAACCGCAGGAACAGTAAAGTTTCCACCTTCGGGCCACATTGTTGCTAAATCTCTATGAGCCGTAGGGGGGGAAGATGGTGGCCGTGATAATTTGATATTCGTTTGAGATTACGCGATATTTCAGATAAAGATCAATAATAACTGTCAGAGTATTGTCTCCTATGCCTTCAACTACAATTGTCTTGTGATTGCAAGTCTATAATTTCAAAACATCTACATTCGGTATGTGGTTTCAAATTGGAATTCTATACTAGCAAAAGTAGTAGCAGGCTGAAATTTTTCAGAAATTTGGGGGCTTATCTTACGTTCTGCTCAGATGATATGAAACACCTTGACTCAACACATTGCATGAAAACATAAAAATGGGAGCTTCTGATCAAACCATTCACAAAGAATATAATATATAATTAAATGCTTCTCATTGATATTCTGTACTTTTTATCTCCCTAAATTCTGTTTTTAATCACACTTTGGGTTCAAATTACAAAAGTATATAAATTCATTAAACAGAATTGTCTAAAGTAATTCTCTGTTACTATAGAACTGTCAATAGCAAATACACAAGATATGACTTTTTTGGCCCTTTTAGGTCAGAAAATATGTATAAAACAAACAAATTTAGAATAGTTCTGGTGTCTCTTGCGAATAAGGAAAACTTTTTTTTCAGGAACAAAGAAATATTTTATGAAAACACTAAGTCATTTATTATCAAAAGGGTAGTGCATTACAACAAAGGAAACTACATGTATCTATAAAATGTATCAAATTTGAAAAGGCATTTCCGTCTTAAACCCTTTTCATATTAAGGGTAGAAGTGGAGTAAGTCCGGACTTAGTCAGGATTTAGTCAGGATCCAAAGGCTAATATGAATGATATCAGCATCACTCAGTCTGCTCTTAGTCCGGACTTCTTGATCCACTTCTTTGGCAGGTTTTAGTCTGGACTTGGTCCTGACCGGTAGTGGATTCGTAATACAAACACTTTCCGGCCTACTTGATCAAGTTCAAGCTATCTCTAAGTGGGTTCGCTCTAGTTTTATGACAAGGTGGTGGGGGGGGGGGGGGGAGAACAGACAGCAGGGGATTATTAGGCATGCCATGTGCGCAACCATGGCAACAAATGCGCAAAGCAGATGTGATGTACTCTAGCTGCTGTAACAATGGCTGCTAGCAGGACTTGAGATGCGGATCTTTTGATCCTGACTTAGTCCGGACTAAATCCACTTTTGGCAGTGAATATGAAAACCGTACGGTACCGGTAATACATTTCATGTTTTAAGAGTCATTGTAGAATTGAGATCAGTATTCTAGATAATTTTATGGATGGGGCAACTCCAAAAGACATCAGCGATATGTACATGAGCGTACTTTTCTTGTTTGATTTTATTTGAAAGTTTTGTTTGTAAAGAAAATAAGAATGAGGTCAGGAGGGTGTAATATGTCTGAAATCTTGTCCACTTTGGGGTACTTGGATGTTCCAGTTAAATCAGAACAATGTAGCTGACTTCTTGACATTTTGAAGCTCTGATTCAACAAAACTTATCTCCTGCAGATACAGAATAAGTGCATTAGAAATAAAGAAGATACTTGATACCTATAAATATATACACTCTACAAAGTTTACATTCTTCTGGTAAAATATTATTCATGAGAAACTGACAATCATATATTATCGTCCCTTTTTACAGTATATTTTTACTTCTTCTATTTGTCTTTCAGTAATACTGATCTGTTCTTGTCTCTTACAATAGGTGTGTCTTCATCAGAACGAAGTTCTGCTCTAGCCCGCTTCAAGGTGGATCAGGGATATTTTCTTGAAGCTAGCTTCAGTTTGCAATCGCGTCCTCATCAGACCGAAGTACCCCCACTTCGAGCTTAAGCCCGAAGTTGGTGCGCATGCGCACTTTAAGTGAACAAGCGCGGTTTTAAAATCTTACCCGCGCTCGCCCGACCAGCTATACAAACCCAAAATATATACGGTATCTCTCGACTACGCTGCCTTAATCATTAATGTACTTACGGAAGTGTATGTTGAACAAAAATAGGTGTAATTTCATTTTGCAGTATGATTCTTCCGGAAACTACAGTGGTCCTCAGCATAGAAGGAGACGTCGAGAGGCGTACGTGCACTGTGTACAGCTCATGCACACAGCGCTAGCGCTAGCGCACAGCTGATGTTTACAAACAACACCATGAAACCGGAAATCGTGCTTCGATAGTTGGAGCACAGGTGCATGATGGGATCGGGCTTAACTTCGGGCTGATGAAGACGCTCGAGGAATAGCGGGCTAGAGCAGGCTGATTTTCGGTTAAGCGGGCTATTCTGAAGATAAGTCCAAGATGATGTGGGCTGACTTTTCGAGCGAAATAGCGGGCTAGAGCAGAGAATTAGCTGGCTATTCTCTGATCGGGCTAATTTACCGGATCAGCAATAGCGGGCTAGAGCAGAACTTCGTTCTGATGAAGACGCACCTAATATGACTTATATTGTCATCTCCAGGCCAGGCAAGCAGCTATCAACTTAGCGTTGATCCTAGGACCTCTGAACCATTATTCCTCCTAAAGCTGGCTTTAAATAGTGATAAGAAAATCAAGATGTGCCATCTCTTCACTTTCTTTTCACTCTTCACACCTAGCTATTTTCACGGGCGCATAGTTGGTGAAACAAATATACAATGACTAACCACATGAAGGAGGAAAGATGGGCCATAACCCTGGAAAAGACACATTTACCCCGGTCCAGCCTGGGAGGTATTTGTTCTACAAAGGGCCGAGATCTAAAGCAGTCTCGTCTCATGTAGCGGTTAGATCATGTTCACTGTGTGCAAACAACTCTGTAACAACTCAAACATCGGTGGCGCCGTATCTCCTTGAGAATGGCTCTTTACCGACAGGAGGGGAATATAAAGAAATAGGTTTCATCTTGTAATATTTCACAACTCTCTCTCTCTTTCTCTCTCTCTCCATCTCCTCCCCAATCTCCCTTTCTCTTTCTCTCTCTCTTTCTCTCTCTCTTTCTCTCTTTCTCTCTCTCTTACAGATATAGAGATATATATATAATAATGTCTTTGACTGCAAATCATCTAAAATCATTGCAATGCTGTCTTTTTTAACCTAACTTTAGGTCTCTCAGACACTCTTTTCATTTCAAATGGGTTTTGATTTCCTAAATGACCTCATATCGGAAAGCATCTCCAAATAACCTGAAGTGATACAACGATATGCCTGTTATTTACAAACTCAATTACACAACGAGACGAAGAGAGTATTAAACAAAACTGGCAAAGGAGAGAAAACACCTTGGAATCCATCTAATGCTTAGAGCAATTTTCAAACGATCATTTCAGTTATGAATGGCAGTTAGGTGAATGACTCTTTGACGGAGATCTATCAAGCCAGTCCTTCAGGGCAATTTGGAAGTCTATGACGTGACCATAAAGTAATTATACTACCCTTGCTCTTTTCAGATTCATATTTAACCCTTTAGGACCAGAGCACTCTTTGCGTGATGGTCACTTGACCTTGTAAATACAACAGGCATATAAAGCATGTTTCAAAATCAATCACTTTTGAAATTGTGGTAATTAGAGAGCTATAACCATACCATTCTTCCTTTCTGATAAACTATATGTACAACATAATTAGTGTTAAATTTTCTCTCCACAAAACCAACAAAAAAAAAAATTGAAGAAAAAAAAAATTAGTGAAAGATTAAAGTACTACCTAATAATGATGGTTTTTCTTTTAAAAAACATTTGGTTTGGATGTTATAGAATACAGGTAACTCTGCCTAAGTCGAATCTCTTGGGACCACAGAAATCTGTTCGACTTAGGCGAAATTCGACTTAGAAGAGGTAAAAAAAAACATATTTTGCTCATTCTGTTCTGAAAAACTGCTTCGACTAAGGCGATTATTCGATTTATGGAAGGTCGACTTATGCAGAGTTAACTGTATGTTTAATTCCACCTTAGGAAGCAAGAAATAAAAAATGCATCATGCTGCACCAAAGACATCAAAATCTTAATATGAGCACTATCTATGACAACAAACTGATAAGGCTTCTTAGAATTTCTACTTTAACCCTTTCAAGACAATTGACCACATTTTGTGGTTTCGTTCAATAACTTTTTCATTCAGAGCCTCTAAAAAATATACTAGATGCATGAGTAGAAAGAGCAAAAATTTCTGCACACACTATGTCAAATTTTGTTGCATGACCATATTGCATTTGATGGCAGGAATTTTTAAATGAGAATAAGCTTTAAAATCCTTAAATTGGCAACACAATGAGAGGTTCAAAATCATTGTTTTTTATCAAAATTGGCAATACTTTCAACTTTTCGACAAAATTCATAACCATGTATATTGTTTTCAAAGACATTACACCTTATTAGAACCATGAAGCACTAACAGAAAAATATCATTGTTGCCAATTTGAAGAACAGATCAATTTAACCCTTAAATAATTCCTATCCTGAAAGGGTTAAGGAATCAATAAGTAGTCCTCAAAAAAGGATGAATGCCACACTAGGACAGTTACCCAACGTATCCTACACCTCATGCATGGCGCCCTCCCATCAACGCAATATCACACCTTGTCTGAGTGCAATCTGATATTGACAGTTTTAGCCTATATATCCCATCTTGGTTCTTTTCTTTTTTCTGCTGACGATGCCAATACGTCTACTCTCTCCTCCAGTCTAATAAAAAACAAAACAAAAACAGGCCAAGAGTCAAGATTATATCTATTGAAATAATCAGGACTTTTTCTCATTTTCAACTGATTGGCATTCGAGAAATGTCAGAGAAGGATATCGGACTAAAGTCTGAGTGGTATTGCTTTTGAGGGAACTTCCCTTTTCTAGGTAGGGCATGGATGACAATCTATACACGTGAGATCAATGCCCAATCCCTCGCACAATTTTTCCAACTGAATGCAATCAGGAAGATGCAAAGATCATGCCATTCTATAGGTTCTAGACACATGCTACTGTGATAATATCAAATTTCTACTCTAACTGAATTCCAAAGTTCAACCCTGGTCCAAATACCAAAAACTACACCTAACACTAACCCTAAACCTAACCTAAATCCCAAATCAACTTTAACCCTAAACCGAACCTAAACCTCACATCAACTTTAACCCTAAACCTAACCTGAACCCAAATCAACTATAACCCTAAACCTAACCTAAACCCCAAATCAACTTTAACCCTAAACCTAACCTAAACCCCTAATCAACTTTAACACTAAACCTAACCTAAACCTCAAAGCAACTCTAACCCTAAACCTAGCCTAAACCTCAAAGCAACTCTAACCCTAAACCCCAAATCAACACTAACCCTAAACCTAACCTAAACCTAAATCAACTCTAACCCTAAACCTAACCTAAACCCCAAATCAACTCTAACCCTACACCTAACCTAGCTAAACCCCAAATCAACTCTAACCCTAAACCTAACCTAAACCCCAACTCAACTCTAACCCTAAAGCTAACCTAAACCCCAAATCAACATTAACCCTAACTCTTTCACTTTGACATAATAAAGCCTGGAGCAAAGGTCTCTGTAGCAACCTAGCCTAAACCTCAAAGCAACTCTAACCCTAAACCCCAAATCAACACTAACCCTAAACCTAACTTAAACCTAAATCAACTCTAACCCTAAACCTAACCTAAACCCAAATCAACTCTAACTCTAAATCTAATCTAAACCCTAAATCTAACCTAAACCCCAAATCAACTCTAACCCTAAACCTAACCTAAACCCCAAATTAACCATAACCCTAACTCTTTCACTTTGACAAAATAAAGCCTGGAGCAAAGGTCTCCGTAGCAACGTCGGGTCACCCTCGTGCAAGTGTAACTATTTGGGTATGCACTCCTTACTGTTGTCATATTCTATTAACATAGAAAAACACAATCACCAAAAACTTTTAAGATTTTAAAATAACAATTACAAGGTAAATTGAAATATTACCTTCCATTATCGGTCAGTAGAGAGCATTCCAAAATGAGCGATTCTGATCAATATATCCCATTATAACATGTCTTTTATCCATTATTTCATCATGAAATTCAAAATCTATTTGATATGATCATTTGCGAGCATTGACTAATGGTAGTGACACCAGAAAGAACCACTGGTGACTGGTTATATCAAGATTTTTTTTTTTTAATATTAAATAAATGGATAAAAAGGACACATTGCACAGAATTAGCAAATGTGAAGACTTACAACATAAACAAAACATATCATTTGCTAAGACCACTACAATGTTGTCTGTTTAGAGCCAGAAGGACATTAACTCATATACTTTGACACACAGTTAACGCCCTTCTGGCTCTCAACAGACGATATGTCATTTACACAAATTTTACTGAGGCAATCTACAAGTTGTACAAAAAATAGCATTCCGGTCATCAGCTGCCCTAGATTATCCTGTCCAGGTATAGCCCTGTGCTTTTCATTGCATTACAATTGCCCAATAAAATCGAATAAAATCTAATATAATCGAATCGAACTATGTGATAACGTTTTCAGGGGGATTGATACACGTGGAAAGAATTTGATATTTTAACATCCAATCTTGGAGTAAGTCCTCAAAGGGGGGATGGATTTCTGGAATCCAATATTTTTGTCTCCATCAGATAGCTGGTGTCTCAGATAAGGGCAGGAATCAGTCTCTAATCCATCCCGGATATGGAAAGGATATAAGAGGTTCAGGGAAGTAGAGAGATCGATATGAGAAGAAGATTAAGGAGATTATTCTGATCGCAACTGAGCAAGAAGTAGAATAAAATTGAAAATAAGGACCATTTCTGGTATTGTTTCTTTCCCGTTCGGTCATAGAGCTCTGTTATACGGGAACCAGACAGACAGATAAATAGCTTATTTCATTCGATTAAATTCTTCTCTTTCTTTCTTTCTTTCTTCCTCTTTTCCTTCCTGTCTTCTGTCTCCCTGTATCTCTTCTATCTTAAAACATTCGCGATTCAAATCATGCCGCTCAATCTCAAATCGATTTACACAATTTCCAAAATAGCAGGTAATAAAAGACAACATTAAATTCCACAGGCGATTAACCTACATGTATACGAAGGTGTTAGAGACGAGAAAATAAGGAGGAGGAGTTCGATGGAGGGTTTACTTCCATGAAAATCCACTTTCCTCTTTGCAGATCGATGATCAGACTTTGGGAGCAATAAGCCTCAGGTATCGCTTCTAGACCAACAAAAAAGAAAGGTCTGGGTACATACATGTGTCTCTATTGCACAAACACTTGCACTGGTTTACAGCCAATTTCTCCTCCAGTTGGTCAACATTAGCCTGATGTCCAAGCTGTAGGAGTTTTTCCCTTCTTCTCCATTAAAGGTTCCCTTCTATGAAATTCTAATTCTTGTCATTTTGTACCTGATACTCATCTAAATTGTAAGTGACATCCGTTTGCAATGAATACGTATCTGAATATTTTTAAAATAATATTTTCCCCACGTATTCAGGCCTAAACGAGTCTGCTAAGCTCCGCCCCCTTTTAAACCCCGAATTCTCGTTCTTCGAGCATGATTGACGTGTGACGTCACAAACCGACATCGCCGGTGCTTGTTTACAATATCTTGCATATATCACGCGTGCAAACTAACTTGCAGTTATATACCACCTCGAAAACCACCTCTAAATCGAAGTATGCCCCAACGCTGTGTCTTTGCAGGTTGCAGCAACATCACAAAGGAGGGTGTAAGTCTACATTTATTCCTCAAAGACCCAAATATTAGAAGAAAATGGACCTCAAAAGTGAAACTAACTCGCGTCAATTGAAGGGGCCGAGTGACCGCAGTGTCCGTGTGTTCCGAGCACATTTGTGCGGAGGACTTCCTCGATAGTACGGGGCTGCATGCGGCGTTTGGCATCAAGAAGAGGCCGTCCCTGAAGCAAGATGCCATCCCCAAAATCAAACTTGATCTACGGTATCTATTGATCATATATCTATTGATCAACTATCACTGTACCTACACTAACTTAGTCTACCGGTACTTATTATTTATAGCAGCACAATGAAAACATGCAAGGTAACAGGAGAGCTAAGGGTTTTCTGGATATCAATGTTAGAATTCACTAGAAACAAAACGCTACCACCCCATGCACCAGTAAAACCCTACCCAAGCTCAGGCCAGGCAGGGTCAGCAGGCGAACGACCGAACGGCACGGCGTGTACACTTGCGCACGTCGAGCTCACTGCCTCGATCAGCTATCAGCTCAGCCTCATCAGGACTGGGGCATTTTGAAAGCGCAAACAAGATTCATAATTGGTGGATATGCATAAATTAAAATTTAATCGGCAATCTAATTATCAAAAGGAATTACTAGTTATAATTCCCGAGTCTCCCGTCGATATCTTCTCCGTTATTGAAATCAGGGACGTCTCTGTCATATAATCAGAATCCGACATGTCTGGTTCAAACAAATACGGCCGTGCCCCTAATTCCTCTTTTATTTCTTCTGTCTGAAGAAGATGTTATCGTTCGTTGATATAGGATTTAAAAAAAAATTAAAATGAAGGGCTGTAATGGCACGAAGTCGAAGCTAGGATCTACACGAAGTCGAAGCTAGGATCTACACGAAGTTCAATAGCCTACACACACACTTTCAGCTTGCGTGGAGTCAAGCATTCTGAGTGTGACGTCACATGACGTCATCGATCGCTGGACCGATTTTCCAAAATTTTTAGGGGCGTTCCCAATTAATTTTTTATTTACAAGTTTACAGATTAATGAATGGAATTCAGGTAAAATGGTTGACAGATCTGGATTCACAGTAGAAAAGTCTACTAATTGAAGTTCCTTTGTAATTCCATAAAAGGGAACCTTTAAAGTGTTGGATTGAATGTGAAGTCTGAATGATTATGTAGACTAACCCTGCTTAATCTTTCTCATGATAGCAGATATTGAAGGCTCTATATAGTCTACCAACTCTAGACTTGGTCAAATTCGTTTTCATCTTGAGGGAGAAAACTCAAACTGCCCGGATGCAAGACTAGTCGGCATGAGAGAGAAGTAAGCAGAAGTTGGTTTTTTTTCACACCGTTTCTTACAAGCAATTAAGCACTCCAAACAGCCGTCCTCTTGACTTTGTGAGTTATCTCTCCCTTTTGGGGTTAAGCGATAAGTATCTTTTGCTGTTGAAATTGTAGCACTTCGCGGTGAGACATTACAAGGGTTCTCTTTCGCCTGGCGTCGCAATGCTGACATATAAGACGAAAGCAGTGAGGGGCATGATCGCTCACGAAATGGACCCCCCCCCCCCCAACAGTAATGTTTCAATTTTTCTTTTTTTACTATTTTTCTTCTCTCTTCTCTCTCTCTCTCTCTCTCTCTTTATCTATAACTTTCTTTCTCTTTATCTCAAGCTCTGCCTCCTTTCTTTTTCTTTTAGTATTTTTCTTTTGGCCTTTTTATGCTCTTTGTATTTCATTCAAGATAGGAATAACCTTCTTACCTCAGCCATCGATCCCCTTGAAAATTTTGATTTTCTTTTTCCCTCTTCTCTCTCTTTCCAGAAATTCCTTTATCTTCATTCCACCCTTGCTCCTTCTTTTAACTCCATATTTCTATAACTTCCTTTCCTTTCATTTCTTTTCTTTCTGTATCCTATTCAAAATGGAATAGACCCCACCCCATCACCATGGAAGAAAGTAAATTGTCATTTATCCTTCTTTATCTCTTACTTCTCTCTTTTTCTCCCCTCCCTCTCTCTGCCTGCCTCTCTCTCTCTCTCTCTCTCTCTCTCTCTCTCTCTCTCTCTCTCTCTCTCTCTCTCAGTGTAACTGGAGAAGCTTTGCATGATTGATTAGGCCATTTTTTTCCCCTCACAGATTGGACCATTCTGTCTTACGAGTGTTTTGATTCAGTGAAGATGAAAGCCAATACTTACAATGTGTTTTGGAGGTGGAATTATGTTGATTAATCTCATACTTCGCACATTACTGATTCAGCATCCTTAGTTTTAAGTTTGCTTTGAAATCCTTTAAATTTACTTTGCTGGGTTTTGGGGTGTGTTTTTTTTTTCTCTCTCTCCCTCTTTCTTTCTCTCTTTCTCTCTTGCCATTTCCCATCTATTGCCTCTATTTCATTTTTTCTATTAATCTCTTTCTCTTTTCCACACCCCTCTCTCTCTCTCTCTCATAACCTTTTTCTCCCATTCCTCCCTCCCTCCCTCCATACTTCCATTCCTCCGTCTCTCTCTCTATCTCTCTCTCTGTCCTTCTCTCTCTCTCTGTCTCTCTCTTCCTACATTATCCATCTCCATCCTCCTATACTGCCACTTTTCACAACTTAATGCCCAAACAATTGTAAAATATATAAAGATAAACCAGTATACACTAGGAAAAGTCCACAAACATGTTCTTTGCTGTGTTTACTCATATAATTTGCAAGAAAGCGAAAGAAATATAATAAAATAGAAGAGTATAATTCTTACTTTATTTACAGGATTCTTCTGAACATTTATAAGTATCTGGCTCTGTGCAGAAGTCCATGAATGACACTGAGGTATTACGGCACATTCAAACCTGGAGAAGATAAAAACCAGGAAATAAATTGGTTTAACCCGAAGAGCAGGCTAGAACATTACCTTCACAAACAAAAGTATAATCAAAAGTAGTAGCATCAAGATGAAAATAAATGCACCATGATCAAACTAACAAAATGTACTCTAATTTTGTGTGAACTTTTAACTCTTTTTCGCCTTTGCTCGACTAATGGAGGACACACTGGACTAACACAGTTAACTTTTGTCACACATACATTGTAGTTTGCAAGCACAGACCCTAATTTGACACTTTATCAGAAAATCATTGTGTCTTGATAGAAGCCTAAACAAGCTACCAACTGGTCATATCAATATAGGAGCAGCTATAGTACAAAGCCTATGGTAGTCTTACAGTGCAGACACTCTTTTAGGACTGACCATGGTTTGTGCCTGCAAACTACATACATTGTACATGTATGTGTACTATACTCTCTCTCTAAAAAAAAAAAAGAGTGAATTTTCACTGTTTTCACTCCCCAGGGAGTGACGTCAGTGATCATTCGATTTTTTTTTTAGAGAGAGCCTACTCCTAACAATGTAGCAGTCTCCGGTATCGATCCATAGTAAATGAGGAGTTAATACACAAATTCATAGATACATGTACATAGCTTTTCTGCTAAGAAAATATCATTCCTAAACCAGATTTGCTTTTTGCATATGATAAGCAGCATTTACTTATAGAGCTCTATTCATTCATCTTCTGTCAAAATAAATATGTAATCGAGACTTGCAAAAATTGGCTAGCTTTGGGTGTCTGTCTGGGTACCTCCAAAGAATAAAGCTTCGTTAATCATAACAATTTGAAAGGCTCTGAAAGCATCCCAACATACATTAGGCACATGGAAAAAGCGTTAAGGCTCTGACTACCATGGCTTTGGGGAATGCATGTTAGCTGGGAGGGGAGGGGTTAATGCGCTTGATCCTCGGAAAGCTGGTGAAAAACACTTATCCGACTTACGCGGCGAGGCTAGGGCAAAAAATCAATAGGACTCGACGTGGCCCTTCTCTGTAATAAGTCGGAAGCAAGGTGTTTTGGCTTCAGAACAGGATGCAAATTTCCTTTTTGGGAAAAAGAGGTGAGAGGGAGAGAGAGAGGGAGAGAGAGGGAGAGAGAGAGAGGGAGAGAGAGCGAGGGGGAGAGAATAGAGGAAGGTTTGGGTGAATAGATGGAGAGAGGGAGAGAGAGAGAGGGAGAGAGAGCGAGGGGGAGAGAATAGAGGAAGGTTTGGGTGAATAGATGGAGAGAGGAGAGGAGAGGGAGAGAGAGAAGGAGAGAGAGCGAGGGGGAGAGAATAGAGGAAGGTTTGGGTGAATAGATGGAGAGAGGGAGAGAGAGAGGGAGAGAGAGCGAGGGGGAGAGAATAGAGGAAGGTTTGGGTGAATAGATGGAGAGAGGAGAGAGAGAGGGAGAGAGAGCGAGGGGGAGAGAATAGAGGAAGGTTTGGGTGAATAGATGGAGAGAGGAGAGGAGAGGGAGAGAGAGCGAGGGGGAGAGAATAGAGGAAGGTTTGGGTGAATAGATGGAGAGAGGGAGAGAGAGAGGGAGAGAGAGCGAGGGGGAGAGAATAGAGGAAGGTTTGGGTGAATAGATGGAGAGAGGGAGAGAGAGAGGGAGAGAGAGCGAGGGGGAGAGAATAGAGGAAGGTTTGGGTGAATAGATGGAGAGAGGGAGAGAGAGAGGGAGAGAGAGCGAGGGGGAGAGAATAGAGGAAGGTTTGGGTGAATAGATGGAGAGAGGAGAGAGAGGAGGGAGAGAGAGCGAGGGGGAGAGAATAGAGGAAGGTTTGGGTGAATAGATGGAGAGAGGAGAGGAGAGGGAGAGAGAGCGAGGGGGAGAGAATAGAGGAAGGTTTGGGTGAATAGATGGAGAGAGGGAGAGAGAGAGGAGAGAGAGAGGGAGAGAGAGCGAGGGGGAGAGAATAGAGGAAGGTTTGGGTGAATAGATGGAGAGAGGAGAGGAGAGGGAGAGAGAGCGAGGGGGAGAGAATAGAGGAAGGTTTGGGTGAATAGATGGAGAGAGGAGAGAGAGAGGGAGAGAGAGCGAGGGGGAGAGAATAGAGGAAGGTTTGGGTGAATAGATGGAGAGAGGAGAGGAGAGGGAGAGAGAGCGAGGGGGAGAGAATAGAGGAAGGTTTGGGTGAATAGATGGAGAGAGGAGAGGAGAGGGAGAGAGAGCGAGGGGGAGAGAATAGAGGAAGGTTTGGGTGAATAGATGGAGAGAGGAGAGAGAGAGGGAGAGAGAGCGAGGGGGAGAGAATAGAGGAAGGTTTGGGTGAATAGATGGAGAGAGGAGAGGAGAGAGAGAGAAGAAGAGAGATGAAATAACATGGAGAGGGAGAAAGAGAGCAAAAGAGGGAGAGAAAGATAGAAAGAGCAAGAAAAGAAAAGAAGAAAGAGTAAGATATACAGAGGGAGAGAGACAGATTGATAGACACAGCGCATGATAGAGAAGCGGGGGAGATGGAGAGTAAACCAGAGAAGTTGACGAAAGAGATGAAAATTGAGAGGTTACAGGTAAAACATATTGTCTGTTTGGAGCCAGAAGGGCCTTAACTCTTTACAACTGATGTGACTTAACGCCCTTCTGGCTCCGGAAAAACAATATGATAAATACAGAATAGAGTAGCATAGCATGAGGAAAAGATAAGACTAAGTATGTGTGATTATTGCTAAAAAGTGGCAAACCGTTACTTATAACCTTCTGCATCTGGAATCTGCATGATTGATTTCTAAAAGCTTTATGTTCTGTTTGAAAGACGCAAATAGGCACGAGTGCAATGTTTGCCTAAAAACTTGATTATGTAATCCCAAATCAATGCAAAGCATGTAATGTGGTATTAAAATCTATAATGGGTTATGTAGGGTTGAATTGTGACATGACAGTTATGCAAGTAATGTTTCACTCCATTACATCAAATCATCTCGTTAGAGCCAAAAGGACATTAATTCATACCTTTAACTTTAACTGTGAGTGAACACCTTTCTGGCTCTCAACACTCAAAGCACTATTGGATCATGGCGCATGCATGCTAGTCTGCAAGCACAGACCCTAATTTGACACTTTATCAGAAAATCATCGTGTCTTGAGAGAAGCCTAACCCAGCTATCTACATCATGTCAATATCAGGAGCAGCTATAGTACAGGGCCTATGGTAGTCTTACAGTACAGACACTGTTTTAGGACTGACCAGGGTTTGTGCCTGCAAACTACATGCATGCTACTGTACATGTAACGTAGCATATTACAGGTTGGTTTAATAACATGGAAATACAAGATAGAGGGGGCTAATGCTAAATAAATCAAGTGCTCTCTGCATGTATATGATTTCTTCAATCTAACATATCTGTTCCAGGTGAATCCATACTCTACTCAAACAATATAGGTAAAATAAACTGAAAGTCGAATTGTCTTCTTTTTATGTGTGATCTACTTAAAGACATCAAGTCAATGATACTCCAATACTGTATAAGCCATAAATTTCGCGGCCATAAATTTTCGCGAATAGGACTAACCAGACTATTTCGCGAGTGGTTGAATTCGTGGTCAGAAAATTCTCAAATCTACAAACAGCGGTGATGATATACTTTTGCAAAGCGAAGTGGTGAATTTCTGACCAGGAGACAACAAATTCAACCGACTTCTAATGTTGGCAATATTTTGGCGTGTTGTTAAATTCGCAACCCACTCACGCTTCGCAAAATTCACGAAAATAAAACCCCCGCAAAATATATGGCGTATATAGTATATCAAGGAAATGTCTTGGTTTCATTTAGTCATGTAAAACAATATATTATACACTGTACATAGCTAGGGAAAGACAGTACTTTGTGTTGCAACAACAACAAAATTAATCAATTCTATTTTTCATCTCCTTTTGATATATAACATCTGATTCCGAATTGATGAGAGCTTTGCAGAGCAGATGCTAGGTTTCAAATTTCTTATCAATCTTGATTTTGTTATTTTGAACAAGAAATTATTTTACTCTCAATTTCAGATATATATGTTAACTAGTTGGTCACATATGGTCACATATTCCTAATAAGTAATATATTCTCATATTCTTTCGGAAACTATGAAATGCCATTTTTCTGCCACTGTATGACCCTTCAGTCAGGATGCTTATTCCCTTAAAACTATAGTTGAGTTCTGGTCATGCAATTACATTGTGAAAGAAACTGTCTGGAAGGAATAGGAAAGGTTGAAAAAAGTAGTAAACAAGAATTTGTGTACACTGTGAGGTTTTGGAACCATCAAAATTATAAAACAATGACTCAATATTGTTGAAAGTTACACGCACTGAACAAAGAAGTGTGTACATGGGGCTACACACACACATTTGGCATGGGTGTGTAGCCCCACATCCGAACATTTCACCTATTTCTCATCTTATTTCAAATACTAGGGCATTTCTTTCATGACATTCTTCCAGACAGATATAAAAAGAATAATAAGAAAGCTCACAAATAATGTTTCACCTCAACTTTACCTTTTAGGCATAATTCCTCAATTATCTATTCTCTCAATAGAACTGGCATAAAACTAATGTCCTTTGCCAAACATAAATCTACATTTGCCACTCTCCGCCCAGGTGATTTCTCAAATGCTGTGTGACCAAATCCGTAGCTCTGCAAAAGCTGCGATAATGAAGGGGCCTTGAGCATTTTGCGCTAAAGGTATGAGTATTATACAAGAAGACAATATCATTATTATAAAGCAATTATATAAATGCGTGAAGCACTCAAGCATTTAAATTAAAAATATAAACCTACAAAAGCCAATTGTTGTCTACAACTTCAGTTGCTTTAATTTCAATAGATATCCAACGACAATAACACATGAGCCAATACATATCCCTTGATAGCCTGATGAGGATTTCATTGTCGTGGGTGGCACAACCTTGGTGAAATTGATATGCATCTCACGCTAGACTAATAAAAATAGTTTGACAGTAACGACCAGAATCGAAACGAGGTTTAAAAAAAGGACGCAGATCCATCATATCTGTCCAGTTACGTTAACAGGCATTATCGGCACAATAACCACATCGCCGCTTGAGCCGATTTAGTGATGCATTAGTGATGAGGATATGAATAATTTGCGAATCAATTCCGTGACCGTAACGGCGGGAGGAGAAGTTGCCAGCGATTTTTCCCCCCACGAGGGCACAATTGAAACGTCAAAAAATGGCGGAGGAAGGGTTCATTTTGCGGGGTCCCGCGAGGCTGGAAATTCTAGAGTCCACAACGTCAAAATATTTTCTCTCTACGACAATGTTGATGCTCCAGTTATGCATGCGTGTAGGTTTTGGGCAATATCTGAAGCTGAAATATAGAATTAAAAACAGATATAATACCAGGGGAATTAGGATTTACTGCTCTTTCTATCTCTCTCTCTCTCTCTCTCTCTCTGTCTCCCTCCCCTCCCTTCCCCCCCCCCCTCACTTGCTCTCTTTCTCCTTCTCTCTCTCTCTCTCTCTCTCTCACACACACACACTTTCTCTCTCTTTAGTTTCTCTTGCCCTCTCCAATTTCCTGTATCAATTTCACAATCTTTCTCTCTCTCTCTTTTTTTCTCTCTCTCTCCCTCGATCTCTCTGCATCTATATCTATCTATCTCTCTATCTCTCTACCTATTTACATGTCTCCATGTCTCTATCCATTTAACTCTCTTTCCTTGTCCATTAGAAAATTACACAAATACATTTCAAAAGTCCCTCTCAAATACATGCCTGCCACCATCTTCACGTGCAGTGTGACAAGTGTTTTGATATATCTCCTGCATGCCCTGGGGTACTTTGATGACCCACAGGTTACAAGAAGAAGTAGAAAACGCAACAAAATACAAGAAAGGGGAAAAGAACGACCGCGAAGTGGAGAAACAACCAATCTCTCCAAATTACCTCCTCCCGCTTCCCGCCAATTTTCGCGCAAATCGGCTTTACGGGAGGCTCCCCCCGTTCTCGTCGCAGGAATTTACCTGCGTTTGAGGCGCAAGCTGGGGAGAGGCGCTTGTGCATTTAGGCCAATTTATATACGATTGTCTAGGGGAAGGAGCTAGAATGAATGAGATTAGTAAAGGTTGTTTGTTTAAGTTCAAGTATAGCTAACCTGTTGGACGGTGGGATGTTACCAAGGATATGTTCTGACAGTTGGGATGCCTTCCTGGAGGAAAAGGATGCACTTTTGCTGGCTGAATCTCTAAAAAAAAAATCATCCGCTAAGAGCCAGAGAATATCGTTTGGTTGGAAGCCAGAAGGACATTAACGCATGTCGCTTTACATGTCTGTTCTCTGGCTACATAATCATTTGCTGAGAGCCAGAAGGGCATTCATTATTCACTTTAAATGGAGTTAACACCCTTTTGACTCTAAGTAGATGACATAACATCACAGTGTATCAGTCTGTTTCTCTGGCTATATAAGAGCCAGAAGGGCATTAACTCAAGTCACTTTGCTTGGAGTGAACATCCTTCTGCCTATAAGTAGAGGATTAATGATAACACAGTTCAATTATATATGTTCCTCTGGCCATATAATCAGTAGTTGAGAGCTAGAAGAGCATTAGAAGAGCATTAACTCTTTCACTGCCAATGTCACATATATGTGACAGACAGACGTGCCATTTTCATTCACCAATTGCTCCACCACAGGAAAGGTATATGGTGGTCAATGTATATCAAAATTTTGAGCATAAATCAAGCATTCTAAATATGTGATTATAATTATATCCTACCATAGAAATTTTCAGAGAAAATTGCAGATTTTTAAAAGGATATTACCTTATTTCAACATTAAACAATAGTAAACAAATGAGAAACTAAAAAATAATGGACAAAAAATAAACTGAAATGTAATTTTCAATAATTCTTATGAATAAAGTTGGGTAAAGGAATAATGTTAATTGGTATCATAAGAAATGGTAATAAATTTCCTACAAGTTTTGTCCACAATATTTTGTGATATAATACTGTAGATGGTTAATGAAGTACAGGCATTTGAAAAGTAAGCATTGATCACATTTTGGTAAAATCTTAAAGAGAGCTAAACCCCTTGGTAGAGTCAGAGTTAACTCAAGTGACTTTACATGGAGTGAACGTCCTTCTTGCTCTAAGTAGTAGATCAATAATACGTCCAAATGACATATGTTCCTCTGGTCTATCATCATGTTTGGACCCAGAAGGGCGTTAAGTCCCATCATTTTTACAGATTTAATGCCCTTCTGGCTCCAAGCTGACGATATAATCATTAGTTGATAGCCAGTAGGGCATTAAGTCATATCACTTTACTTGGAGTTATGCCCTTGTAACCCTCAGCTGAGATTTTTACCCTCTGTTTCTCTATCCTTCTTACATGTACTTAAAACACAGTCGCAAAGACTTTTTAAAAAATACAACCCACCCAATTCTATTGTACTGTATTTAATATTTTGAAAACAAAGATTATCTGTACAAAGCCTATCCCATCAGGTTTTCTTATCTCTTTTCCCCGATAAATTTCCCTGTATTTCTTCATGCACATAGTAGGAAAAAAATGTTTTAATTTCATGAACATGCCAAGAAGGATTTCTGGATAATCCTCAGTCTGTGTCCTGAAGCTTTTAGTGTAATCAATGCTGTAATTTCCATCCTGTTATCTCTTTTTTGTATTTTTCCATCTTTCCAGAACCTATTTCATTTTGCAAATCTATTTTTCCTTTGAATATTAAAATCCTTGAAAATTGTACACAACTCCTTCTGTGACATCCCAGATGCTTTTTGCTTATCACTAGCTTTCTCCTTACACTAGCTGTTTCGTCACATTGAGACCTTTTAAAGATTCTTGATAATGTTGCTTTCTTTTTTCTAATCTTGGACCATTTTTTTCCAGCATTTAGATTATATTTATCAAATATCTCAAATAATATCCCAAAGAATGTTTCAGCGGCGATGTTTTTCTAGGAAACTATTTAAAATGAGCTGTTCAAGTTTTCTTTCCACTGTTAATTGCATTTTTAAAGTTGTCTTCTATGTTGGTAAAATTTGTTACATACTTTCTATTGTTCAATACATTTCTTATGTTCTTTTCATAGTTGACCTGTTGACTACTGAATTCTTTAACACTCATAGGTTTATTACCTGTAATCTATGGGTTAATTGCATTTCTGATGTTATTCTCATTGCGAATTACATCTAGTATTTTTCAAATGTTTTACATCTGGAATACTCAATGCAGCAAATATAAAATTGTGCCAAAAAAACCCTCATACTCAAAAAGTCTTCTATTCCAGTATAAATGCACTCCCATTCCTAAAATAATCTCTACAGCAGGTTCATGGCAACGGCACTGCCTCCTTCTCTGCAGTGTTAAACCTAATCAACACGTAGCCGTAACCTTCAACCCTAAATTCCATTTCCAGCCGTCCCCGAGTTCGATAACAGCCTACCCCAAGGTTCAATGACTTCCGTGTAGCTGCGGCTAAATTTTGGAGATTGCGTTACGCCGCTCGTTTTTCATGCACGGAGGCCCTTTGGCAGGCGTACCGTGACTGTGGAGTGCCGCGACGATAATGTTAATGTGCTTATTCTGCTGGGCGTAAAATAGGTATTTGTTGTCTGTAATGGGAGGAATGGATGATGTATGTAGACTGTACGTGTAGCTACAGGTTATTGCCTGGTGTTATTCTTGGCGTTGAGTCTGAGGAGTATAGGTCAATGGCTTTTTTTGAAAGCTATTATTATTATCATTATTGTTTTTATTGTCAAAGGATGGTAATTCCATATTCTACTCTCTCTTTCGAGCTTCTGTTTCTCCATCTCCGTATCACTCTCATACCCTCTCTGCATCTTTTTCTCAAGCTATCTAACTCCCAGTCTCTCTGTCTCTCTTACTCCTTCTTTGCTCTTTTTCTTTCTTTCTTTCTCTCCCTCTCTGGCTCTTTTTCTTTGTCTGTTCTCTCTCTCTCTCTCTCTCTCTCTCTCTCTCACACTATAGCTCTCATCTTTCTTTCACTCTTTCCCCCTCTCTCTCTCTCTCTCTCTTGCCACATTCATCTCTCTTCTTGCTCACTCCCAGTCCCTCCCCCTCTCCAATCTTGCTCTTTTTTTTTCTCTCCCTTTTCCCCTCTCTCATCATTCTTTCACGCTCCCTCTCTTTCTCTCTCTCTCTCCCCCCCCCCCCTCTCTCTCTCTCTCTTTCTCTCTCATGTATGCACATAAACACTTTCTTGATGCAAATAAATGTATTCTTGAAGAATGAACTTTTACCTCACTGCAGTGTATCTGAAATTAGAATACAAGGAATTTTCTGCATTCACATATCTGCAGTAGATATTAAAGAAGTACATGTTTATGATGCTTAATTTTATTCCTCCTCGATAAAAAAGAAATCAAAATAATAATTATAGTTTTGTCTATTGAGAAACAGAAGGGCATTAACTTTATATACATGTAAAAGTATATGGTTTAATACCCTGCTGGCTTTCAGCATGTGGACTTGTACTTTGTTTATTGCCACTGCCTCCATGTATAGAGAGAAGAAAAAGAAAGGGGTTATGATGTCCTTGAGTTCATGCTTGTGAACAAAGGCATTTTCTGATACTTTCAGTATTCCTTGACTTATTGCCAGAATTTATTAATGCATGATAGGTCCTTCCTTCATCCATAATATTAATAAAAATATTTATTCATACTATTCAGAATATCAATAAAAATCATTGCAATATGTTTACATTTATTAGCCAGTACCCATTGCCAGTGATATCATACATCGTCTGTTTGGAGCCAGAAGGGCGTTAACTCTGTGTTACAGGATATGAGTAAATGCCCTTCTGGCTCCGAACAGACGACATGTTCTCTATCACATATTTATAATGCGTGTGAAATTTTAGTGAAGACAAGGCTTCCTCCTATAACTATTGATAATATTATCAACAAAATACATAAGACTATCCATTTTCTTTTAGAGATCTAAGCTTACAATTTCCCACTATTTCCAAATAAAATCATTTCTTACAGAGAACCTTGTCCATTCCACATGTCGGAAATAGCTGACAAGACACCTTGAAGCCCCTCTGCTACATTGTAGATGCTAGAAAAAATCCTAACTCAGCCCAACCAATTTTTTCTTCCAAAATAAAACCAACTAAAATACCTGTTTTTCTCTCAACCGTTTAATACAATAACCTAATTGTAGCTGTAACACGCTGCGCAGCTGCTTCACTCGAGACAAATGCTTGACAACAGGAACTAGTTTTTCCCCCTTGCCATCGAATAACATCTTCTTAGCTCAAATGCCGCTGCTTGTGACTTGTTTTTCTCAATGAAATGTCACAGAGTGGTTATGCACTTCTTTGCAACATCCATGAACATTGTGGATTTCTATAGCATACAAGTGGATGTAGTGTAAATACGGAAGATAGGATTTGGAGCACTGGATTTAGAGCACAACCAACCTTCTTTGGTGTATTCTCAAATTTTGAGGATGCTTCCGGTAATTTTGCTAACCAAATTCATTATGACGAAGTGTGGGTTATACTCTTTCTCTCTTTTTTTGAATCATCTTTTATATATTTCAAATCTCTACTGAAATATCAGTCAATGCTTATTCAAACAAAATTGGTTTCATTTGTCATAACTATGTCACCTACTTTTCACTGCCTAAACTGTCTCAGTCTCTAGAAATATCTTGATTTATTTCTTCCCCCCTTTCTCTCTTTCTCTCTCTCTCCATTCCCCCTCTCTCTCTCTCTCCCTCATTCTCTCTCTCCCTCCCTCTCTCTCTCCCTTTTTCTCTCCCCCTCTCCCTTCCCTCTCTCCCCCTCTTTCTCTCTCTTTCTCTCTCTCTTTCTCTCTCTTTCTCTCTCTTTCTCTCTCTCTTTCTCTCTCTTTCTCTCTCTTTTCTCTCTCTCTTTCTCTCATACTTTTCTCCTGCATATCCTGTTTTTCTCGCGCACTCTCCCTCTTTTTCTATCTATGTAAATATCTTTCTTTTTTTTTCTCTCTCTCTCTCTCTCTTTCTATATATCACACCATCTCTCAATTGCTCTTCTTCTCTCTCTTTCTCTTTTTCTCTCTCTCTTTCTATCTATCACACCCTCTCTCAATCACTTTCTTCTCTCTCTCTATCTCTAGATAATGCACTCAAGTTTCCAGTTCCTTTCTGGATATATTCCCTTATTCTTCCGTACTACTTCTGACCCATGTAATCTTTCACATACTATCAATTCTCTTTAATATGGAAATAAAATCTCATCATTTCAAAAAGACTGTTTCAATGTCAATCTTTCAACAGCATTAGTGCTGGAATGTACATGTATCTCGGCTACATGTACATATCTAACAATTTTTTTTTTTCCTTCCTTTTCTTTCTGGAACAGTAGGTTTGGCCCCTGCCTCTTTAAGACAATAAGCTAAACGATACAGAGTAAAGTTTGAACACCAGATTTAGACCGAATCCCCCTCAGGTGTATTCTCAAACTCCTGATGGACAAATAAACGCTCCATTTCAAGTTGCAGAAAACAGCGGCGGCGTACGTTGGCACATATTTCCCTAGAACCCCTCTCCTTCACTATAGCAGCAATATTGTTGTGGCAATATACATGTAAACGAACTAGGCAGCTATCTAAATTTGTCATAATCTTTGATAAATATTGTGGAAACTTGTAGAAACAGCCAGTGGCATTTTTACTTCCTTTTCCACCTATTTCCCATCAGTTTCAAGCTTTGGGTTCATGGGATGTGACATATATGATGAAAGAGAAGACAAAAGAGGGTAACATGGAAAGACAGAGACAGAGATAGACAGACAGACAGACAGAGAGATAGAAAGAGAGAAAGACAAAGGGAAAGAGACAGAGAAAGTGGAGATGAAGAGGAGAGAGAGGGGGAGAAAAGGAGGGGGAGGGGGGAGAAAGGGGGGGGGGGAGAAAAGGAGGGGGAGGGGGAGAGAAGAAGTGAGTGAAGGGCGAGAGGAAGGGAGAGAGAGGAAGGGAAGGAAAGGGAGAGGTGAGGGAGTGAGAGGGAAAGAAAGGGGGAGAGAAAGAGAGAGAGAGAGAACGAGAGAAAGAAAGCGAGGGAAAACAAGGGCAAGATTGAGGGAGAAAGACTTAGGGATGACAAATACAGAGAGGGGATATAACAGAGAATATAGAAGATTAAAGATAAAGAGATAAAAGAGGAAAATGGATCAAAAGGAGCATGGAAAATGGTACAGGGATAAAAGTCAGGTTCACACGATGGGAGCTAAACTTTAAGTTTTTCTTGTAGTTTCAAAGATTTAAGTTAACTTGTAGTTATCTTGAAGTTTCAGACCGTGTGAACGGACTCGCAGTTTCAAAACTTTGGACCGAATTCACAAAGGAGGTTGGTTTAAACCATGGTTTAAACCCCCTCCTGGGGTTTTTAAGCGCACGTGCGCACGGAATCCGATCCAATCATATGTTTTCTTTGAGCGCGCGCATGGGCAATGTGCGCTTATTTACGCCTATTTTAGTACGCTTACTGAGGTTTAAACCTTACCCATGGTTTAAACCTCCTTTGTGAATTCAGGCTTTTAAGTTTACTTGTAGTTCTAGAAGCACAAGCGAGCTCATGGTTAACGCCGAAACCACGGGCAGCGGGGAGGGGGGGGGTCCTCTGTCACAGTTTCAGACCATGTGATCGGAAAAAACCTTAAGTTTTGCAAGCTTGTAGTTAACGATTACCTCTCTGTTCATGTTAAACTTCGGGGTCATACCCTTTGCACAAATTATGAACACAGGAACTGTATGTGTACTATACACACAATTGCATTCTTCTTCCGGTGTTAACGACGATTGCTTGGCCTGTAGTTTCAGAACAACGAGCATCGTTGTTTTGGGCCCTCGTGAACCCTCGTCATGGTTAGTAAGTCGTCACAGTTTCAGACCATGTGAACGGAAAAAACCTTAAATATCGCAAGCTTGTAGTTAACGATTACCTTTCTGTTCATGTTAAACTTCGGGGTCATACCCTTTTCACGAATTATTAACACAGGAACTGTATGTGTACTATACACACAATTGCATTCTTGTTCCGGTGTTAACAACAACGATCGCTCGGCTTGTAGTTTCAGAACAACAAGCATCGTTGTTTCGGGCCCTCCTGAACCCTCATCATGGTTAGTAAGTCGTTGTTTCGCTAATTTAAAGTTTCGAAACCACAAGTCCGTGTGAACGCAGCTGAAGAGAGGTAAAGAGAGGTAGAAATAAAGCGATGGGGAGGAAGACGAAGGGTATCATGGTTAAAAAAAAAAAAGAAAGAAAAGAAAAGGTGAAGAAATAGAAATAAAGCGATGGGGAGGAAGACGAAGGGTATCACGGTAAAAAAAAAAAGAAAGAAAAGAAAAGGTGAAGAAATCGGTACAGAGAGCTAGGGAGAAGCAGAGGCAAAATGATTTAACTCTTACTGTGCCAAGGGGTTTAGCTCTCTTCAAAATTTTACCAAAATGTGACCATTGCTTACTATTCAAATGTCTGCACTTCATTAACCATCTATTATTTTACAAAATATTGTGTACAAAACTTGTAGGAAATGTATTACCATTTCTTATGATACCAAACAATATTACTTTACCCAAATTTATGCATAAGAATTATTGAAAATTACATTTCAGTTTCTTTTTTTGTCCACTATATTTTGGTTTCTCATTTGTTTACTATTGTTTAATGTTGAAATAAGGTAATTTTTTTTTTTTAAGTGCAATTTTCTCTGAAAATTTCTAAGGTAGCATATAATTATAATCATGTATTTAGAATGCTTGATTTATGCTCAAAATTTTGATATACATTGACCACTATATACCTTTCCTGTGGTCGAGCAATTGGTGAATGAAAATGACACGTCTATCTGTCACATATATGTGACATCGGCACTGAAAGAGTTAATGACAATAAGAATTTAACCATAAAGGGTAAAAGAGGGTAGCGGAAAAGGAGTGATTGGCAAGAAAAAAGGGAGAGAGAGAGAGAGAGGAGAACCTACTATTAAATAGTTTTTAAGTGAGGCAGATACCATGTTCGCGTAATTAACTGTAAAAGGCTCCTAGAAGCTAAACTATCGAATTACACTTTCGGAGGAACCACCCTATCCAAGCATTTCTGAATTCATTTCATTTCACACATACAACTACAAAAATAACATTTTCATAAACGGGACAAGTGCATTTTTATATTTCTTTGAACAAAGACAAATGCACTCTAGAAAAATTCTCACAAGCAGAAGTCGACGGATTCCTTAATTTTCCGAGGGGACTTTAAGGAGGATTGTTTGGCGGATCAATGCTTTCATTCTCCCAGATTCATCAAGCGTATTTGTTCTTTTGCTGCGGGGGCAACGAACTTGATATTGTGAATGAAGTGGAAATAGTTTGCGCTGGCACAATTAACACCAGGATTACATTGCTCAGGCATACGGTCCCCATGCGCCAATTAGTGGGGATAATTTGACCCCTTTCGGGGGAGTCGTCGCACATTTAGTATTTATGGGCGTAAAATAACACCCCCTTTTCTCTCTGCAGTGTGCTGAATACTTTATAATGACCGTAAGAAATACGGTACCTTTTTTTTTTCCTTTTGCTTAGCACAGTGACTTGGGAGTTTCTGATACCTTACATCTTTATTAGCTGGTTGCTATTCTCTCATTCATTATTTCTCCCTCTTTATCTTTCTCTCTCTCTCTCTCACTCTTTCTATCTGCCAATCTCTCTCATCATTCTATCCCCATCTTTCTTTTTAATAACATTACTCCTCCTGTCAATTCCTTTCTCTTACTTTTTTCCCTCTTGCTTTCTTGATCTACTTTATCTCTCTCTCTCTCTCTCTCTCTCATATCTTGTGTACTTCTCCTATTTGCTTCATACTTTGTCTCCCCTTTTCTCTACATCAATGCTACTCTTTCTCAATCTCTCTCTCACTCTCTCTCTCTCTCTCTTCCATGGCAACTTCTATTAAAAAGGAAGTCCATCCTGATTACAAGTTGGTTTCTAAAGAAGCAGAAAAATCAAAGAAACATATCAGTGAAGGTTTGTGCAAAATACGATAAGAAATAAGAAAGTTAAGAATTTTTGAAGTTGAAATCAATCAAACACAAATTACCAACTCCATGATGTACATGTATCTTGTGAGTTACTCTCTCATTTGCCTTGTACCCAAAATATCATTAATTTCCATTTTCGATCATACATGCACCCTAGATATAATCATTGCTCATATGTTTTTTACACAAAACCTGTATGAAACAAATCTATTCCTTCATCAAAAACTAAGAAAATTAAAATTTATGAAATTTTCTGTACTGAGCAAATGGGAGAGGAGCTCGCAAGATATGTCACAGAGTTGCCACTTTGTGTTTGATTGCGTACAACTTCAAAAATTTATTACTTTCTTATATCTTATCAGATTTTGCTCATACTTTCACTAATCTCTTTCTCTCATGTTTCTTCTTTTATTCAAATCAACTTGATACCAGGGTCGACTTTCCCTTTAATGCATTGCAAGATTAATTTTTAATTTCTCTCCCAGCTTATTTTTCTCACCCTTATGTTTTCAATTATACTTTTGTATCACATCTTTCTCAATTTCAAATGCAGAACACAGAAATCCTTTTCGTTGTAATGTTTAACAATTGTTTTTTTTTCTGTTGTTGTTTTTGTTTTTCTTCATATGAGAGAAGGGAACTGCCACATATCAATTAATACTTAAATAAAATAATAGCCTAAGGGTGAGTTAGTAGTTACGTGACATTTCTATTTTCCTTCTTCGTAATGACCTCTTCAACTCTCCTGCCTTTTTCCATTCATACACTGAAAGTTTTGGTGCGATTCCGTTGACTGTCACGTGATCAATCACCTGATCGTGATGTGTAGGAGGAGATGACTTTGGGTTTACCACAGTCAACGATCTGATGAAGTATTCAATCTACAGGCGGTTTTGCTCTTTCATTGATAAAGCGATCACTCCACCTCAAATATTCATCTCACTTTATAGATACCTGCTTTGGGTGTGTTTGTCAATCTCTCTATCTCTCTCCCTCTCTCTCTCTCCCTCTCTCTCTCAATCTCTCTCTCTCTCTCTTTCTTTCTCACTTCTACTCATGTCCATCTATATTTCTATCTCTACAAATTTTTTTTGCCTCTCTCTCTTCTAAGTGATCACTTCTTCCCCTCATCCTCTTCACTAAACAGATACTTAATGTGCATTTGTTAATCCTCCTCTCTCTCTCTCTATCTTTCTCTGTCATTTCCTGTTTTTCTGTCTTTTTTTTTTCTTTTCCTCTCTTCTACCCCTATATCTCCCCGTCTCTCCTTATCCCTCTCCTTCTCTCTTTCCTGTTTCCTGTTTTTCTGTCTTTTTTTTTTTCTTTTCCTCTCTTCTACCCCTATATCTCCCCGTCTCTCCTTATCCCTCTCCTTCTCTCTTTCCTGTTTCCTGTTTTTCTGTCTTTTTTTTTTTCTTTTCCTCTCTTCTACCCCTTTATCTCCCCGTCTCTCCTTATCCCTCTCCTTCTCTCTTCCTCTATATCTCCCTCTCTGTCCTTTCTTTATTTCACTTCTGGCAGCATCTTTTCATCACAAACTTGATTTGCAGACAACTTTGCCTCTCTTCTACCCCTATCGCTCTCTCTCTCTCTCTCTCTTCCACTAATAAAGTGATCACTTCTTCCCCACATCCTCTTCGCTTAACAAATACTTATGTGCATTTGTTTTATCCTTCCCCCCCCCCTCTCTCTCTCTCTCTCTATCTTTCTCTATCATATTGTTTTTCTTTCTTTTTCTCTCCTCTACCCCTATCTCTCTCTCTCTCTCTCTCTCTCTCTCTCTCTCTCTTTCTATTTCTCCCTGTCTCCGCCTATGTCCTATCCCTGTTTCACTTTTGGCAGCATCTTTTCATCACAAACTCGATTTGTAGACAAATTTGTCCGGGATGTCGCCATAGATAATTACATCCAAATGCAGGGTGTTGTCT
Source organism: Heliocidaris tuberculata (assembly GCA_025618425.1). Taxonomy (NCBI): domain Eukaryota; kingdom Metazoa; phylum Echinodermata; class Echinoidea; order Camarodonta; family Echinometridae; genus Heliocidaris; species Heliocidaris tuberculata. The sequence goes on from CM046833.1 coordinate 37,419,911, forward strand.
CAACAAACAGCAGAGGTATCTATTGCCAGCAGTGTGTATCATACTGCCATTGTTTGTCTTGCATAAGCAGCCCTGCCTGTTCCATCACATTCGATGGATGTTGCTGCATCCCTCCTCCCCAACCCCCCAACCCCCCCCCCCCCCAAAAAAAAAAAAAATGCATCTGGAAGGACATAAAGGGAACAAAGTGTTAGATTTTTGTCTTCTTAATGAGGTGAAGAAGAAAAAAAGAGAAAAAAGTGAGAGAACTGGAGGAAGCATAAGCAAAGAGAGTATACCTCCCTCACCCCTCCCCCCCCCCCCATCACCCTCCCACATTTTGAAAAAAACAGGAGAGTTATTTCAACTTTGTCTTGGTGTCCCTAAATGACAAAGAGGAAAGATGGAAAGATGAAAATATGCCATGAGAGAGAGAGTGTGTGTGTACAAGAGGGAACATGAAAGTAGGACAGAGTTGAACATTTGCAAAATTAAACTATTGCATTTTACCCCCCCCCCCCCAAAAAAAAAAAAAAAACATAGCTCCTCAGTATAGATCTCTGTACTCCTAATGTGCGACCAAACTGTGCTCATTGATACGAATACTGATCAAATTCAACGATTGTGTATACTTTAACATATGCAACCCTTCAAGGATGTCCTGGTGACCTAAGTCACTACGGACTACCAGAGTTTGCGCTAAGACAGAAAATCCTAGATAAAATCCTTGGTGTCGCAATCTTACTGCACTCTCTGATACATGCACGTCATCACGTCTGGGTGATGCGTTTGGAATGGGTACATTGTGTCTGATGGCTCTTAAAGAGGGTGCCAAACACCCATACAAGTAACACCAAATAGATGTATGCTTCATATACATGTAAAGCAGAGCATAGAATCCACCTGCGATCAAAAGACATGCGGGCTTGAGGCCACTTTGCCACCAGAGTTACTGAAATAGCCAAATAAGTGATATCACTTTCACATACTTGACTTGTGCAGATGAGTTCATACTCCTTCTGTACATAAAATCTAATACAAAGCATATCATTGCATGCCTAGCGTAACAGCATTGGGAGACTTCCTAAGTAACTAAACTATTATGAATGCCCCTGCCAACACCCTTTGCCAGGCATACATTATCCACTTTCTTTGCTACTCATTCAATCCAATATTCCTTTAACTGCTTCAAGAACAGGTTTGAGAATTGCAAATTATGATAACACTAAAAAACTTGAAGATGACTCACCCGATACCTTCAACACAACATCTGCTCTATGTAAAAAATGACTTCATGCACTGCTGGCTCCTATCAGATGACTAGTCCCAAAATGTTACATTAAGATACAGTCTACTACATATATTTCTAAATTTTTAACTCCAAACTTAGTGGTGTTTTTTCATGATTTTCTTAGAACTCCACCACTTCTTTGAGAGCAGGACAGGGCCAGAGAGAGAATTTGCAAGAATAACAGTGGTTTCCCGGTGGAAACATTTACGCTTGTTTGTGGATCAACATCTCATTCCGACGGACAGGCAGAGCGGTGATCCGGGGGTCCCGGCCATTTACACGATTTAGCGGGCCGGTGTTTAAACTGAAAACAGACATTAGCACAGTTGAGAGACAGGCAACTGAGGGGTGGTGAAAAAAAAAGACAATGTATGTTTTCTTTATTGAGGGACTGCTCTGTTACAATGGGAAGTATTGGTCGGCATGGCAACAACATCCTAGGATGGGAAAGTCTGGGGCAGAGAGGTGGAGCAAGATGGAGACAGAGAGAAAGAATGGTATAGAATAAATGATGATAAAGGAAGGATAAAGGGTTAAGGGATAATGGGATAGAGAGAGAATGTAAGACAAAGAGAGAGGAATTCAAACAAAGGAACTAATAGGCATTTTACACTTAATTTTTTTTTAACCCCGTGCTATCCTTTTTGTTCTCATTTGCATTTTTAGTCTTGTACTGGTTCCATGACATTTGCTCCTGCGACAATTGCTCCGGTCTAACTTTGCCATGTTAATCCTAAACCTAAACCTAACCCTAACCCTAACCCTAACCCTAATCCTAATCTTCACATTGTCCTTAACAAAAAACCAAATCATGACCATGACCTTAACCTTTGACCTTTCAAGATATAGACAGAGGAGCAAATGTCGCAGGAGCAAATGTCGTGTCACCCCTGTACTATCTCCATAACACTTAGCCCCACCTTTTTGCATTTAGCACCACCTTTTGAGGGGCTAACCCTGCTTTTTTCCAGGGCTGAAGTGATCTGATACTATCATAGAGTTAGCCCACTTTGGTAAAACGCAATGTGAATAGAAAGTGGGCTAACCTTAGTCCCGTACTATCAGTGGGGCTAAATCCTTGTTTAGCCCCACAGATAGTACGGACTAAGCAAAATTTTTCAAGTGTAAAAAGCCTAATAGACAACAGAGGGGGAAAGGGAGAAAATGGAAGATACAAGGGAGAAACATATATCATGACTGAGAGGAAGATAGAAAAAAGTATAAAGGAAAGGAGACAGGGGAGAAACATAAATATATAGAGGGGAAACACAGAGAGAGAGAGAGGAAAGAAACAGCGATAAAGACAAGGAGAGGGGGGAAGAGTTGGGTAGAAAGGAAGACATAAACAGGGAGAGACAGATATAGACAAAGAATAAGTTAAGGGAGCAAAACGGCATAGAGAGAAGAGGAGGAGAGGATTGGGTAGAGAGCGAGCTATGGAGAACACATGTGAGAGAGAGGAAAAGAGAGAGTGTGTGGGATATGAGGGTTGAATGCCGAATGGTGTTTGAAATAGAGCAATATGCAATTTTGTTTGGTACTCGTATGCCATCTTAGGTAGATATGTACATGTATATATCTCGCATGGGTAATCTAGTCCAACACCTATGATAAAGCAACTACAGCAACTGCACACAAGCAATCATAAATGTACTAGTATTATGCCAAGTTCTAAACGATGCCCTCATATTTTTAAAAAAATAGCATTAAAGGAATTTTTTTTTAAATCTGCATGAATTTAAACTGCAAATGCAACAAGAAAAGTTTTCAATTCAACCAAAAATCATAAAAAAATGAAGGGGAAAATGAAAAAGATATATTTTATTTACTATATAATAAACCTTAAATCTTGTACACTGAATTAATATAACATATCAAACTGAGATATTTTTTGCTAGGGAATCAAATTAATCACCCCTGACAAGAAGAAAAATCAACAAAACATATATAATACTGCTTTAAAATAAGAACGCCATATTCTTTCATTCTCCCTTGTTACTTCTCAACAAAACAGATCCCATTTTGATAGATGTATATATCTCTTTGACAAATTTTTTTGCGTTTCTGGAAGATCTGATACAATGGAAAACCAGAAGAGACATACTTGTTTATCCCGTAATCCGACGCAAAATGGATGGCCCACTTGTAACTTGGTTTCTCAAAAACATAATACGATAAATCTTTCACATGGAATGACCTTTATATAATCCTATCAAATCTTTAGGAATTTAGGCATCTCCAAGATGCGTATTGATGAAGGAGATATCACGGGAAGATATTGGGGGAATATGGGGATGGATGTGTTTGGTAATTGTGAAGTATGGGGACGCTTTCCGTACGGTTTGTTTACCCTGATTGGGAGCAATTTGGGAACATGGCTTTGCTTTATGAATTAAGTCAGATTCACTTTGCATAGCATGGTTTATCCGTCCACAGTGCATTTCAAGATCTTGGCTTTTCTTGTTTCAGAGATCGCTTGCAAGGAAAAAGATCAATGGCTTAAATTCATTGTGATGTTTTCGTAAAAGGTAGGGAATTTTTTTTTTCTTTTGGCCTCTTTTCATCTTTCTTCTTTGCTCTCTATACTTGTATTTATCTCTAGTGCTCTTCCTCTCATCACACTCTCTCCCAGGGTGTTCAGACACAAAAAAATTATACCAAAAGGGTGTAGCTATATGATGGATTTATGTGTATAAACGCTGACCAACGAAACGTATAATGAAACGTCATATAACGAAACTAGAGTCAGAGCATCGTTTCAAACTAGAACTCGATAACGAATCACCTTTCCGTGTGTGTCTGAACGTATGGCGACCATAGAGAATGGTATAACTGGGCGGGGCTTAACATGAGCGCACGCGAAAGGTGACCTTACCAGGGGGCAGGGGCTAGCGGCGACCATAACAACATGCGCAGTGGAAGACTGCGCATCTATAAGATGTTTTTTACTAATCGGTCGAGATATGTGTCTGAACTGTCCGTAGGCTATACGATGAAAATTTTATATGTTTCTTTATCTAGTTTCGGTATAAGCGTTTTGTGTCTGAACACGGGGTCCATCTCTTACTCTATCAGTGTTTACTAAATGTATCTCTCTTTCTGTTAACCCTTTCAAAACAATTGACCACATGTTGTGGTTTGGCTCAATAACTTTTGATTTAAAGCTCTCAAAATTATACCAGATGCACGAGAAGAAAGAGCAACCATTTCTGCCTGCACTACATTTTTGTTGCATGCCCATATTGCGTTTGATGTCATGAATTTTAAAAATAGAATAAGCTTTAAAATCCTCAAATTGGCAACACATTCAAAACATTGTTTTTTTTTTTTAAATTGGTAATTTTTTTCAACTGGTCAACAAAATTCTTTACCATGTTGTTTTCAAAGACATTATACCTTATTAGAACCATGTAGCACTAAAAAAAATATATTATTGTTGCCAATTTGAAGAACAAAATGTGATCAATTTAGCCCTTGAATAATTCCTGTCCTGAAAGGGTTAATACCCATGGCCTCTCCCTTCTCTCTTTCTCTTTCACACTCCTTCCCCTCATACTCTCACACTGTCTCTCAATCTCATACATGTAGGCCCGAATTCACAAAGGTGGTTTCAATTCAGACCATGGTTTATGCAGATTTTGTGGTATAAATACGCTTGATTTAGCGCATACTCTTAAAAAGATCCAATAATGAACGCACACCGGTCGCGCGTGGTTGGCAAAAGCGCTAAATTCACGCTTGTTGCCATGGTTCATACCATAGTTTATGTAAATTAATTTAAATAAACTTGAATTTACATAAACCATGGTCTGAACCATGGCAACAAGTGTGAATTTAGCGCTTTTGACAACCACGCGCGACCGGCACGCGTTCACATTTATACCACGAAATCTGCATAAACCATGGTCTGAATTGAAACCACCTTTGTGAATTCCGGCCATACACTCTTCCTCTCCCTCTCTCTCTCTCTCTCTGTCACATACTCTTTCTATCTCTCTCAATACATTTCTGATATTCCGCCAATCAGGATCTCATATTCAGGTTTTGCTTTCAAGTTTTGTTTAAACGCAAAGCTTTTTGAAAGAGGCCACAGGGAACATACGGTATGGGAAGCAATGTTGATCCACTTGGAGTCAAGAAAATAAACTTCCCACTCTCCACTGAGAAATACATCAACACTGGATGGATCCAGTTTTCATTTCGATACTCCACCACCCCCCCCCCCCCATCAACATGACACATTGGCTCACTAACCCCCATCCCCCCACCCCCACCCCCAGAAAAAAAAGAAATGTTTACTCAAGCATGAGTAATATCACATGTGGTGTACCTCAAGGGTCGTTGCTTGGTCCATTACTTTTTATTCTTTATATAAACGACATCTTCAAATCAACAGCAACATTAACTTTTGTTCTTTATGCCGACGACACGAATATTTTATGTAGTGGATCAAATCTTACCTCTCTGTGCAGTAATGTTAATCAACAGCTAAGCCTTGTATGCGAGTGGTTTAAGGCTAATAAATTGTCCGTCAATCTAAAAAAAAGCAACTATATGATTTTTCACAACAATCAAAACATTGATTTAGACAGCATTTCCATATATCTCGACAACGTACTACTATCTAGAGTTGAAAACACAAAATTTCTAGGTGTGCACATCGACAGTTCTATGTCTTGGAAAAAACATATTCTTGAAACAGAAAACAAAGTCTCTAAAAACATTGGCATCATTTCTAGACTGCGGCACATTTTACCAAACAACATCCTCCGTATGCTTTACAACTCTCTTATTCTACCATATCTATCATACTGCAACCTGGCCTGGGGGAACTCTACAACCTCCAAATTGCAAAAACTAATCACTCTACAAAAGAAAATAATTCGTATAACTACAGGTACTGCTCCCCGGTCTCACGTCGACCATTTGTTCAAACAATTTAACATACTAAAATTTACCGATATAAATAAACATCAACAAAGCATTTTTATGTACAGATGTACAAACAATTTATTTCCTGAAGAATTTTGTAATCTTTTTCAATTAAATTCTACGATTCATAAATACGAAACCAGACACGCAAATCACATCCATCTACCCAAGCACAGAACCCTATTATTCCAACATAATATCCGGTACTCAGGACCCAAGCTGTGGAACGTTATCCCTGACACAATAAAATACTCCGCATCTCTCGCTAGCTTCTCAAGAAGGATGAAAAAATATTTCACTTCATCTTACAAATAATATGGTTTAAGACACTTCCACACCCTCCGTTGTATCTATTCTCTCTATTCTTTCTTCTCTCTGCCTCTTCGTGAATATTTCTCTTTTCCGTACAATTCTCATGTTGCACCTCCATTCTCCCCCTCTTTTTCCTCTTTCCCCTTCTTTTTCTTTTCTTTTCTCCTCCCCCTTTTTCCCCTCCAATCAAGCTCAGCGGTCTCTTTCTTTTTTTGTATGTAGCTATTTTTCTTTTTATATATTTATTATGTAATAATGTATTATGTACTAAGGGCACCCTCGCCCCAAGCTTTTGCTTTTAGAGGTGTGTCCTCCAACTATGTATGTATCACATTAGTGTATATTTTGTCATATTTTTTGTTCAAAATATATGTACATTATTTTGCTCATTTATTAATTTGTATATTGAAAAGTTGGAAATAAATGTCTTTAAATTGAATTGAATTGAATTGAAATGTATAATTGTCTATTTGGAGCCAGAAGGACATCAACTCGGAGTAAAACGATATGAGTTAACGCCCTTCTCGCTCCAAACAGGCAATATGATACATTATGAGACACAATATAAATCAGCAAACCAAGACTTCAAAATGCTCTTGAAACAAAATGTTAAGTAACATTATTGTGCAATGATTCCTTATATAGATGAAAAGTGACCAAAAAAAAGCAGGAAGCTTGAGTTGTCTTGGAAAGATGTGTTTGGAAAATCACCACATCATTCCGTTACTACATACATGTAGGAAACAGGCTTAAACTTCAAAATGCACAAGAAAATCTGTTGCTAAAGTCACTGTGCAAAGATATACATCAGGATAAAAAAACAACATAAAATGGCTTACTTCGAACCATCATGTGATCATGTTCACGTCACGTCTTCATGTTACGCAAACTTTCATGAATACTAAGCTCGAAATTTACTGGATGTGCATTATTTAATCTGTGATTAATGATTCTTTCACTGTTACAGAGTACACTGACTTTTCACATATGAATAATGATTTGTCTTCTAGAAATTTCTATGTTCATAAATACATAAAGAAACTGAAAAATAACTTCCTTCCAGTAGATTCTTCAATTATATAACAACGTCTTCATGTAACACAAACTTTTGTGAATATTAAGCCCGAATTCACGAAGGGTAGGGTTTAACATTTGTGAAGAACCCCCCTCTCATTAAAATGTCGGGTTCGAGACGCGAGTATTCGTAGATTTGCAACACTTTTTTATATAAAGTGTAGGGTAGACTGGACCCGACACATCGCCAATAAGAGGAGGGTATTTCACAAATGTTACACCCTACCCTTCATGAATTTACATGTAGGGCTTAATATTCACGAAAGGTCGTGTAACGTGACGACGTAACGTGAACGTGATCACACGATGGTTCGAAGTAGCCACATGAAACAGGACCTCGTCTTTACAGTATTCTTGGAAATGATTAGTTTGTAAAATCATCCCATCATTCCTTTGCTAGGAAATAGAGTAATAAACCTAGAGGGCTTCTGTTGAAAATCCCCTTTAAAATGCTCAAACTGACAGCATCTTAGTAAATATCATTGTGCAATTGTGCTTTTTTACAACAGATGCAAAACAACATAGAACAGGACCTTGCCTTTAAAGTATTCTTGGACACAATGCGTATACATAAAATCATCATTCTTCCTGCGCTAGGATATGCACATTAATAAACCTTGAGGCTTTCCACTGAAAATTCCCTAGAAAACCATGTAAGTAAATATATCTTATTTTTGTCATCTTATATCGAAAATTCTTCTCATTTACACGCAATATACAAAATTAGTCTCCATGAATAATGACTTTTTAAGAAGACAAATAGACAGCCTCCAAATTCAGAGAGTTCATGGAAACATTTGCTTGTTTGCAAAATCATCCCATCATTCATTTCCTTAGATACACAACATAAAGCTACAGGCCTTGACTTTTAAATGTTCATAGAAACTATGTGAGTGAACACACTGCTTACCAACAAATAAAAAACAATCAATCACTAATTACTTGCCATGGTCTGATGCCTACGCCTAGGACGAATCGCTTCATTTCACGCTGCAAGGTTAAAACCAGGCAACGATATTATTGTTCGCCGTGGAAAATCACTCACATCTCATCCCATTAGCTACTGTACACGCATCATCACATACGAGCAAAACATTTAGTTTATGGAGAATGTGGTATAAAGAACTACAATAATGGCATTAACCCAGATATATTCTTTTTACACAGAGTTAATACTTTTTGTGATATTGTTTCCAATATAATGATTGGTACATATATGTATATATATATATATATATATATATATATATATATATATATATATATATATTTTTTTTTTTTTTTTTATATGTTTTATTGAATTAACAAAATCATGATATATACAAACAATTATGAATGATTAGGACAAATATAGACAAAATCAAACATACATTAAGAAAAAAGAAGGATATATGTGTATACCATGTACTAAACAAATGCAAGACTTATATATGTATATACCTGTGTTACAACTATTCTATTTTGCAGTGTAACGGAGGGGGGGGGTGGTAATGGAGTGGTAATGTAAAGTATGTGTAAACCTACACTTCTTTAATATCATTATATTTGCATATTCAGAGCATTTGTAAGTACTTTTTTCACAAAAGGGTCTATAAAATACATTCCAAGCTTTATAGACTCCTCCACTTATGTTTCTTTGCTATGCCTAACTTTACAGAAATCTGGATAGTGCAACTGTTTAGTATATGTAATTATTTCTTTTTTTCCGTTTTTCCTTTTATGTCAATACTGCTTTATGTAATTTTGTTTGATATTATGTCATATCAACCTGTGTACACATGTTTGTTTGTCATGTCATGAAAAGACATATGTGGAAAAAATAAACAAACTTTGAAACCTTGAAACCCTCTTGTGGTCAACAGACTACATAATACAAGACCCCGTTTTCATTACGAGATTGGAAAGTGGATCACTCCATCGTGGATCGCGCCAAGGCAGTCCACTGGCACGCTGCTGGTTCACACCTGCAGAGGGTAGCGCGATCTATCGTCGCACTTCTCTTTTTCAGGGTTCTTGTTGCCATGACATCTGACGTAATGGGGTCAACGTTTTCGCGCGTAATTCGATTCGGCTTAACGCTAGCGATTTATCCCGACTGTACACTGTGCGCTATATGCGAGCTGTATCTTTACATTGTAAACACTTCCTGGGTCACGGCGTACTTCCGGCGTACTTAGCATCTTCCTGTTCTCACTACAAAAGAAAGATTGATCTAGCGCGCGCTAGATCGCGCTATCTCTCGTAGACCACCCCCCAGAGGTGGTCCGGTTTGGGAACCCTGTGGATCGTCCTGGATCGCGCCGGAACGACGTCGCCACGTTCTCACTATAGAGGTGGCGCGATCTAGCACGCGCTAGATCGCTCTATCCCTTGTAATGAGAACAGGGTCCAAGTCTGAATACAATGCACAGAAAATGTCAAAATTAATGGAATCTCACTTTTCCTATATCGGTGACCACTACAGACAGCACTGGTGGCCTTTGTGAAGAGAGATGGTCACTAAGACAGGTTAGATTTTGTTTCTGAACCACCTGTTTTTCCTTTTTCCCACTCCTTTTCAACCCAAAATCCATTAAATAATTTCGAGTTTTTAAAAGCCTTCTCAAAAAAAGTGGGTGTGAAAGTTTACTTAAATATTGATCCATATAGTATTTATACACATACAAAATAATGATTTTTCACTACAAATAAAACACTTTCCACAATGCCAAATAGCAAACACATTATTTCCCATAAGCATGAAATCTCACTCTTTCTTAACCCCTCCAAACCCCCACCCCCATCTCTCCATCTCTCTTTCTCTCTCTCCCTCTCTCTCTCTTTCTCTTTCTCTATCTGTCCTTATCTAACTCTTAATGCCAAATCTTGAATACATTATTCCCCAAAATATGAAATCTCTCTTTTCCACAACCCCTCTTCCCTCTCTCTCTCTCTCTCTCTCTCCCTTTCATTCCCCCACTCTTCATCTATCTGAATACCTATTTTCTCTATCTCTATCTATATCTCTCTCTTTCCCTCTCTCTCTCTTTCTCTTTCCCTCTCTCTCTCTCTCTCTCTCTCTTTCTTAGAACCCTTTTCTCTGACCTGAAATGGGTTAACGCATTAAGCCCTCGATGTTTGCCAGCTAAAAAGGGACTTGAGCGCTTCTACAACACCTGACCTGAATCTCAATCAGAAGAATACATAACTTAAAAGGGCAATCAGACTCAACTTTCTCCCCACAGTATGAAAAATTGGGTAGTGACTTCTCCACTGGAACCTGTTCACATCAAGACAATAACCTGCATATTTCATTTAGGCAATAACATGGACAGAGGTTTATAAACATGTGTCATCCTTCAGTTGTAGTATGGGTAGGCAATAATTAGAAAGTGATAGTCAACTTATTCCATGAAAAAGAACATATGACATTTTTAAATTGGAAATCACATGCAATAATAGAATCTTCATGCTTTTGAGATAAGGGAGAAGTAATTCAAAAAAATATGAGAATTTTTTTTTTTATTAATCTACATCAAATTTCATTTTGTTGGATTCAAGATTACATGTAGTTTAAATGAAAAGAAAACAAGAATTTGGGGCTGAATACCCTTAAAACAAGCTCTACGGGATGAAAAAAAGGAGGCCAAATAAAAACATAAGAAAACATAAGCAGCCCTTTAAAAAAATGATATTACAATAACTTAATACTGTTATTTGCATTTAAGAGGGACAAAGTTATTTCAAATCATTTACCAGGATTTGAGACATTATGGGCTGAATATTCAACAACTTAATGACAAAAAATAAAACATAATCGTAAACTGGTCACAGTTGAGTAGGAATAGTTAAGTTCATTTTTCAAACGTGAAGTGGTACCTGTAAATGGATCTGGGAAATTCGCATTCAAGCACCTGTTTGCAGCATTCCTAAGCAGTCATGTGACCAGTGTCGAATTTCAAAACAAGGTTGGCTACAGCGACCAAGCGAGGGACAAAAATCCATCACTCGCCTTTGACGTGACATCTTTCAAATATTCTGCGTTATTTATTTCATTGTATTTTCCCCATTCATAAAAGAGAACTTTAGATGGAAATCTACCACGGATTAAATCCTAATCATGATGCCCACACACAAAAAAGAAAGGGGCTAGGTGACTGCATAAAGAGAGGAACCCCAACATAGAATAGTTATGATACAAATATATTCAAATTTTATTCAACAATTCCTCCAATAGCACGATTAATAGTGATATATCTTGATGACAGCTCAATAATTTTTTTATATAGTGCCTTTCTAAATTCAGTTTATTATGAGCGACTAATCAAAGTACTGTAATAAGTGATAATAAGTATATTACTACACTGTTCATTGGATTTTAGAGAGATTCTGCAATGCATACTCTCCACAGCCAGGCAGCCATTTTAGATGCATATATATAACAGCTACATGTAAATCCAACCACAATGACGTTTGCATGCTCTTAGGCAGGGATTCTTACTAACTCTTTCGTTTGAGGTCTGGGCCTGTTTTATAAAACTTGTTATCAATAACAAGTTGCAATAATTGTTACAAGCTACTGAAATCCTTGTATCTGATTAGCTGAGACCAAATTTGTCACAGAAATGTAGGAGTTGTTACTGATAACAAGTTTTATGAAACGGGGCACTGGACTGAAATTATTCAAGTCTGTGAGCATGACCCCAATGTAACAAGTGAATGAGTAAATTACGCAATGCGTAATAAATGTCCCCGCCGGAAGTGCAGATCTGTGGAAATTAACTAGCCTGAACCTTAAAACTTCAGTGAAAAACTTTAGTGAATAAAATAATAATGTTACTGCATGCAAAAGAAGAGAATACCAACAATGCATGTATACAACTGAAATATAAAACATGAAAACATTATGAACCTTCAGCCATTTTGAATAAATTTGCATAAATTTGCATGAATAATGAATTTCAAAATTCTGTGTAGAAGTTTGGAAGCCCCCACCCAGCCCTATCAGATAAAACAATCGGAATCAAAATCCGATGTGAAATAGAGGAGAAGTAGCATTTTTCGTCAATTTTGAATAAATTTGCATAAATTTGCATAATTAATGAATTTCAAAATTCTGTGTAGAAGTTTGGAAGCCCCCACCCAGCCCTATCAGATAAAACAATCGGAATCAAAATCCGATGTGAAATAGAGGAGAAGTAGCATTTTTCGTCAATTATGAATAAATTTGCATAAATTTGCATAATTAATGAATTTCTAAATTCTGTGTCGAAGTTTGGAAGCCCCCACCCTGCCCTATCAGATAAAACAATCGGAATCAAAATCCGATGTGAAATAGAGGAGAAGTAGCATTTTTCGTCAATTTTGAATAAATTTGCATAAATTTGCATAATTAATGAATTTCAAAATTCTGTGTAGAAGTTTGGAAGCCCCCACCCAGCCCTATCAGATAAAACAATCGGAATCAAAATCCGATGTGAAATAGAGGAGAAGTAGCATTTTTCGTCGATTTTGAATAAATTTGCATAAATTTGCATAATTAATGAATTTCAAAATTCTGTGTAGAAGTTTGGTAGCCCCCACCCAGCCCTATCAGATAAAACAATCGGAATCAAAATCGGCCAAGAAATGACGGAGAAGTAGCATTTTCTAACATTTGAGCACACACGGACAGACGGACGGACGGACGGACGGACGGACGGACAGACGGACGGACACACACACGCACACACGTACGGAGCCCGTTTCATAGTCCCCTCGCGAACTTCGTTCGGCGGGGACAAAGATAGTGAAATGGGGGGGGGGGGAGGTGTGGAATTGAATTCAGAGTGCCCACATGTCCCGGGCGCCTGATAGTTTTGAGCCCTGTCTTAGGTACCCATTGTCATGGCTTTGTAGGTTGTTAGCTGTTGCTCTCTCAGCCTATAGATGTAATGTTCTTATTCTCGACAGGGAATGAAGACTGTGATGTCATATCATTTAGTTCTTAGTCGACACTTTATTCAAAAGCAAATCAGCCAGCATGCTGCTGCTTACTACTTCCAATACTAGAACATGAATAAGTCTATCCCTATCTCTGAGGACTATAGGTTCACAACTGAATACTCATACTAAACTGACAACTGACTATTATTCCTAAACAGAGGTGCTTATATACAGAATCACTGCTGACCATTTATAAAGAGTCTTAAACAATAAGTCATACACAAACAACATACATGTAACTTTGATGGACAGGAGGAAGGGTAGGGATACTTTCTTGGTAGGAGCAGTGACCACACATTTCTTAGAATGGAGTAGGACAGGAAGCTGACCCTTCCAGGTAGGAGAGCAGAAATGCCTAACTCTGTGAGTTATTGATTAACACCTGGGTTGAGAGAAGCAATGCAGATAAGGTAGCTTAGCGAAACGTTGTGGCGCGTAAGAACGCAGGAAAAACACATATGACAAATTTGCTCAAAATCATAATTTTATTCTATAAAGGCAGACTCAAAATATTACAATGTAGAATAAGTATTCAAAGATGTGAACAATTTTAAGAAAAATAATATGAAAATTTTTATTCAGATATGTCTGATTCTAATTTTATAAGCACATACAAAACTTTCAGTTTTCCTCTATGCGTCTTTCCCGCGTTCTTACGCGCCACAACGTTTCGCTGAGCTACCTAAAAAGGCTTGCTGAAGGTTAAAGTACACATTCAAAGAAAATCACAAATATGATAAATAATGTATCACTAGAAACTGGCAAGTTAACAGATAGCAATCGTATCAGTTTAAAGTCAACTACATATCAGGTAATTAAACAATAATACAAATAAAACTACCTCCCAGCATCTGCGATATACAAGCACTTCGCCAAAAAAATAACAATGTTTCAATGACGTCAAAGGGAACAATCCTGTCCAAGCAGACGACGTCCCATAAAGAATGAACATAAGTGCAGTGCAGTTATTTCTCAAATTATAAAGAATTTAGTGTATTCAAACGTGCCCATATTTCACACCATTCTAAAATGGGAATGAAACAGATTCTGATTACTGAAATCTTTTGTTTGTAAATATATAGGACGGGGGTTATGAACAATCAAAGAAACCACACTTTCAAATTGAAATGCCCGCTGAATGATTGCAAGGACGGTATTCATCCCTCCTTCAACGCCGAACGTCCAGCGGTGTATGTAGCTGTGAATGCAATGGCGTCTATTTTGTTTACAAGCAACTGATTCCTTTATTCTTGTAACGCTTCATTTTCCATCCAAATAAACCCATGCACGGGGTTTAGAGTGAGGCAATATATGTATTAAACATAATAGACTAATGCTAGTGAAGTGAAATAACTGAAGAGAAGATGACAAAACAGGCACTGAAAATATGTGAGATGTTATGGGACATCGTCTGCTTGTGCAATTAACGTCCTGTCTTTGACGTCACACATTTCAGCGGCTTTCGGAGAACTGTTCAGGTGCTATGTCGGGGCTGTATTTTAGCAATTTGTAATTGATAATAATCATTACTTCGAATGTTTGCAAGCGTCGAATTTTGACAAACTTGTCCGGTCTAAGCTTCACCTACGCAATAATGAAACTTAAGTCAGTTTTAAAAATCAATGAATATCTACTTTAAAGGTGACATACTTGGGCTCAAATCCACAATGTCTACATCCCTGTAGTTATGAAAACCTCAAAGCTTTCCCAACACAGCAACATCTTAAGTGCAACCTGCATTCTGGCAAAAGAACTTTCTTTGAAATCAATGCCCTAAGTAAAACAACAGAAATACATAATACAGCAAGATAAAGATATTAATGAAGGTTTCAACTTTGTTCTTACAAAATAACCAAGAAGTTATGTCAAATTAAATTTGCATGATTTGATTACAATATCTAGAAAAAGAGGCAAAATATTCAATCACTATAACTTTGAAACTTTATAGAGTCTCTATTCTACTGTTATGTCAGAAAATATCTCCTTAATGCAGTAAAGCTTACCATCAGCTTTTTCCCCACAAGGCATAATGTATTTATGAACAATTTACAACCAATTTTTCAATTTGAAAAAAAATTAGGTTAAAAGTACTAAGATTTCTGTCTAAACTTTACACAGTTTTCTAAACATTTATTGGTGCTTTTAGAAAGGAACATCACAAATCTTGAAAATTAATCAGGAGCTAATTATGCATGAACTGAATTTAAGCCGGGTTGGATGATAAAAAGACCTATTGTGGCTCAAAATTTAAAACTGATCATTCTCAAGATGCCTCCAGTCCATGCTTCAGGTGCTGTGTAATTTGTATTCTATCCCATTCGCACACTGATGACTTCTAGAATGCAAAATGGGCCAGGAAATGCATTCCTATCCGACTACAAACTCTACAAAATGTGTCACACTATCTACCCAACATTTTAGAATAATCTCAATCTTACAAACCACCTGCCGAAACAAAAAACTGTCCACAAATATCCACGACATGGTGGAGATTAAGATGCAATTGAGGCAACAGTATAACGAGATATTAACCCCAAATGGCCACCACTCACAAAATGTTGTTTTAAGGAAGTTAAGCCCCTTTTCCAGCAAAGCAGCTGGCTCCTGAGAGGAAATGGAGCATGGATCAACATTACATTAGAAAACAAGACAGACAAAAGCCAAAAACTTATGCAAATCCTGGTGATCATTATGTTGAATAATAATAATTAATATAATAATACATTTACATAGAGCATTATGTGAATACTTTAATGCGCTTTTACTATTTATTTGGGGGTTTTGTTTTTTTAGTTAATCAGTCTAAATGGCCTCTATTTCCCCTTGATCTTCACCTACTAACTTTGCCAACAAATTCACAAACATGTATTCCTAATAAGATTTCATTTCTTTTTATAGTTCATTGGGATACAAACAGTGTTCTATGATATCAAGCTTTTTACAGTTCATGTTCTCATTTTGAATTTTAGGAAGGTAGATAATGTATTTTTAGTCCATAGTTTTTTGCTTTATTTTATATCATCGAAATTAGGGTGGCTTAAACCACTGCTAGCAATGACAAAATTACTCAAACCACTCTACAATTTGGGGGGCTTTATCAAACGATCCATCCAAATAGTTGGGCATAAAAAACACACTTGATGAAATGTCTGTCTAAATATCAAAGTCATTGGTAATTTTTGCATTTTTCCAATAGGTGCACATTTAGAATGCACAGAGAATACAAAGAAAATAAAATAGGCAGATTTCTCTCTTAACACACCAACAGTAATCTTTTTACTGCAACTTTCCTGTATGCCTCTACAAGCACTCTTTACATTCATATTCCACCGATTTTTTATTTTTTAAATTATTAACTTTTAAGTTGATATCTGTTGCTATAGTTATAGATTCATAAAAAGAATTATGGCATATCATTAACTAATGAGGCAGTGATTTGTCTCTATGACATTCACTCATGAAGTTGGTTCAATCTTTGCCCAAGGTTTATGTCCTTAGAACCAGACATTTTATTACAATACGTCTCTCTCGACCCAGGTTCAATGTACCTAGGAAGGCAGCCACTCCTTTCATATACAATAGGGTTCAGTGGTAGAGCAGGGGTCTCACAACCGGGAGGTCCCAGGTTCAAAACCAAGCAGATACGCTAGTGTCCTTTGATAAAGATTTAATCCTCATTACCAAGTCCCTTGGATAGGAATTAAAGCTGCTGGTCTCCTGGTTGCTCACTTATAAGAATGCAGTTGGCTTCTTAGCAGTCAGGTAATACAAACCATCCAACAAATCAAAGAAATATATGCATGTATGTATTTATAAGCTCAATTTACATATAATGTGAAGAAGTAATGAACTGTGGGATCGTGTCTAATACATTTGTGTATTACTGTACATGTACATGTATGTTTTGCATGTGAAGACCCTGCTAAAACTCATCGTAGTAAGAAATTTAACATAAACAACTGGTAAGAAAATGTTTAGAAGGGGCGAAATGCCGAAAATAGCCTTTTTTAACAGGAAAGAAACGTCGTTGCTTCTTTTTTTTCCCGTCGTCGAGAAGGAGGGTAAAACTCTACGGGCCGTTGGAGCCGAGCGAGGAGGGTTTTTAACTATCACGTTCTGCATTCTTGATTCAATTGTCGCAGATGTGGAACAAGTCGTTCTTGAAGACGTTCACGTGCGAGATCGAATTCAAGTGCGTCTTGAGGGCCGGCCACGGAGCGGGTCACAAATTATGTTTCCAGGGAGGGAAAGAACGAGGAAACAAGAGAAAGAGAGAGAGAGAGAGAAAAAAAGACACAAAGAGGAGGACAATGACAGAGAAAGGGAAGGAAGAGAACAAGGAGGAAGAAATATAGAAAGGAAAATTAATAAAGAGGGGGGAAAAGAAAAACAGTGAGAAGAGAAAGAAGAATGAATGAAAGAGTGAAAGAGATTTTTTAAAAAGGAGAGAATTTGAGGAGAAAAGAGTGAGAAAAAGTGGGTGAGAGACAATGAGAGAGTAAGAGAGAGGTGGATGCTTGATGATATGAAGAGAAAGAGAGTGCTTGGGATAATGGAAAAGAACAAAGTGGATGGTTTGCAGGTTCAGAGAGGAAAGAAAGAGGGAAGAGGGATAAAATGAGATAGACAGAAAGACATAGGAAGATCCTAGACACAAGAAAGGGAGAGGGAGGGAGAGAGAAAGAGAGAGGTAGATCCCAGAGTGAGGGATAGACAGAAAGTGGTGGTTCCTGGAGAATACAGAGAGATGGGGAAAATAGGGATAACTAGCACATCAATGATGTGGCGCTCATCCGGCATGCAGCAAAGAAATTGATGCAATTTGTACTTTGAACACAGTAGACATTGTAATGAATCGATGAAATGTACATGTATTGGTTACATGCATGTACAGATGATGAAGTGCCTATTGCAGATCTGGCTAAATGTGGTTTTGGAAGGAGACAGTGACATGTAGATATGAATGAAAGTCTGGAAATTGACAACTCAAGTTGCACGACTTCAGTTAAAAGATTTTGGGGAATGTAAATTTTAATAGTTTTACTGTGTGACAGAGAAATTTGAAATAAAGCATAAAGTTAGTCAAGGTGAGGTATCTCTACCAACTGTGAAATCTTTATTGAGAGAGATTTGAAGGTTAAGATTTGTAATAAAAGAGAAAAGCACTGAATGACATAAGTTATGCATTGGTGTAAAAAAAGAATTTTAAGGTTGGGACATTTAAGGGTGGCGTGGCTTCAGTGCATTGTCCCTCACTGTTTCAAGTCTTTATTAGCTCATAACCCGCTATTGTTGACCACTGTCACTTCTGGGTTCTCGGTTCTGTCGATGATGTCGACAGAAATCATGTACAAAGGTATAGCCTTTGAAATAATCCAGCAGCCATGGGTTTCATAATGGACAGGGCAAAGAGTTAAAATAAATTTTGTATAAATTACCATAAATAATTTTCTAGATAAAATTTCAAAATTCCGAGTAGAAGTTCAATGAACCTCATGAAAGTCTTCCTCAATAAATGAGGAAGAAGAAGCAAGTTTTGTGATTTTGTAATAAATTTCGCATAAATTAGCATAAATAATTTTCTAGACAAAATTTCAAAATTCCATGAAGAAGTTCAATGAACTTCATGAAAGTCTTTTAGATGGAAGAAAAAAAATCAAAATCAGTCAATAAATGAGGAAGAAGAAGCAATTTTTTTGATGTTTTAATAAATTTTGCATAAATTTGCATAAATAATTAGCATAAATTATTTTCTAGACAAAATTTTAAAATTCCGAGTAGAAGTTTAATAAACCTCATGAAAGTCTTTCAAATGGAACAACAAAAAAAATCGAAATCGGTCAATAAATGAGGAAGAAGAAGCCATTTTTGTGATCTTTTTAATAAATTTCGCATAAATTAGCATAAATAATTTTCTAGACAAAATTTCATATTTCCGAGTAGAAGTTCAATGAACCTCATGAAAGTCTTTCAGATGGAAAAAAAAAATTGAAATCGGTCAATAAATGAGGAAGAAGAAGCAATTTTTGTGATTTTTGAATAAATATCGCATAAATTAGCATAATTAATTTTGTAGACAAAATTTCAAAATTCTGTGTAGAAGTTCAATGAACCTCATGAAAGTCTTTCAGATGGAACAAAAAAAATCGAAATCGGTCAATAAATGAGGAAGGAGAAGCAATTTTTGTGATTTTTGAGAAATGCGCATAAATTAGCATATTTAATGAGTTTCAAAATTCTGTGTAGAAGTTTCGAATCCCCCACCTAGTGCTATCATATAAAGCAAACGGAATTAAAATCGGGTAAGAAATGGCGAAGAAGAAGCATTTTGAAATTGTGGACGGACGACAGACGAAGGACGGACGGACGGACGGACGGACGACGGACGCCTCGCCACGGCATAAGCTCATCTGGCCCATTCGGGCCGGATGAGCTAAAAATGGATGGTTTAACTGGTCAAGAGGAGAAGGAACAAAGGAATGCAAGATAGAAGAGGGCGAGGATAGACGGAAGGAGGGAGGGAGAGACAGAGAGACAGAGAAAGAGAGAGAGGAGACTATATGGAGAGAAAGAGGGAGCTTGGGATAACAAAAAAGAACAAAAGTGATGGTTTCCAGGTTACAGAACAGTAAAGAAGGAAAAGGACAAAACAAAGAAAATGAGGAGGCAGTGAGGAGAGAAAGAGGAAAGAGAAAAAACAAAAACAGGAAAGAAAGAGAAAGAAAGAGAAAGAAAGAGAGAGAGGGGGGGATGACCTCTTAAGGGGCAATAAGATGTTTTCCTTATCAGAGAGAGACGGGGAAACAAGAGAGACATTTAAATGTGCATTGTATGCACATTTAAATGTCAAGAGTGTGTAAAGAGATATGACTGGAAGAAAGGGTTACAAGATATCAAGAGACATAAAATGCTACCTTCAGCATAATTTCTCCCATGAAAAGGAGATGACTGACTCAAAGTTGGTGAGTGCCTGCATGCCAGTGCGCTAAACTAAATACCTCAGAAGAAATATTGTTATCATCACTGGTTAAAGTGTGAATCTTGCACTGTCCACTGTTGATAACCACTCAATAAATGACAATTTGCCAGCTGAGGCGACCACTTAGGTTGATCTGCTGTCAACCCAAAGAAAAGCTAATCAAGAGCCCTACAAAGGATAAGCCGAGTCTGTTTTTCATGTACACCTCCTATCCCCCCCCCCCCCCACTAAAAATGATAATAATAATAAAATAAATAAATAAATAAAAACAAATCAGTAAAATTTCTTCAAATGTATGACTGATTCAGAAATACAGAACAAGAGAGTCCCAAAGAAAAAAATGTATAACTGTCCCTAAGAAAGAATGTATAGCTGAAGGTCTCCTGGTTACTCGCATGCTGGCATAACTTGCCGTCTTAGCATTGAGTTACAAAGCATAGAGAGGGGAAATACCTGAATGCATATTAAAAGGAGAAGGAAAGTGATATCCAACAAAGCTTGCTTGTAAAATAGACAGCAAGACGACACGGAGACTAAGATTTGATGAAATCAAGTTGTACCCGTTCAATACCAGACTCCACCCCAAGTTAGCTCGGCCTTATTATTGAACAGGGTGATAAGCAAAGAGAGGGGAATGAGAGAAAGTGGGAAAAACGGGCAAAAACGAAAGTTAACTTTTGTAACTTAACATCCAGACGGACAAATAATTGAATGAACAATCAATAGAGTCAAAACAGAGAGAGAGGGAGAGAGGAGGGAATGGGTATACTTTGCACAGGAAAAGAGACAGAATACGAGAAGCGTTGGGGGAAAGATCGCAAAAGTGCAACCAGCATGATCGGAGAAAAACAGTTATTGAGTTGATTCAGAAAAAAAAAAGTTGAACTCCCCCAGACCAGTGCACTCACAAATTATGAATGTATATAGGGCAAGTACTGGTCAAGCTGGTGCCTGCTTGAAGTAGTAGAGAAAAAAATATGACCAGGAATCGCTCAGACAGCATGTGAAAGGAGAGAACGTAACTGAACTAGCAGACTCCAAGCTCAAGTCATCGGATTCATTGGAAGTGAATTAAGAAACTTTACTCCCAGGCTTTACAGATTAAGTGCTAGATCTCCAGGAAATTTTTTCCGGAGGGGGGGGGGGTGTGAGTGGAGTGGCTTAAAACATGTTAATCATGATGACTGAAATGTATTTTACCGAACACTGTTGGTCAATCCAACATTTTCTCTGGCAAATCTGCTCAACGATCTATTTCCTCAAAGACAACAGATTAGGTTTAGGATTGCAATTGGGTTTAAGTTTAAGTTTTGGGTAATTACATTATGTTCATCTGATTTTGGATAGCGTAGGAAAATGACTGTGAAGCAACTGTCATACATCCTCATATATTGTGTTCATTTCCAGAGAACGAAATGCATAGTGCAGTGGTTGGAGCATCAGTTATGCAGGTCTCAGATTCAATTCCCAGTTTGCATGCTAAAGGGACTTTAGTTTATCATGAACCAACACACTATGATGTAAATTAACTCTGTGTGTGCTTTGCAGACATATTTCTGCACACACTTTACCTTCATTAAAAACTTTTATCTATTCTATTCGAAAATGAAGATGAAAATTCGAATACAAGTACCTTGCCTTAAATATCTATCAAGATCGATAAAAGAATCTCTTGCTTGTACTTTTCTGGACATACAATTAATGGCAAGCCTTATAATGGCCAGTCTGTAAGGCAGTGTTTTTGGTGAAAACTAGACGTCATGCAGACATATTTTTAAAACGGTCTCAAGTATTCCTGGGACGTGATTCTCATGCTATGGGTTTGGGTGCTGATGATGGGCCATGAGATTCAACAGTGCATTCTGAAAGCAATCTTGTTGGATTGCACAGCTTGTCTTTGACTTGGGGGCAAACGGGTTATGAAACCTTCTCACAAAGATGAATAGCTTGCACATTACAAGCCAAAACAACATACAATACAGCAGCAGAAACTTGATAAAACAAAAATTCTCAACTTTATCTCATTCGAGACAACTGACCACATTTTGAGGTTTGGCTCAATAACTGTTGATTCAGAGCTCTAAAAATATGACAGATGCACGAGTAAAAAGAGCAAAAAAATTTCTGCACATACTATGTCCATTTTTGTTACATGACAATATTGCGTTTGATGCCTGGAATTTTAAAACAAGAATGAACTTTAAAATCCTTAAACTGGCAACACACTGAGAGGTTCAAAATCATTGGGGTTTTTTTATCAAAATTGGCAATTTTTTCAACTTTTTGACAACATTCCTAACAATGTATATTGTTTTCAAACACATTACACCTTATTAGAACCGTGTGTCACTGACAGAAAAATATTATTGTTGCCAATTTGAAGATCAAAATGTGATCAATTTAGCCCTCAAATAATTCCTGTCCTGAGAGGGTTATCATAACACTACCTTGATTTTTTTTGTTTCTTATGCCCATGGAAATGAAAAAAAAAATGTGTTATTTTTGTCTTTGTTCATTTTCAATAGGTTTTAACCTATTGACTAAGGTAACCGGTTGGCTCCTGTATAAAGCCTATGAAGGTTAGAGAATTCAGTTGACAACGGGTTAACAGGCTACAAAGTAACTTGTTTGCACTTTTTAATGGGAAACAAACTTTTTCTGCACATTTTATGCAAATTGAAAACAGAGACAACCAACTGCACAAAGAGTAGATGAAATTTGTTAACCCTCTTGAGCATATTATCATTATTTACACCAGTTTGTTTATGACAAGAAAGCAAACATAATGTTTGATAACTACTTTTCCTAATATATTTAAGGAATATAACTTTTCGCAAACTCTTATCAAAAAAACATTTATGGAGCCTTTAAAGCCCCTCGCACACTATATACATGTATAATCCGTCTGCGATCCAATTTTCAGAGAAATTGCAATTGCAAAAGATAATGAAAGTTTAACAAATATAATCTTCCTGTTTGAGATTCTAAATAATGATATCAACACTAAAAATCAAAATTTTAGAGCATTTAAAACTTTTGGTAAGAGTAAAGGACAAATTGGCTTCAAAACCTCACGAGTGGCACAACTGTTCTAATGTGACTATAATTAACGATTTACAGCCAATTCCGCTTTTCCTCCTAAGACAAACCTAAACCTTAAGCGCCATAACCCTAAAATTTTAATTGGATTCCTCATATCAGAATTCAGAACTTCAATCATTAAGATTTTTCATATTTAAATGTCTATATCAAATGCCATACTAGGTTATTTTTTTTCAAAATGGGATTGCAGTCTGATTGTATAGTATGCATTATGTTTAACAGGCCTGTATACGGAATACTCATGACTGGTCATCCCTACAGGTAATTGTATTAGATTAGGCCTCAGTAACTGAATTCTTGAGACCACCTCATTAAAGAAATATGAATCACAGAGCCCTTAAAAAATCACCCTAATTAGGTCTAAATCTGATCAGCAAGGGTACTAAGAGGCTTGGCGACAAATAAAAAATGTACTTTTAGAGATGTACGCACACACAAATAGAACTGCAATAAAGATGAGGGGAAAGTGGACTTAATTAATCCATTTGGATGACTCAGTGTCTTTGTGCATTAATTCACAGCATGCCATCGTACTGTAGCAACACTCTAAACAGTTATAATAATTAATTAGTTTATCGCTTGCAAAGTGCGCTACGGTCGGGTAGTCGTGTATGACAAATGTCTAAACATGATTTCTGCCTTAATGAATGCTTTCCACAAATTAAGTGTTCAACTTTGCCCTATTTCTAATCTCTGAGCTATCTCATTCCCCCCCCCCCTCTCTCTCTCTCTCTCTCTCTCTCTCTGGTATCTTTCTCTCCCTCTCCTCTTTTTTTTCTGTCTCCTTTCTTCTCTTTTCCCTTTTCTGCTTCTTCCTTCTCTCTTCTCTCCAACTCAATCATTTCTTTCTTTTCTATTCTCTCTTTCTATCCTCTCTATCTCTCTCCATCTCTCTCCCTCCCTCTTTCTCTCTCTCTCTCTCTCTCTCTCTCTCTCTCTCTCTTTCTTCCCAGCATTCAATTGCAATAAATTGACCATGACTGAGTGAGTATGTTTATTCTCGACCAAGGGCTCTTCAACACAAGAAATGGACCTGAAACGCTCCGGGGTGCTACTAAACGAAGATAATGTTTGCATCATCCTCACAAGCAAAAGGACAAAAATGGATCCAAACAAGAGCAAGAACAAGTTTGATCGCAGACCACAGAGCTGGTCTAGTTCACAAATTCTGGGGAGGAAATGTGTCTTAATCAACTACAACGAAAAAGATACAGTATGTACATCTTAGCACAGTTATCACATTTGCTTTCAAGAAAGACTTTTCAATATGGTAGCGCACGTACTCAGAATACATTTAACGTTGTCTCAAAGATGGATTCTGTCTGTCTTTCCCTCTGTCTCTTGCTCTCTCTCTCTCTCTCTTTCTCTTTCTTCTCTACAGCTTCCTTCTTTCTTATTCTCTTTGAATATTCTATTTCAATCTCTACTGTACTTTCATTCTTTTTATTTCTCTTTTCCATTTAGTATCAATCTCTTTCCTTCTCTTTTGCTTTTAATGTTATCACGGTCTTTATCTTTTTTTTCTCTCTCTCGCCATTCATTCTCTTTTACTAACATCCTCTCTCTCTCCCTGTCTCATTCTTTTCTCTATTCCCCCTTGCTCTCTGTCTCTTTCTGTCTGTCTGTCTCTCTGTCTGTCTGCCTGTCTGTCTGTGTCTCTTTCTCTGTCTCTCTATCTCTCTGTCTCTGTCTGTCTCTCTGTCTCTGTGTCTCTCTCTGTCTCTGTCTCTCTGTCTTTCTCTCTCTCTGTCTGTCTCTCTTTCTCTCTCTGTCTCTGTCTGTCTCTCTCTCTCTCTCTGTCTCTCTCTCTCTCTTTCTCTCTCTCTTTCTCTCTGTCTCTCTTTTTTTACATTACTTCTCTCTCCATTCAAAACTCCCAGTGATAACATTCATGTCCAAAGCGACATAACAATGCGGGCGCGTTGACCCACTCCGTGCCAAATCGTTAAAAGCGGGGCCAGTTTGTGCACCTTTTCCATTTCCAAGTCTAATGCGGGCCCGGAATTGGGTCATATACATGTGCAGGCATGTGCACTGTAAATGCAACAAGTCTGCCTCCTGAACGCGAAGCGTTGTGTCGAAAAACTAGCTCTCCAATGACTGCCTTTTAGTTCCATTCTAATGATTTTCTGTGGAAGGCAATACCTGACAAATTTGATTTTGTGCTGTGATTACAGAAGATCACTGTAATCCTGTTCATTATCTGTTACAAAGAATTTGATCTATTTTAGGACATGCAATGACACAAGCTTTGCTTTTCAGCAATGTCCCTTCAGATTTTTTAACAAATGTCACATCATCACATTACCATAAAGAAGATAGGGAGAATTTTTTTATAAAATAATATAGTTAGCTTGGCTTACACATAGAAGATTACATGATGACTATAGATGATGGTAAAACAGAATGTGATGATAATTTTGATGATCATGGTGGTGATATGAATACTGATGGGAAGAATAGTAACAATGAAAAAGAAGATGGTGGTGTTTTTAACTCTTCACTGGTTTTGGTTGACCAATGGAACAAACAGGGGACTGCCACAGTTGACTTTTGGCACACGTACAGTGTACATGTATAATACACTCCAAACAGTGTGGTAGTCAAGGGTTTCCATCCACAGCAAATAAAGAGTTAAAAAGGAGAAACCTTTTGAAGGAGAATGAAACCCTGGGGAGAAATCGATTCTAATGAAAAAAAAAAGAGAAATTTTTCAAAAGTTATGAAAGTTTGAAAAGTCTCACTTTACTTTCTATGGCGATCCTCAAAATGGCAATGTTGCTTCAAAGTGGCAGGTTTAGTAGTACAACTCTCCATATGTTTTGTATGCAAAATTTCATATTTTCCACATTATCTCTCAAGGTGCAGCTTGTCTCCTTTTTAGCTCAAGATATATCATGGGAAAATGTATTTGACACAACATATGCTGAGTTCACAAAAAGACAAGCAGCATCTTTAGAGACAATGGAGAAAATAAGAAATTTTGTGTACAAAACATATTGAGAGTTGTACTACTAAACCTGCCATTTTGAAGCAACATTGCCAATTTGAGGATAGCCATAGAAATTAAATTGAGACATTTGAAACTTTCATAACTTTTTCATTTCGTAACCAATTTTGAGGGAACATTTTTTTAAATTGCTTCTCTCTATCCTCTCTTTTCATTTTTTCATTAAAATGGATATTTCCCCAGGGTTTCATTCTCCTTTAAGGATACCATCCAATTTCCTACAATTTCTCCAATGCAACCAATAGGTAAATATCACACAGTGAGATCAGTTTAAAATTAGAAATTGCATTTACTTAAAACATAACAAAATGGAAGCAACTGGTATGATGATGATGAGGATGATGAGGATGATGAGGGGAGGATCCAGGATTATGTAAAAAGGGGGGCACAAATCTCAGGAAATTTTCTGACAACCAAAATTTTTCCTCCAAAATTCTATAATAAGCAAAAAAAAAAGGTCATTAGGTCTAAAAACTTTGCATGGTTTCAAAAGGGGGGGGGGGGAGGGGGAGGGCCGAAGGTACCCCCCAAATCCGCCACTGATGATGATGATGATGATGATGATGATGATGATTATTATTATAACGATAATGTCAATATGGATAAGGACTGTTGATGATGATGGTGGTGGTGGTGATGATGATGATGATGATGATGATGAAGATTGTTATTTTGGTAATAATGATGAAGGTGGTGATGGTGATGAAGGTTATAATGATGAAGATGATGATGATGATGATGATGATGATGGTAATAATTATGATGGTAAAGATGATAATTACTGTACATGTAAGGATGATAATAATGATGATGACAGAAGTAATAATGATGATGGTAGTAATGATGGTTACATGTCGTTTTTTGGAAGGTTCATAATTTCAAAGGTTCGTTTTTCCGAAGGTTCGTATTTCCGAAGGTTCATTACTCCAACGGTTCAATACTCCAACGGTTTGTTACTCCAACAGTTTGTAATTCTGAAAATAAAACAGGGTTCATGATTCCAAAAATGAAAACGGGTTTATCCTTACAAAGGTTTGTAATTCCGAAAAGTTATGTAGAGCTCTATTGCATTTTCGGAATTAGGAACCTTCGGAATAATGAACCTTGGGAGTAATGCATCAAATGTTCAGACTTATGAACCCTATTTCATTTTCAAAATTATGAATCTTCGGAAAACGAACCTTCCGAAAAACAACTCCCCCCCCCCCCCCCCCCATAATGATGGTGATGGTAGTAATGATGATGATGACAATCAGAGGACGGACAATAGATATTCAATGGATCAGAATGATAAGTATGATAATGATAATCACAATTATGATAATGACAATGATCCTGATAGTGATTATTACAATGAGATTCAACTCAGAGCCATATCTGAATACATATATCCAAAGTTTGTAACCAATGTGCAATTTTCAAAAAGCTGCAATTTTCAATTTACTGCTTAAATAAAGAAGAAATTCAGTTTCACATATCACATTTCATCTTCATATCCTATCCTTATAACGAAATCTCCTCTGAAATGTGGTTGCAGTCAGCTCATATATTTGCCATTAACATCCCCCCCCCCCCCCCGTTACAATTCTCCTAAATGCTAACTTATTCATGCCATGTATCCAATAACACAAATATTCACTCCCAGTCACCTCCGAAACTCTGCATATGCCACTCAAAAAATTGCAAGCCGATTCTAAAAAAATGTGTTAATAAGTCGATCGAGCTCTTCATAATACATTAACACACACATATACTTTATAGCACAGGTGAGTCACATGTTGAATTCATCAATTTTTTCCTCTCTATTTTCCCCCATTTTTTTTATTCAGAAAGAGGAACCTCCTGTCACGGAAGAGTGAAAGTATGGGGGGGAAAAAATTCCCCCTCTTCTTGAAACACCGTCGCGACGAAATTGATACACCGGTTTGTCCGTGGGCAAAATCATCAATTTTTTTGTCTCACTGAATCGGCCATTCACGCTAGGTATGTCATGATTATGAATAGCGGCAGAGCGGAATGAGCAGGTCGCTGGCATGGCGGTGAGGGGGGGGGGGTGGCATACTTAACCACGACCTATTGCTCTCTCGCTATCGCATGGCCTGATTCCGGGGTACAATATTGCAGCCCGACAGAGTTGCATCTACACTTGTCTCTATGCTTTTAACATTATACACCCATCATTTTAACGTACAGAAATTTTTTGTGGATGACAGGGACACAGACGTTTTCATGATTTGTTATTTCACAATAATTTAATGGGCCACATTTGTTTGCACATGCATTGCCAGCAAATTTTTGCATGTTGCTGAATTTGTGGCCATACGACTATTCGCAAAATTCATGAATATAGAACAAAAGTAGTCAAATGATATTGTCAGGATTATGTAAACACACCCATTGTCCATTTGTGCCTGTTCGACAAGGCACAATAGGGAGCTTGCAAGGTATTTGTGTAATTAACACATGAATGGCAGCCATATAGCCCAGATACTTAACAAGCTCCTCTCTTATGTCTTGTCAAACAGGTGCAGATGGACAATGGCTGTGTTTACATAATCCTGACAATATCATTGACTACTTTTGGGAAAGAAATACAATTTTTACAATTTAATAACTTATTATTGAAATGATCATTTGACACTAAATTACACCTGAAGAAAGTAACCCTACTCAAAATTGTAATATGTAAATTTCACCTGAATTGAATGACACACTTTGGAGTTATAGAGGTTGTGATGCCAATAAATGTTTTTTCTCTACATCCATTTTGGGCAGCCAAGCTTGGTTTAGGGGCACTTTGGTGTTTTTTCAGGGGCGTGTTACACCTCCTTCCCGATTGAAATTTTTGTCAGTTTTTATATTTTTGTAATGTACACCCATACTTCTTCCTTCTGACAAAATTTGGTCCATGTACCTTAAGAGGAAAATTTGCCCCAATTTTTAGGGGCCGTCTGACACCCCGACAGAATATTTTGTCAGTTTTTGTGTTATTGTAATATATAGTCATACACCTTCCTTCTGACGAAGTTTGGCGCATATGTTAGATGGGTTGAAATCGACCCGACTTTGGGGCCCTTTCGTGGGGCCCTTTTGTGGGGCTCTGGGTGCTGAACTCGGCGGATTCGTTAGAACTGACAAAGCTTTTTTGTGAATGACATGGATGGTCTGAGTAACATTAAGGGGTAAAATCTCATGAAATGGGGTGACTATTTCCAGGACAGGCTCCTGGCATTTTTGTTGAGAGCAAGAAGGGAGTTAACTCTGTGTCAAAGTATATGAGTTAATGCCCTTCTGACTCTAACTTGCAAAGTTTTTATTACCAGAGGTGATATTCTGAGATTTATTTTATCTTGATTTTAGTGAAATGATTTTGTCCACTCACAGCGCATCATTGGTGAATGACTGTGCAAAAATGGCTGCGTAAGGGGAGGTCATCTGCGCAAACAACAATGAAATGTTGATATTTGAAATTTGTTATGACAAATAAAATCTTGTCGCTAAAATCAAGATAAAGTATTTCTCAGAATACCACCCTGAGCTCAAGATTACCTTACTCTCCCATCACTACACATTCTTATACAGGGTTCACTTAGGGCACTGAATTACATACAATTCAGGAGCACCAGATGATTTCTCAAGAAATCTGAGTAGTGTGGATGCACCTGCTAACCCACTTGCCGGAGGTACAAAGGAATGCACATGCCTTTCAAATTCCTTTGTTGCCAGGTTATGAGTAATAACGCATCAATCGGCGATTTGGCAATGTCACTTCAAATGACATGGATGTCACTATCGCTGCAACAGCAAGCAGCGTGTTTTCGTAATTCGGTGAGATGGCGGGGAAAGATTCTGACAGACTCATAAAGAGATGGAAGAATTATTGGAAGGGGGACTGCTGGTATCTAAGCTTTCGGACCTTGACCAAAACTATATTGATGAAACATTTCGTATCTATTTCAAATTGGAATCTTCTATTATAGATGCAGTTCCCCTTTATAAAAGTGATTTGTTGGTCTCACTTTAATCTGCGATGCTCAAAAGTTTAAATTTCTTTTATGAATACAATTGTCAAAATCATCTAAAACCACAGATGCAAGACCAAATAACAAACAGTGGAGTTTGAAGGTTTTTTACAGACAATGCGTCATATACTATTTTCCTTGGGAAAAAGTTGTATCTGCAAGTAACTACTATTTGACCATGTACAAGCAAATGCTGCATTGCAAATACTGCATGAGCAAATACTTTGCCATACACAGATGAAATGAATTCAAATTGGAAGTAAGTAGTTTCACCGCCACACAAGAAAGGAAAGTAAGTCTATATCTACCATAGATAACCCCTGTGCTATATGTGACCTATCACCTCAAAATGACCAGTATATTTCCAGAAGTTTTATTTTTTCTTTCTTTCTTTTGTTTTGTGTATTTTTCCAATGATACAACTTGTAGGTTACTCCCGTTTAACCCGTTCAAAAAAATCATGTGTGTTTCCTAAAAGCAATCAATAACATATATTTGGGGTAATTATGTATTTTCCACATTTGCTTCAATGTAGGTTTTTCTTCTGGATAGTAGTTCTGAGCCTTTAAGTCACATTTCTTGAAGTGAGCCCTTCTGTGAAATTTAATTTAATAAACCAGTCAAGAACTTTTTTTATGTGCCATGCAGGTGAATAGCCTCTTAATAAATTGAAGCAATACACTATTGCTGATTTACATGTATGAGTTCTTCTACATCAACATTAGATAACCAATTCACAACACTATATTACCCAATGGCCCAAAAGCACTAATACTGGAATTCATTTCTCACTTTTGCATATTTAGTGAAACTATAATTTTTAAGCTTTTTGATGATACAGACTACTTGTAGTTTACTCCAATTCAATCCTCTTAAATACAAGTATCAAGTTAGATCAATCAATGACATTTTTTTGCAGTATAAATACCCATTTTGCACATTTGCTACAATGTACGATTTTCAAATTGTAATAGTGCTTATGAGCCATTAAATCACATTTCATGAAGTGAGCTCTTCTGTAAAATTCTATTGAGTAGCCAGTCACTTTTTTTGTTCCCCATGCAGATTGAAGGTACACAATATTACTGATGCTCAAGAAGTACAAGCAAGTCTACATCAATATAAGATAACCAATTTGCTAACTCTGTATGTATTGTTTTAAACATTCAAGCTGACCTCTGGCTTTAAATTTGCTTGCAGGAAGCACAAGCTGAAGAATTAAATGCAATAAATTGTCATTCACTGGGACAGCTGCGAGAATTAGGTGTTTTCTTTTTTTTCTCCCCTCAAAAAGAGGTAGCATTACTTCTAGTCTTGACTTCCAGCTGAGATGAATTATTCACAAACTCGATAAAACTTGCTTTACCAAGTCTGACGTATGTACCTGTAGACTAGCACTCGCTATCCCTCCTCTTTTTAACAAGGGAGAGGGAAAGATAGTATGGGTTAGTCTACTTCTCCAGACCCCAAACTTGATCTAATGTATGTTGGTTGATAGGAGGAAAACTCTTTAAGTCTTGAAGCCAGGCAAGGACACTTTGTACCTTAAATCTTCATCCCACCCTTCTTTAAAACTAACAAAAAATGATGAAAGGGTAATATGCATCATTATGCCAAGGCAACTAAATTC
Source organism: Heliocidaris tuberculata (assembly GCA_025618425.1). NCBI lineage: Eukaryota > Metazoa > Echinodermata > Echinoidea > Camarodonta > Echinometridae > Heliocidaris > Heliocidaris tuberculata. Next base: position 37,452,206 of record CM046833.1, read on the forward strand.
CGCTTAATGAAAAACGAATTTCATTTTTTACTTCCAAACCCATGGCGACAATTACTCCCATCTATTATTGATCGCAGGGAAATGTTTTCGACAGTCCGACTGCCGTTCAATCAGGCGCAAATTACCACGTAAGTTGGGCAAATTGATATCGGGTGCGTTGTGCATACTGATGCATGCGTTCTCACTTGGTATATTAATGAAATATGTTTTTTGATTATTCTGTGTATTAGGTACAGGTTGCTCAAAGTAGCTTTCCATTTAAAAGCAATATAGTTCATCATTTCTCATCCAATTTAGGAAAACTGTTTGCTTTATACATCAGCTTTTAAATACATAGATCAAATAAAATAGGGATCATTCCCATGTGCTGACCGAGATGCAAGGTTACTGGCTTAGAAATAATCATTTCTGCATTCATGCACTTGCGAGGATTCTGTACCTGTCGTAATAAATTGCAGGGCTTAAAACTTGCATCTAGGCTATTTGAAGAGAGTGTGCTTAAATTGCAAATCAGAGATAAATGTTTTTTGCCTCTAAAATCAGCTTATGACAACTGTTAATTTTAAAGCGACCTCGTTACTCATCCCCTATATCTGTCAAATTATTTATTCTCTCCTTTCTCCTTCTCTCTCTCTCTCTCTCTCTCTCTCTCTTTCTCTCAATCTACATTGCATCTTCCTCTTACTCCATTAATGTTCTTTTAGATCTTTTTTCTTTCTTTTTTACTCAATTTGTTTGTTTGTTTTTTTTTCTAATTCAGCCTCACTTGATATCCCTTTATCTTTTCCCCTAATACCTTTCTCTTTCTGTTTTAGGTGAGTCCAAGCTATTGTGTCCCATATGTTACAGACCACATCTAACATAATTAGTACTATTCATGATTGTATTAAGAAAATAGCTCTACTATACGTCACGTAGGTGGTATCAGTTACACGTTCATAAACCCATAATACTTGTTAACGTAATAGACATCAAAATCACCAAATTCAGTCCCTTGGACTACATAGTTTCCTTGTTTCTATATTTCCCAGTAATACTTCATTCTTCTCTCTCTCTCTCTCTCTCTCTCTCATCATCATCTCGTCTGTTGAGAACCAGAAGGGTGTTAACTGTGTGTTAAAGTATATGAGTCAATGCCCTTTTGGCTCCAAACAGACGATCTCTTCATATTTCTCCGTCCTTCTAGTTTTGTTTACATCATGACTACCTATATCAATTCATCTCAATTTCTTCCTTCTCTTCTCATTTTTCTTTTTTTTTTTTCTTGATCTCTCTTAAGTCATCTTGTTTTTTTCACTATTCCTCTCTTTATTTTCCAAATTCCCCACATTTTCCATTAATCTATCCATCTCTGCTATTCAATCTTTCATTCACTCTCTCTCTCTCTCTCTCACTCTGTCCTTCTCCACCAACATGTACACAGCTGTCTATCCCAATGGCTCTCCCAAATTCTTTGCCTTGATTCATCTTATTTATCTCCTCTTTCTCTTATAGCTCTTTCTATCTTTTCTTCTTTTTTTTTTAATACTTTTCTATCAATCTATCCCCTTTGCCAATCCATCACTTTCTCCACCATCTAAACATGTATCCATCTGCATGACTCTTTACCCACATCATAAAACAATCAATATAAGGCCGACGGTAAATATGTCAAATTCATTCTTGAACAACTGCTATTGACAAGATACTTTGCCTTTCCACCCAACGTGTGAATATATGTAGATACTTTGAAAGTTGATGCTGCGTAACCATGGCGATGCCATATCACCGGGAATCAACTTCTAGCCATTTCACGCAACTATATCCAACCTCGGGATTTTTGACAAACGTAAGCTATCGCGCCTGACTCCCAAGGATCGATACGTTTGTGTTTCGGTTACTTAGAATGGCTCAAAAAGGCTGGCTGGAATGCTGTTTACAGGCCGGCTGGATAGATAGATCGACGCGCTTGTGGTTTTCATTGAAAAAACAGCAAGTCCATTCTTAAAGCTGGCTTTTAAAGCTGGATTCGAAGAAAAATCACAAGAAAATAAAGTTTACCACCCAAAATAGTTGAACAAACGGAACAAATGAGAGTAAGGAGGGACAACAAACACCAAAAGAAATGAGGGATCTCTCTTTGACGATATCATTTTAACCTGCTGGCTACTGAATTACCTTATTCCCATACGCATAGTACAGGAACCATCCAGTTCCAGTGGGTCAAATAAAATCTTAATAGTGCTGGCTTTCTGCTTCCATATTTTTTTTTTTGATCCTGCATTCCCCAATCTGTTAGATAAGAACAGGTGAATATGGGGAGTTAAACCTACATTGTAAGTTGGTTATCAGTATCTTTCTTCATATCTGCCTAATAGACCGCTTCGGTAATGTATGCAAATTTTATACATACTGTACCTTTCAAACAAAGGTTGTTCTTGACAACCTGAAAGCTTGCCGGACATAGCAACAAGTAATGTATGCAAACTGGATTCCAAGCATTGAGGCTCATTTATAATATGCAGGTTAATGGAATAGCTCGTCACTACGTGCTCAGAGAAGAAGTGTGCATAAATTTGTATACATTACAGAACCGGTCTATTCTTTATAGTGGTTAATTATCTATTGATTACTGGACAAAAAAATAACCTTCACGTCCTACCAGGTACCCACTTACACACCTGGGTGGAGAGAAGCAATGCAGATAAAATGCCTTGCTTAAGAACATAAGTGCCGTGCCGGGGATTGAACACACAACCTTTGCATCCTTCGATCAATTGTCTGAACCACTCCACAACGACACCTCGTACTATAGGCTGCCCCTTTTTATTTTTGATAATTTCTTCAAATGGCGCCCTCTGATAGGAAGTTGGTGAGCATCCCTGAATGAAATATCAAGGAAGGCTGATTCAAAGGTGATGAAGTTGACTGCCAAACCATACAAATCACCAGAAATCCTCATCACAAACCCTACTATCCTTTTTAATTTAAACACGGAACATCCCAACATGGCAGTCAAGAAGGACCACTACCAGACGAAACACCCTACAAAATATTCCATGTATTAGTCATGAACGGCGCGTATTTGAAGTGGTCAAGAACTCGCGTACATTAATTGTGACGACTTGTGCAATAATCAGTTGCCGTCACGACCTCCATCGATCAATAAATCACCAGGGTGAAGTGTTAAGACTCCGAGTCATTACTCATACATGTACATCTCTCTTGTCAGATGCTTCAAGCTCATCTTTGCAAATTGGCAACGTTGCTGACATCGACGGAATGGGTCATTTAGCAATGAAAGCTGATGGGATAGAACGTACTTCAGTTACCATCTACCTCTCCCCTCCTGCTGCCCCCCTCCCCCTGCCCCCTCCCTGCTTTCATGTTTGGTTTTCAGTCGTCTGCATAATTACATTCATTAGAAATCCTATGATATCTGTATCTAACTGACGATGAAGCAAGTTATCAGGGGACTCCCAATACATGTACCTTCAAATGAAGGTACAGTTCTGGTCAAGGTGAAAAACAATTTGTGAGCTTTTTCTCATTCTTTTATAAATTTCAGTTTGGAAGAACATAAAGTTCCCTGAAAAGGATTGCTCTTCAAATGTGTGAAATATGATGAGAACTAGCTAAAGTGTTTGGACAAAACCTGCATGCCTAATGTTAGCGCAGTATGTGCTTACAGTATACACCAATTATTATGTAGACATCACCAACCTTTCCAATAAGCCAGTTTGTCATTAATTCATGGTACAAATGACCCTCAAATGAACCCAATTTGTATGTGCACACACATTTTTTTTTTGGTGGACATGCTACTTTTTTAACAGGTGAAGTCATAATGGTGCACGCATCGTCATGCATACAAATTGACAGTGTATAAAGGTCAATTGTACTCTGTAAAAATGACCTTTATCTGTACATGTGCAAATTGTAATTACGAACTAATTGCTTTGAGAGAGTTTCTTTCACAATGTACATGTAATCGCAATGACCAGAACTCAACTTTATCTTTGGACTGTAAGGAATGCCCGAGCAGTTATACACAATGATAAATTGATGTGGTGACACATATGCTCCTGCAACATTTGCTCCTCCGTCCATATCTCGAAAGGTCAAAGGTTAAGGCCAAGTTCAAAAATTGGGTTTTTTTGTTAAGGACAATGTGAAGATTAGGATTAGGGTTACGGTAAGGGTTAGGTTTAGGTGTAGGTTTAGGTTTAGAATTAACATGGCAAAGTTAGACAGGAGCAATTGTCGCAGTTCAGCAAATGTCATGGAACCATTGATGTTAATCACAGTGATAGTTGTATGAGGGTTGCTACTGTGAGAATTCAAGCAAAAATTCAGAGGTACGAATACTCACAGGCCTGTGAATGGGGTTTCACAAAAAGAGCGGAAAAAAGCTGAAAGTTTCCGCCGCCATGATTCTACCTATTATCATACAATATGACCTCAAGCCAGCAAATTATATTGCCACAACACACACAAATCACATCATTGTACACACAGACAGTATCACTCACCACAAGAAAGTCCCATAGTCACCTCCAAAAATCCGTCTAAAAAGCCTAATTCCACTGTCAAAATGCGAAATCGGCGCCATATTTCCAAAGCACGCGGGGCTTAAGTCCAATGCTTAGAAACAGGTTCGCCGAAAAAGCGGTTTTTTGGCGAGTTTTTTTGCTAATCGCAAGCTACGAGTATGATGGTGTCGGCAAAAAACAAATGAAAATCCAAAACCCGCGTACCTGCCGATGCATTGACTTAATGTACAAAGTTGAATGCAAGTCCCGACTTGCCTTCATTCGACCGAATGCGCCGCGCGCAATGCCCGCGATGAACAACCGATAAAATAGCGGAAATAGCACACAGGAAAAAAGTGGAAATTGAAATCAGGCAGAATAATAAAAAAAGCGGATTTCCGCTAAAGAGCGGAGATTTCACAGTCCTGTACTCAATACTTCATAAATGATCTATTTCTTAATATTGCCTTAACAATGGTTTAAATGACTGAATGGTTGTGATTGTGATTAAAAAGGAATGTATAATTCACTTACATCTGATAATAAGCATAATGAACAAGAGGGTTCTGATGAAAAAGTACTCACAATGGAAAAAAAATGCTTGAAAAGACTTTGTAAAATAAAATAATTATTTGTAATTTAACAAATAGTTTGCAGATTTAGTGAAGGATTGATGTAGCCTGGAGAAAAAAAAAAATGGAATAAATGATACAGCTAGCATGGGATATAATGCTGCTCCAAAGCTTATAAGCTCCCTCCTCATCTGTAGAGGTGCCGTGGTCTAGTGGATACGTCACCGGACTTTGAATCTCATGGTTCACGGTTCAAGTCCCGCCGCGGCACTAATGTCCTTTGGCAAGACATTAATCTACATTTGCCACTCTCCACCTACATGTAGGTGTACATAGTAAATGGGTGCCTGGTAGGAATTTATTCCTTGAATGCTTTCAGTGCCTTATAGGGCAGCTGGGCTGAAGCCAGGGTAATACTACTACTTTGGCGCTTAGAAACATTGTATTAAGCGCAATATAAATGTTATATATTATTATTATTTATTATCTGAAATCTTCACCAACAGTCAAAAAATTCAAATTGAGTTTGAATATATACCATTCCTGAAACTTTATGTTATCTTTGAACTCATTCTTTCACTGCTATAAACTCTAATACTGACCAAGGAAAGATATCTGAAAGTGCTTTGTATCCAGTAAAAAAAAAAAGTAATATAAATTGCTACTATTAATATAAATCAAACAAAATCATTCAAATGATAAAAGCTTTGACATCCAATGAAATTGATTTTACCACTGAGCATGCTGTGAGTGTGAACTGTCCTAAACACATACCATTGCTTTCATGAGAAACAGGTTTGTTTATAAACATTACAGAAAGGTTACTCCAGTTCATTGTCCTTAAGATAGGGGAAGAGTAAAAAAAATCCAATTGGGATATGCTTGCGTTATCAGTTAAACCACTAAAGATCAAAGGTAATAGCCATTCGGTTATCAAACATGTTAGGCTCCAATATCAAGAAAATGAATTTCACATGGAAACAGCCATGACAGTCTTTTCTCTTAATATTTCAGAGCTTTAATTCAGTCAGTCCTTATTTGTCTACAGATTTCTCTGTGTGCATCTCTTTCTCTCTCTCTCTCTTTCTCTCTCACTATCTTTTTCTTTGCATCTCTCTTGTCCCTCTCACATGCTCTCTTCCCCACCCCCTCTCTCTCTCTCTCTCTCTCTCTCTCTCTTTCTCTCTTTCTTTCTCTATCTGTATCCCCAATCCTATCTCTCTTACCTTATATTTTCTCTCCCCAGTCAAATGTTTTCATATAGTTTCTCATGTTACTTTCCCATCCCATCCAACAATAATGATCAAATTCACGTCAAACTGGATAAAAACAAACAAAAAAAAAACTGTGGTGGTCTAAGTTTACTTTAGTCTAACTTTAATAAATTTGGACTTTCCACAAGTTGATATGGAAGTACATGTAGGCCTGCAAAGCACATCATGGACAATCAATCCGCTTGTAGGATGAGACAAACTTATGAGAACTACAATGAAGCGCCAGACTAGCACCCCAGACAAATATCCACCCCCCCCCCCCCCCCCGATAACTACCCTGGGACAATTGAATTAACCCAACCCCAGACAAAGTTCTACCCCCTAGGATAACTAACCCTTAAAAATATTCCATTTACCCACAGTTAGCTACATTTACATAACTCCTTGGTACATGATGTAGGGGGCAATCCAATATCCTAGGGGGTAATTGTCCTCAGGGTACTTTTCCAGTGTGAAGTTGTCTTGGGGTGATGATCCAGGGGCAAGCAGTTGTCCAAGGGGTAGTTTCCCAGGGACTGTTGCTGGAATCAGAGTTAACAAATTGCATGAACTCACTACATGGGATGCCCTATATACCCCCAGCCCCCTCCTCTTTTGTGCAAGGGAGGAACTGCCCCTATTAATGGCATGTCCCACATGATGGCAGTACACTCTGGCTGTACCTCAGCAGGTGCAGTATAATGATGGGGGAACATTTGCCAAAAATGAAACTTGTTACTTAAAAATTAGAATTCATCCATCTCAAGCATACAATCTACCAATTCATCATTTATATCAAATTAGATTCATCATATTGATTAAATAGATCTAAATCTATCACTATCAGTCCAATTTTCTTCACCTGGGATATGAAAAAATAAACAAATTAAGCTGCCATTTTATTAAAGATGTGGGTGTTTTCACTTACCAGGGGATCGGCCTGCGCTTGTGCAGACGATTTGCTTTCAGAGAATTGAAGACTTCAACCAATTCTCCTTAGTCATGTTTGTCCCCCAAATTCTCAAAGTTCCAGTTGCATGGCAATGGGACTGGTGACTCCACGCTCTCACCGCCAGACTTCCCAAGAAGTTTCAGGCTTAACCACAAAATGCAATCGAGTTCAAAAGTCAATTGAACCGTTCAAAAAGCAATCTGAAGTCCAGAATTAGAGCCTGCTGGCAAGAAGTGGTGTGCAGCATATCCTGTGTACTGTCAACTTCGAGAAGAAAAAGACCAAAATAGCTTTTAAAGAGCGATTAATTGTCCAGTCGACGCTCCAACCTGCGTCGATGACACAAGTGTTACTTATTGAATAGCATGCAGGCTAGCTGAAGTCACATGTACACAAAAGGTGCATGCACATTATTACGAAACTTCGTACGCAGAGATCGAGCAATACTACACACAAAACACACGTGTAGCGAGAATTTTAGGTAGGCCACGCCTCCATAAATGTAATTATGGAAACCATGTGGATGATGTCAACAACATGGCCGGTGTATTTTCATATTTAGTTCAAGTGCTATATCACAAAAATGCATAATCGTGGTTCTGTTTGTATAGAAGATGTTTTGCAGATTCTTTACAGGATATTAGTAATAATTTTTGCGGGGTACTTAATGTGAATATTGGTTATAGGTAGGCGCCTATTGTAGATTTGATGTTGCTTTCCAAGTCAAGAAGTTTATGTCTGAAAATTGTCATAAGTCATAATGTCGTCATCATTTCACTCTCACTCAAACACGACCATTCAACCTTTACTATCTTACAGTTAACATATCATCATCATCATCGCCTTCATCATCATCAATCATTACCAATACCAAACCATCATTACATTATCATAATGCTCACATCACCATCATCACCATATATAATTATGTTATCATCACCATCATCATCACAACCATCACTACCACCATCATCATCAGAATCACTGCCATCACCATCATCACCACCACCATCACAATCCCCACCATCACGATCCTCATCACCACCATAATCATCATCACCATCAGCACTGCCATCTTCATCGTAGTCATCATAACAACATTATACACCACCACCTCCAGGCATTGCCATCATTATTACCACCATCATCTCTGTCTTATTCATCATCATCATCACCACCACCACCACCATCATCATCATCACCATCAACACCACCATCATCATCACATCACCATCACCATAACAATCACCGTCACATGAATCATCACCATCACCATCACCACCACCACCATCACCATCATCATCATCATCATCATCATCACCATCACCACCACCACCACCACCATCACCATCATCATCATCATCATCATCATCATCATCATCATAATCATCGCTAACATCATCACCACTACCACCGCCACCACCACCATCACCATCATCATCATCATAATCATCGCTAACATCAAGAGCAACAACACCGCCCACATCATCATCATCATCATCATCATCCCCATCACAACCAACATCACCATCATCATTACCACCATCATCATAATCATTATAAACATCAACAAACAGAAACACTGCCAACATCATCATCATGCCAAACTTCGTCACAATCATCAACATTTACATCATCATAATCAACATCATCATTGTCAATGTCATCACCATTATCATCGCTATAAGCATCATCATCATCTTCATGACCATCGCCACTACCACCACCACCACCACCACTATCACCATCATTATCACCGTCATCACAACCACCATCACCACCACCAACACTATAATTATCATCATCTCCATCAACACCACCATTTCCATCATCTTCATTACAATTATCACCATCATCATTACATCATCATCATCATCCCCATCTTCATCGTCATCATCAAAAACATCGTCATTATTATTACTATCATCATCAGTATCATCAACAACGACAACAGCAAGCCAACATTATCTTTTCATTTGTGGCATCAGTTTCCCGCGATGGTTGCTCCTACGGGATTTACTTTTCTTCTTTTATCGCCCATAAATTGAGAGAAAACAAGAATTGTCAAACGCCTCGGGAAAGACGAACGCCACAAGTTAAATGTTTTCGCCAACCAATACAAAACCACAAGTTGTAATAAACCCATTATCCCTCCGAATTACGTTACCACATTTACGACACAAATGCACCTCAAAGCATCTCCTACATGTACAAACATGGTATCTACAGAATACCTTTTCAGACAAGACGGGATTTATCTTGAATAAAAATGATTAATTCATCCCCAAATCGAGTGGCTTTTGGCGAGATACGTATAAGTCTATCGCAATTGTGGTCAGAAACAAATTATGAATTTTAAATCTCTTGGGGTGGAAATCGACGTTAGAGCTCGGATTGGCATTTTGACAGCTTGGTGGCTGCTCAATATCTGCCGAGGTTAGCACTTGGGTATTCTATTGTGTCCCCTGAGTATGGGTGAGAGGCATTGTGTCTTGGCGCGGATGTGGTGTTCCAGAGACAGGCGAGGGGAGGCTTGAACCTTTGACCTACCAATTAAGGTGCTACTCGCTTAAGAATCGCCGAAGCTATAAGGATGCCGATTTCTTTCTTCCTTTTTTCTATACTATGAATGACATGATAGAAAAAGACACGCTGATTAATGCGGTCAAGTCTAGAATCGCTAGGGTTTTTTTTTTTCATTTATAATTTGAAACTTTATTTGTTCAGACCCGCAGTTTTTAGACCCGCAATTTGCATTAATACTTAGGGATCCCGATGAAAACGGAGAAAGGAAAATATACGACTGATTGATGGGCCAGAGAGGGGAAGAAAGATATAGAGGGGGGTAAGAAGAAAGAGACCTATTATGATTAAATAGCGAAATTGTCGATTATTTTTATTATTTTACAATAACACTAATTCCAGGCGTTAACTGAGGGTACATTAATCAACATTATGGACAATAATTCAGATTTTATGGTCCGTTTGCATCACCGTTCTTCAAACTTTGGTTGCTAACTTCCATTACCAAAACCAGTGAGTTATACAAATTTCGATATGTGCACAAGAGAGGATTGTTATTACTTTCTTCTTTTTTTTCCTTCAAACTTGTGTAGTACTTAGAAGCTGTTTCTTATTAGATGAAGTTATGTTTAAGGGGCGAGAATTCCGTCAACAAAGAAAGCGATAAAGCAAAGAACAATACGCATAAAAATGACGAAGAGTTTCATAGGATTGGAGCTAAAAGCTAGCACGTCAATTTGATTTAATTCGGTAAAGCTTGCAAATGCGAAAGATGGACGGCAAGGAACTCCATCACAGACACAAGGGGACTTGAACCCCTGCCCTTGTCATACGCAAGCATCAAGTACCTGTAACCGCCAAGCCACGCCATCATGTAAACACAAAACACCCGTCCCTCGAGAGCGCGCGCAATTGTGAAATTGACCATCACAAGTTTCCCGCCAAATTTCACTCCACGCATTAACCCTAGGTAACACGTGATACATTAGAGAAGTATCAATGACGTTCAAACTCACTTGACAACGCGTTCAGCTGTCATCACGATGGTTTAAAGTTGCATTCCAAAATGTACATGCATTCCAAAGAAATCACTTATGGCACTCAGATAATTCCACTATATTTCAGCGTTTAGAACAGTAGGAATTTGTGTCTTCTTATTTTAAGAGGGGGAGAAGGGAGGGAAATGGACCAGACAGTTGGCGACTGTACCATAAATGGGGGAAAATGTATTTTAAAAAAAACCTTATATGCGACATGAAACTGTTGCGAATTGTCTTTTTTTTGACATTCACATACGTATTGATATGCCAAACACCATTTATTCAATGTACGATGAAAGAGCAATGTTTATAAAATACCTTGATCTGAAGGGCATAAGTGCCGTACCGCATCGAACCCACGATCCTCGCATTCCCAGCCGAGTGTTTTTAACCACTGGGCTACGACACCTCTACTGGCCATGATTTAGTTTATGATTAGTTTGGCCAGGGGCACGTGTCCCAGCCCCCCCCCCCCCCCCCTGCGATCCGCCACTAATTCGACAATTTTACAGACTATAACAGGCTGACGAAGAGCGGTCATAATAATAATATTCTGCTTATCATTATAGGTTAAAGCCCTTCTCGGGCTCTCAGCCTTATTTGATAATTTCCTGATCGACACTAAAGTATTCAGTGATTTTGCCTTTAATCATCCATACTTTTTACTTCGAAAATTAACATGAATGTTGACAGTAACATCACGCCATGGTCATCCATCAGAAGAGGTAGATAAACATTGAGGTTTTGGGCGAGAATATAGCCCAACCACACGCACATACCGGACAACCACCTCTTCTGAACATAACAAGAAAAATAGATACCTCACCGACCAGACGATTATGATTCCTTATTGCCTGGTTTCTGTCAGTCTGTCTGTTCTCTCTTTCTCTCTCCCTATCTACCGTTAGGTTTCTCAGTCATCTTTATTTCTGTGACTTATCCTGTCTCTTTCTCTTCTCTCTTGCTATCTCACTCTTCTTCTCCCCTCTCCCATATTCCTGGCACTTCCTTCCTTCCCTCTCTCTCTATCTCTCTCTCTCTCTCTCTCTCTCTCTCTCTCTCTCTCTCTCTCACACACATTCTCACCCTCACTATCACCTCCCTCCAGGGGCGGCGCTACGGGGGGGGGGCAGGGAGGGGGGGCGGCCGCCCCCTACCATTTTTCAAGCGAGCAAAAAAAAAAAAAAGAGGAAGAGGAGGGGGAAAGGAGAAAGAGAAGGGGAAATGGAGAAGAGAAGGCTAGGCCATGCAATTATGACATAACTGTTATAGTCCTATTTGTTATTTCAAGACCCTCGACGTGCGACGTTGCTATACGCGTCATTTTGCCCCCCCCCCGCCTCCCTCGATCCCCGCTTCTCCCCCCCCCCCCCTCTCTCTCTCTCTCTCTCTCTCTCTCTCCTCTCTCTCTCTCTCTCTCTCTTTCTCTCATTCTCTCCTCTTTATGCACCAATCACCTATGGCCAACAGAAAAATACATAATAAAGAAAATATCTAAAATGCAATTTACTTGAATACACAATATCTTAATTTTTATTGAAGTAAAGTTAAAAGATCCATCGATATTTTACCACTGTCATATTTTGCGCAACAGTCTTTAAACAAGAGTCTGAATTTTGTTTGTTTTGTTTTGTTTTGTTTGGGGAGTTGTTGTTGTTTCTTTGTTTGTTAAAATGTTTGTCTCGCAGGCCTTCTGACAGCTTTTCTTCGGGTTAACCAGACCGACATTATCGGTTTCTCTTGGGCTGTCGATCTCGTGGGCTGTCGGTCTTGCGGGCTGTCGTCTATTGGGATGACCCCCAACTGGCGAGTGAAACTTCTCAAAAGTGCCTAGAAGACCCACCAGACCGACATTGTCAGTTTCCTGAGATTTCGGTCTCGTGGGCTGTCGGCCTCGTGGGTTGCAGTTGGATTTCATAGGTGTAAAAATGTCATGGTATAATGCTGATCCATTCCAAGATTCATGACAGGTTACAAAACTTTACAAAAGGAATACACTACATTTGATGTTGAACGTTAACATTATTTCCGAGACGCTCTGAAGATCAAATGGAAGAAATGAAGTAGGGTTGTGTCTGTGAATGAGGAGGGGAGGCTGCCGATGGGATTTCGAAGATGGCTTACAGGGCCGTTTCATCATTTTCGGGGTGACATCAAATCATTTGCATATGAATGGCTTACTCATCAAGCGAGTGTCGTCTGGAGTTGGTTGTCTAGTATATCCTCCTCGAATTGTCTGTGTATCAGCAATGTCGCAATATCTCTCTCTTCTCCGAGAAGGACCAAGGAGTGGATGGGCCACCGAGGGGGGGGGGGGGGGTGTATGGAGTGTTAACCCCTGTCTATAATGGCGGGGGTTGCTGTCCGCGTTCCTCACTATTATTGTTTTTATACAATGTAACTCATTTTCACCCTCCTATTTTTTCCCATTCCACATCATCTTACCCTCTGGATGAGTCTGTCTGTCTCCCTCTTTTCTTTCCCCTCTCTCCATCCCCTCCCCCTTTTATCGGATCTCCTCCCCCCCCCCCCCTACTCTTTTCTCCTCCCCATCTTTCCCATCTCATCTATATCACTCCCTTTTTCTTTCTCATCCTTTTCCCCCTTGAGCATAGCCTAAATTTGTCAGCCTCAGACTCTGTCAGCATACAGTACAAGGGTCTGGGAGGTGCAGTCTACAGTCTCACGGTTCAGACCCTTTGTAAAAGTTCAATTCAATCTTTATTCATTCTCCAGTTTTAAAAACAACAATATCCAAACATGAAAATAGAATTTTTTTAAAGCAAAACACAATGTATATTACCGAATTAATACAAAATAATAGGGACAAAACGGAAGATTGGGTTCTGGCATAGGCGAAAATAATTGATGAGCTTTCTCCTTCTTTTTATGTTAGTTTCGAAAAAGAGCATAGAAGACAATAATGTTTCCAGAAAAGGATTGCTCTCCTATGCTCCCATATTCGAAATACGACGAGAAAAAGGTGAAAGGTTTCACCATACTTTCGTGCACATGTGTGTGTAGTCCCATATACCCATTTCTATGTGCAGTGCGTCTGACTTTCAATGAATTTCTTGTTGTTTTTATCATTATAAAACCTAACAGTGTACACTAATTCTTATTTACTACATAAAGAACCGTGTCCCGTTGCTTCTAAGAGTTAGGAGTGTTACGGGTATGTGTCTGCAACCTACCTCAGTCCCCACACATTAGACGCTCCCCCTTACCACTCCTCGCCACTGGTTCCACCTCCCTGGCATAAGCATACCCTGAATGTATCCATCGAACCTCGGAGAACCTCTAGGCGGTGGTGATATAATCATGCAGTGAATGGTTAATGTTGATTAATTGATGATTTGGGAATATCACATTCCAATTTAAAAATGTCTTTCTGTCAATACCCTTTCCTCTTATACTCACACCATCCCCTTCATTCTTACATGCTATTATTATAGGTTTGTCTCTCTTTCTGTTGGTCTGTCCAAGGAGTTCTGTGATAACTCCTTGGTCTGTCCACCTGTTTACCTCCCGTCCTATGAAACAACCCAAATACATCATGACGATTTTTCGAGAAGATTTTTTCCTCAACAGCATCAGAGCGTAAAGATTGTGGTTGTTTGTTTACGTTCTTTTTGTTTTCAATGTCATTAGTAACATCTGCAAAATATGGTTTTCATTTGAACTAATTCAAATTTATTTGTTTGTATCTCTCTCTCTCTCTCTCTCTCTCTCTCTCTCTCTCTCTCTCCTCTCTCTCTCTCTCCCTCTATTTCGGACTGCTTGTATGTCTGTCTGTCTCTCTCTCTCTCTCTTTCTCATTTCTGTCTACTTTTCTGTCTGTCTATCCCTATTTCTGTCTCTCCCTCTCTCTCCCTCCCCTTCTCTCTATCTCTTTCTCGCACACACACACTCTCTCTCTCTCTCCCTCTCTCTCTCTCTTTTCACCTACCTACCTATATTATGGACCTCTAGTAGGTCCATGCCTATATGTATGTCTTCATCTTTAAATTTCCCACCCCTTTACCCCCCCCCCCCCCCCCTCTCTCTCTCTCTCTCTCTCTTTGTCATAACATGGAGAACCCCCTCCTCGGGTGTTATTTTGCTACTAATTAAAAACTAGGTAACTGGAACACACCTTCTACGAAGTCGCATTCCACGGTTTAGCATCCTGTGGGGAAACTGATTTGCAAGGATAATATTCGAAAGAGCAGATCAAAAAGAAGAAGAAAAGGGGAGAACCCAACGGAATTATGTGATTCCCAAGCCGCAGGGCGGCAGATTAAAGGTACAAGTCAGAACAAACGGGTAATTAATAAAATGTTTTCCACCCGAACAATTCAATTATGAAACAGATAAATACATAGTAATTGCCAACTGCAAACACCTCCCCTTCCGTAAACTCTCATATGAACACAGTACGAGCATCTCAAATACGAACATAGAAAATAGCCTGGTACGTTCCGATAGGAGAGATTTCCTTTCATATGACCAACAAAATATAACAAAATAGACTTAATAGACAAGGTTATGTAATTATGTATTTTATATGAAAATGATAATTACCTATATTTAGACAGAGTGTTCTCTTGCACTCATTTTGGTCCTGTTTTACGAGAAAAAAAGGGGTATTAAACATTCATTTCTTTTTATCCCCTGCCTTTAATACATGGCCCCAAGTCACGAAAGTACATGCCTCTAGAAAACCTACATCCGTCGGTTAAGAACATGGATTTAATGAATTTAACATAGATACATATTAATCATCGATAATACATGCTTTTTTCGCGCCTTCGGCTACAAATTACGATGTCGAACCAAACTGAAATTAACCATTGCCAACAAAGGTGGGGCTGTTTGGATAAGCGTAACGAGAAGGAACAAAGAAAAAAGAAGAAGCATGCAGCGTAGAGGAGCAGGGATGCTGCTTGCTTGCAATACTCCACTCGAAGCTATAGCTTTCGTATGGATTGATATTTTCTATTGTTATTTATCGTTAAGGGGTTGTGTAGGAAAACGTGATTTACCATAGGGGCCTGGGAAAGAAAATATGAGAAATAATAAATTCGTCGACTTCATAACATTCGAGCATCTTGATAACACGAGGCTCAATACAAAAAGAAAAAAAAAAGCTTTACGTCTAGGCGTTGCGATATGGATGAAATTGATTCGCCGAAACCGATAGCACCCTGTAATACTCACCCAAGTGTTTCAACCGATATTTCTTACCGATATTTCTTATATTGATCTTTGTTAAGACTGAGTGGCCCAGATATGGAATGGAGAAGAAAAATATAATTCGATGCGATCTCGCTTTTAGCTGATCTTTTACACGCACTTTAGCGTTTTAGTTAGAGGGGTTAGGAGGTGTAATGTTCGTTTTACATCGTCTTCTTCAGTTAACACCTCCACTTGTCTTCCAAACCAGCTCTCTAACCCGTTCTCTTTCTCTATATTTCTTTCTCTCCGTCATCTCTCTTTTTCTCTTTTCTCTATCGCTTTTCCGCTCTTTTTACTCCATCCCGGCCCTCAATTTCACTTTCTTTCTTTCACACTCCTTCCTTCTCTTCTTCTTACTTTTTCGCTCTCTATCGTTATTGTTTCTCTCTCTAACGCTTTATTTCTTACTTTCTCTACCTCTGCCTGCCAGCGTGATGGTGTCTCTCTCCTATCTTCTAACCTTACAACCCTCCCCCCCCCCTCTCTTTCTCTCCCCCCTGTCTATTTCTCCCCACACCTTCGCCCTCTCTAATTCTTTCTTTCTTTCTTTCTTTCTTTCTTTCTTTCTTTCTCTTTCTGTCTCTTGCTTTCTCTCTCCCTCTCTCTCCCAAACAACCCCATACCCTGTAGCGATGGCGATTAATCACCACGCAATACATCTTTAAAATATCTTTCCGACCCTCTTCGCTCTTTATCAATCTCTCTCTATCTATCTACCCTTTCATACCTATCCATCTTCTGATTCCGCATATCGATTTCACCCTCTCTCTCTCTCACTTTCTACACCCCCCCCCCCTCTCTAGCTCTCTCTCTGTCTTTGTCTGTCTACTCTCTCTCTCTCTCTCTCTCTCTCTCTCTCTCTCTCTATTTCTATTCCTATTCATCTCCTTCCATTTGTATTCATCCCGTGTAATTCCATCAGCGGTTTTCCTTCAGTAACATAGACTTTTTTATCATGCATTTTTTTTTTTTCAGATTCAGATTATGTATATTATCAAGTTTCTTATTGTAGGCTATGAGTAAAACAATTAAGGATTCAAATGTCTAAGACTATGAAAATAGCAAGGAAATAAAAATCATGTTAGATATTTACATAATAAGATTAAAATTGTAGGTAACTATAAGTCGCTTTTCACAAACAGATGTCTTTTTCTCTATCTACTTCTATTGCTGTTCTTGAAAGCATGAAAGCATGAAACTACTTTTGTTTATTGTTTGCATCTTCTTATGCCAGCACGTGGCTTTTATATAAAAAAATAGATAGATAGATAGATATATATATATAGAGAGAGAGAGAGAGATACAGAGATATATGTATGTGTATATCCCTCATTATCTCTTTTCCTTCTTCTCTCCTTTCTCTCTTTTGCACACTCCACCTCTCTGCGCTCTGCTCACCTCTCCACCAGCTCTCTTCCATATTCTCGTCGTATCGCTATAGCTGCCAGCTAAGAGTATCCGTCACAATGCGATATCATACCTGGTAAAGATATATCTTATTATCGCCTCGGGCTACATTATACCACGATATTACACGAGTATTATACCACCAATCAGTATTTTTTTTCTTCTTTCTTTCTTTCTTTCTTGGGATATGGCTCCCACACTTCAGCGTGTCTTGCCGTGACTCATAATCATTATTTTTTTATATATTTCATTTTTTTCCTCAAGAATTCCATTGTACATGATTGTAATGGCATAGGAATTTCTTAGCACTTCATTCCCTGCCTGTCTCGACACTGTCCTTCTCTCTCTCTCTCTCTCTCTCTCTTTCTCTCTCTTTCTCTCTCTTTCTCTCTCTCTCCCTCTTTCTCTCTCCCTCTCTCTTTTGATTTCTTCTCAGTCCCTTTGTATCTTTCTCTTTCCCTGTCTCCCATCTTCCTTTCCAATTTTGTCAGTTTTGCGTAACAGATTCATGTATTCCCAAATTGTTTGAAAAGAATCCATTATTTACATTTGCTATTTCTTTTAAAATGATTTCCGTGATTTTTATGAATGATATATATACGCGAAAATATTTACCACGTTGTTTTATTGTTTAAAAAATATACACTCTAAAAAACGTCTAGTCATTTGTTTGACCAGATCGCGTGGTCACATTTTCTTAATCAGATTCTAGTCATTCTGACTATAGGATTCTGTTCATTTTGACTAGGATTCTGTGCACTTCAAACCCGAAGCTGACTAAAATAGTGCAGGTGCCTTTGGGAATATAGTAACTAGATTCTAGTCATATTTTACTAGATCGTTTTCATTCACATCAATAAGGAAACTAGTAACATATTGTGATGTCACATGTACAAATAGTAGTCCCACTGGTTTTTCCTGGAGACACAAAGCGCTGAATAATATCATGAATCACTGCTGTAGTCGATCTCAAGCATTCAGGGAATTTCCCTTACCCAAGTACAAATTTAGTTCCCCTTCCATGGGTCAAGAATGGCAAAGGTAGATGAACTTCTCGCCAAAGGACGTTCGTGCCTTGGCGCGGATTCGAACCCTGTACCATGCGGCCTATAATAATTCAGTGACTTATCCAATAGACCACAACCCATCCACAGGATCTTCGTACATTTCTTTCCCCAGATTTGTAGGCCATCTCTGTTCTAGAGAAATAACTGTTACAGAAACTCAAAACCGCCTCACAAATTAGCAAATATACACTTTTTGAGGGGTATATTCAGCACGTATATATATATATATATATATATATATATATATATATATATATATATATATATATATATATATATATATATATGAACAGATATATGATGGAACGAAATGAAGCAGGTCACTTGGTGTATTTACAAGCTTTCGGCTCCTGGCCTTCTTCAAGTTTATTTGCTAGATCAAACAGAATGAAGCAAATAATAATAATAAGCAACTTAACAAAACTAAAGACAACAGAACACACACACACACACACACACACACACACACATACATACATATATATATGTATATATATATATATATATATATATATATATATTCCTATATAATTATGACAGGGGCCCTGTCCATGGCCCTCAGCCCATCGTGAAATATGAAATGCCAAACGTTCTCATGGGAGGAAAGACAAACAATTGAAGACAAAGCGCTTAACAGCAAATCTGGATCTACTTTTGTTTAACAGATCACGTCTAGAGAAGAGAGATAAAACTCTCGACATATTCAAGTGCTTCCTCATATTGATCCAACTACCCTGGAAAACTTAAAATATAATATAATTCGGACATATGTGATTGAGATTATAAACTACAGAAGTAGAGAAAAGGAGAGAAAGGGACAGAGAGAGAGAGAGAGAGAAAGGGAGAGGAAGGGGGTAAGGGAGGAGCGAGATAGGGGAGAAGGGAGGGAGAATATAGAGAAGATAAATGTATTTCTATTTCTCAAAAAATATAGTGGTAGGAAAAGAACGCATGACGAGTTAAAGAGAAGCCATCTCCTACAAGAAAAGAAACGAGTCTTTAAATACTGAACTTATATTCAGCTCGGTCAGGAAAATCAACACTGTTCACTTTCCCTTTTTTTTTAAAGAAAGAGACAGATTACAAAGAACCTTAGAAAAATAATAAAGATAACATTTTTTTTTTTAATGTAACAGAAATATTGGGGGAAATACTACACTACTGGTATATGTATTATCATCAAGTTTATGATATGCATGAATACAGAGGAGATATTAAGGATCATGTTTATGAGATGGAGAAAAAACAACAACTGCCAAGTAGAAATAGAAAGTGATAGAAAATAGGTTTAAGGGGGAAGAAGAGAGTAAGAGAGAGAGAGAGAGAGAGAGAGAGAGAGCGAGAAAGAGAATGAAAAGGATATAATGGGATTGTAGTAAATAGCTAGCAGGAAATACATTTAAAGGGGGAAACTGGATGAGATGGAGGGAGAGAGAAAGAGAGAGATAACACTCTTAACATCTTCAAGTGCATCCAAAAATTGATCCGACACTTGACATGAGCTTCTGCCCTCCTTGCCTAAATGAAGAGAAAAAGAAAAGAAGCTCCACAACTTGAGACTTAAATCAAGGTCAAGTCGTGCAGAAACCGATTGGAGAGGGCGACAGGCATAGACAAAAAGGAAGAAAAAACGGGGTAAAGAAGGGAAAAGAAGGAAAAGAAGCTACTCCTGGTCTTTCTGATGATCGATTCTGAAATACGTTTGCAAGGAAATGTAGAGTTTATGTGACCTTCCCCAGTGCAGTCTCCCAGGGGATGTGTTAAACATGTTTAAGCATTCTGCATAGCTCTTTAAACAGGGTTGCGTCGGAAGACGGAGGGAGGGAGGGGTACAAGGGATTGCGTCGAAGGGGGGGGGGGTAATAAAGTCTTTGCATAATCCCCTTTAACCTGGGAAGGCGAACAAGAGATTACATTGGAAGGGGGGCGTTGGGTCAAACATGTTTGATAAGCATATCTCATTAAACTGAGAGAGCGTAATGGTAAGGCGTAAAATGGGTTGTGAAAGAAGGGGGGTGGTATAACGTCAAGACAAACTATTTTTCTGTTGAATGAAAAGATGAATTCAATTGGTGGATCCGACATAATACAATTTTCGCCAGCGACAATTGCTCCGGGCTTTATTTCGTCAAGATATAAGGTTAGACCACTGCGATCGGGTTTAGGTTAGGTTTAGCATTAGGGCTAGGGATATTGTTTGGTCCAGGGTTGAAGTTCTGAATTCGGTAAGTGTAGATATTGAACGGGGAGCAATTATTGTGGCAGGATCATGAGTCGTAGAACCAAAACTTGTATCAACCCAGTGTAATGGTATATTATGACAATCTGTCATATAAAGTTTAAAGAAAAGCGAACGATGCCTTTGGCTTTTTCTTATTATCAAAATATTATTCCACAAGACTGATTCACAGGTATATCATTATGACAACCCCACATTTGCTTAATTTGAGCATAATGATCCATTTAATGCTAGAGCCAGGATTATTTTTTGGCCTATTTCTTTCTGCCCATCAGGTGCCCAACCCTTTTACAATCTGGCTTGTCCTTCACCCTACCCCCCCCCCCCTTATTACCCCCACTCCTTCGGCTGCTCTTTCTCTATAAATTATTTTCTAGATCTTTCTAGTTCTTTTTTTTCTCTATCCAGTCTTCTTCTCCTACTTCTTCTTCTATCTCCCTCTCCTCCTTTCTCTCTCTCTCTCTCTCTCTCTCTCTCTCTCTCTCTTTCATGCTCTCCTTTATATTCTCTCAGCCATTATGTTCAAACATTATTATGGAACAGCAGGTTTTTATACCGACATGAACATAATTATTATAAAACGCACACTAAGAACAAGCACTTTGTGTAACGTTTGTTCAGTATAACATAAACCTATAAATAAATGATGGAAAATGTAATTACAGTTTAATGTTTCGCTATACCGTTTTTATTATTTTTGTCTTTATTCATCTTTTTTCAATGAACATAAATCTAAGGAAAATAACTGCAGACTGCTGAAAGCTACGATCAATCCACTTTTAAAATCCAATCAATAGATCGAAAAATTCATTAGTCATTCAAATAATTTCATCTTTTGTTCTAATGACATCTTACTTCTGCGGTCAACAGCAGGTAACCTTGAGGGAATCGAGACACGAACCACGGAAAATGAAAGGAACTAAAAGAAATCGCTATGCCATTTTTCCGATTATTGATTCCGAAATACATTTAGTGGAAATTTTAGTCATCGTACAACCTTCCCCTGAGTAATGTGGTACATGCCTAAGCATTTGCTTTTAGTATTTACCGGATTATTTTTCCTGTTGGGGGTGCAACGGGTGAACGGCTGGGGTGTGCAGGGTGAGAGTTGGCGGGGGGGGGGGTTGCCACTTGATGGGTGTAAAGATATGAATGTCAAAGCCCATGCACAGAAGACGGGGTTCGTGGGCCTCGAGAACCCCTACTTTTTTCTTTTTTTTTAAACCAAACAATGCCCTGTACATAGGAGGCGCAATTTGCTTGACTCAGGACTGCGTCAGTGACTTGTGCAGTCTCTGACGCACCGTAAGCGCAAGTAATAACGCAACGTAAAAGACGCCTCGAGATCAATGGGCATTACTGACGCATATGCGTCATTATATAAATATCTATAGTAAATTCATCAAGAGAAACGAGCTACCGTAATCGTTCATATAGTGTGATGGAAAATGTTTTTTACAATCTCCTGAAGAGACACCCTTTTATCGTACATAGAAAGTACAGAATAGTCTCTGGACAACGTGACAGTTAATTTCATTGCATACTTCTAATTAACAGTGCGACATTCGCATGTATCATAATGGTTGATCTTTTCAAGTACTCTTACTCTCCTACTGCGTCTTCTTAATGAAATATTCATTAAGCTGTTCAAGTGGAGCAAATAAAGTACATCTAGTCTATCATTACTCTCCTCAGTGGCATTTCAATATTTCGTCAATCACCTGTCTGTCATTTGAGCAAATACCCCTTTCTCTCATTTTCTCTCAACCTCTCTCTCTTTCTCTCCCCTTGTTCTCTTTTCTCTTTCTTTCTCTATTCCATATTTTCTATTTTGCCCCAACCTCTCTTTCTCACTCTTTCTATTTCTCCTTCTCTCCCTCCTTTATTCTTCACTCTCCACTCCCATCCCCATCGATCTCTATTCGTCCTTTTCTCTAGGCCCTATATCACCTGTCTGCCACCGTTCCACATTTATCTGGCTTATCATACTAACGTCTAACTTCTTCATTTATTTCTTTGTCAATCGTTTGGATGATTTCACCCCGTCTTCTGGGGGGCGTTTCATCAAGTGTCTTGTCGGTGATTTTTACCGACAATTTTGCTCTCAGCCAATCAGATGCAAGGATTTCAGTAGCTTATAACAGTTATTGCAACTTGTCATTGATGACAAGTTTTATGAAACAGGGCCCTGAACCAACCACTACCTTAACCATACTGTCCATCCTTCCCATACTTCTCTTCCCATCTTTCTCTCTCTCTCTCTCCTTCTCTCTCTCTCCATCTCCTTCTCTCTCTCTCTCTCTCTCACTCGCTATCACCTCTCTCTCTCTCTCTCTCACTCTCTCTCTCTCTCTCTCTCTCTCTCTCACTCTCTTTCTCTCTCTCTCTCTCTCCATCCCATATTAGTCTCCGTCAATCATCCAGCCAAAATGTTACATGTATTTTTCATGAGAGATTGTTATCGCTTCATAAGACGCTTTCCAATCTTATCTGCACGTCTGCTAAACCACAAAAGTGGTCATATCACTCTCCGACACTTTTCAATTTATCAATTACTCTATACTTTCCCCCAATCGAATATATTTCCATTACACCAGCGCCTAAGAAAGAACGATATTCACTCCCTCCAAATTTGATGTCCAGATCCTCTTTTTTTATATAATTTTTTTTCTATATTACATAGATTTGAACGGTATGAGTCTGATAAAATCAGTTTCACGAATATTAAACAATGTTTCAATAAAAATTTTGTGAGAAAAAATAACTTAAGTTGAAGAACCAGAAAAGGAAGAAGACGAATTCCAAGAGCAATAAATGAACTCCAGAAATTCGTGAATTCCACTGAGTCAAAAAATCTTTTCCCTCTCACAGTTTTGTCATTTGGTATTGGTAGAAGTTAAAGAAAAGATAATTGGTGATTTGCATTTTTCTTAAAACGAAATGGCGTGTAAAGAAAGCACTTTTTTCCATCAGAAGATTTCTTCTGTTACAGCGTACAATTCAAAACAAATTAGTGTAACAGTAGTCAATCAAATAAAGGAATGTATATTCCATGAAAGAAAATGCTGTTCATTTTCATTGAAGTATCTTTCTTTAGAATATTTTTTCAGCATGTATGAAAGTATTTTGATATTTCATAAAACTCTTAAACAAATACCCCAAAGAAAAGGCATAATTATTAATGCAATGGATTATTTTAATAAGTGTCGAGCTTTGGGTTTAGTCACCGGGCTTTAGATCAGGGCACCGTTTTCATAAAACTTGTTTCTATGACAAATTTGCTCTCAGCCAATCAGATGCAAGGATTTCAGTTATTCTAACTTGTTATCAGTAACAACTGCCTCATTTCTATGACAAATTCGCTCTCAGCCAATCAGATTCAAGGATTTTAGTAGCTTATAACAATTATTGTAACTTGTTACTGATAAAAAGTTTTATGAAACGGGGCCCAGAATGGTCTGTGGTCCGAGTCCCTGCTGGAGCATTAACGTTAATGGCTATAGAGTGCCCAAGTCTGCGCAGTGCCCATAGAGTGTATGTAACTCTATGGCAGTGCCCTTGTATGCGCACACGTATAACTGCGCGATTCTGATAAAAACAAAACACGCAACGAATACAAAATTTTCATCTTTATCATAGCAGTCTCGGTATTCATGCATAAAACAAGTCAAAATATTGAAAAAAGGTATTATTTCAAACATCTTATTCACAAGCCTCGAAACTTCTTCCACGTAAAAACTCCCCAACTGCGTGTAAAATGAATGAGTGCGCAGACACGGGCACCATTGTTTTTGTTTTTGTTTTTCAATGTTGAAATGACACGGCCGCCGTTTCTTGTGAAAATGCTATTGTTCTTGTACTAATTTTGATGATATTTTTTGCAAACTTACCCTTTAGAATATCAGTAATGATATAAGATTGAGAATTTAGAGGAATATTGGAGAAATTCTCGTTTATTTTTTAGGTCAAATCTTAGATGCGAAGACATAGGGCTCACCGTCATACATTTGCCTCAATTATCCAGGAAGTGAATGGGTATTTGTGAGGGACGATATACCGTTGAAACTGAGCTGTATGCGTGCATGATGTGATTCTTGTAAATTATCGTGGGAATACTCCTTGGGGAGTGGAGATGGAACACACTTGTAGGTGGGTTTGATATCCTGAGTAAAGTATCAAGTCTATGGGAATGTAATTATTGTTATGCGCTATAAATGTATTTAAAATATTCATCATCATTATTATTATTACTATTAGTATTATTTGCTTTTTTAAAATTATTATTATTATCATCATTATCATCATTTATATAATCATCATCATTATCTTTATCATTTTATCACAATTATCATAATCTTCACTATCAGCTTCAGCATCAATATCATCATCATCATCATCATCATCATTAGTTTCATTATTATTATACTAATGGGCTGAAGAATGTCTGTCCTGGGTATCAAACATAACCATGACACATTCTACAAGTGTCTACCAACATCCAGACCCGTGAATTCTGCATTCCATTAATACTTGTACATACACTCACCCCCCCCCCCCCCCCCCCACACACACACACACACACAACTAAATCAGTGCATATCACGCACACGAAACATACACACTCGCACAAAGGCATCCCACCAACAAAACGCACGTGTGTGTAGATTTCCGGCGCCATATTCCCAGCGCGCCGTGTCAATCACTCATTCTTCATAATTTAGCCTTTGGGCAAAAGCTGCTAATTCGGCATACTTTATTTTAATCAAATATTCTCTCATTTTTTATCCCGATTTCTCGCATTTCTCTCTTATTCCTCACAATTTTCATGGGATTTGTGAGAAAGGCCTCGGGGGTACTGGTGTTATGACTGAGGGAATTTTTAATGACTTAACACGTCCACATATCACTTCATAATTTTTTTTTATTGTGATAAAAGAGCACAGATTTAAGAAAAAAAAAATCAGGTTTTTTGATTTTTATGGACAGGGAGTGGTTACACCATGTTGTTAAATTTTGAATTTTGTATAATATATATATATATATATATATATATATATATATATATATATATATATATTTTTTTTTTTTTTTTTTTTTTTTTTTGAGGGGGGGGGGGGTATTGAAATTTTCTTCCCTAACCTCCGTCAGCAAATTTTGGAAGATCTGTTTTGATATTTGTCAATAATTTTTTTATTTTTTTTTAAGACATCTCAGGGCACTTTGGTAACAAATTTCTTACTCCCCCACCTACCGTTAAAAAAAAATGTTCTATTGAAGTACCCGGTCATAAGATGGAAACGATTCGAAGTTGTGTACGATGTCTTTACATGTAACGAGTGAAAATAGTTGATCATTGATTGGAGGATCCACGTGCCCCGAGCCCCCTACCGCCCCCTCCCGGCAAACCCATTGGCTGGCATTCAACCAAGATGCTGTTTCTAACATTTTGGGACTAAGAATTGCTTGTCTTCTTCTTAAAAGCCAAAATGGGTTCACAATATGTTAAGGCAGCCTGCAATGTTTGTTTTTTTTTCTATGAAGATGAAAATCTCTTGCCACCATACGGTTTAAGCTGTCTTTTTGAAGATAATCAGTTTGTGATGAAATCTACTGGTGTGAAGGCACCCCTGCTATGCCGTGCGTGACTGGTAGAGTCTCCTTGAGTGGAGATGTTTATGAAAGCAGTGATTATTCAAAGATGCGAGAGTGATTCACGGTTAGGCGGTGTCTGGTAATCAACGATCAACGATGACGAGCTCTGGTGACGGACCTGGTGGTGGTGATGGTGATGGTAGCGGAGATGATAATGATGATTATGCCGGTACTAGAATGAGAAAATAATGGTGAAATTGGTGATGATGAAATTGCACTGTCTTGATATTGGTAGTGGTAGTAATCGAAGTAGCGACGATAACGGTAGTAACGATGATATCAGTGTGAGTGATGTCATTGTCTTGTATATAGTGGTAAAAATGGAAGAGGTGATGATCATGGTAATAAACATGATGATGATGATGATGACTGTGATGATGATGATGATGATGGTGGTGGTGGTGGTGGTAGTGAAGGCAATAGTAAGAATACTGACGATGGCATCATCAGTAGTTCTAGAATGTTGGTAATAATTATGTTGGTATTGGTGGTAATTAAAGATACTTTGTGCTATCTGTTCTAGGGGTAGTGGTAGTATTGTGAAACTGGCATAAGGATGATTTTAATGCTGGTGATGATGTCATTTTTATTAGGGGAGAAATGGCGGTGGCGGCAATTATAATGGTAGAGATACATATTGCTGATTAATATTGTAATGGTGGTAGAAGTGATAATGGTAATGATGATGATGATGATGATGATGATGATGATGATGATGATGATGTCGTTATCAGGAGTAGCAGAAATAGTCATGATAGTGGAAGAGGAAATGATGATGAAGATGAATAGTTCTGCTAAGTTACTGGTAGTTTTATTGGTGTTGTTATTGGTGGTATGGGTAAAGATGGTGGCCCGTATTCTCGAAAGGTTCCTAACTTTATGCCCCCGTCTAACACTGTGTAGATTTAGGCCACTGAATTATGGAGAGCCAAAATAATGTCACCCACTTTTAACCCTACAAAATCACCATAGACTCCCTCTAGTTCTGGAAGTAAATGCAAATACAAAAACCTCACGATAGAATTTATTTATCATGTTCATTTAATGTCAGAAAATAATTTGATTTCTTTAATATGTTACATAAATAGAGTAATTTATAAGGGACTTAGGGGTTGACAAATGGCCTTCCATAAATCAGCGCCCTACGTTAAGCCAGGCTAAACTTCGGCCACTTTCGAGAATACGGGCCGGTGTCTTTATTACTATTTAAAAATGGTGTAACTTGTATTGCTAATGAAGATGCATTGTGCTGATGTTGGTACGATGTGGCGGTGGTGATGGTGATGGTGATGGTGGGAGGGGTGATGATAGTGGTAGCGAATATGATAGTAAGGACGCTGATAACGTCGTCACTGTGGAATGGTGGCGACATGTGCTGAGTGGTGGCTGCTGCGGTGGTGGTGATGATGACGATGATGACAATGATGATGATGATGGCAATGGTAGTGAAGATGATACTAAGAATGCTGATGATATCGTAATTAGTAGCTGTGGAAAGTTGGGGATATGCTGGTAGTGGTGGTAATTGAAAATATTATGTGCTATTTGTATAGAGATAGCAGTACAAGTGATGAAATTGGTATAGGGATGATTATAAGGATGATGATGATTATGATGTCGTTATTAGTGCTGGAGAAATTGTGGTGGTGAGAATTGTGATAATAAATATGCTTGGTGCTGATGTTGGTAATGGTGATAGAGGTGATAATAATGGTAATAAGGATGATGGTGATGATGATAATGATGACGATGATGTTATTTGGTGTAAGGGAAATAGTGAAAGAGGTAAATAAGACACACCCTGTATAATCCTGCGCGATCTCATGCAATAATATTATATTATTGAATCTTGCCTTAATCAGTATTCCTATTTTAATTTTTTTTTTCTTTCTAAGTTT
Organism: Heliocidaris tuberculata; assembly: GCA_025618425.1. Lineage (NCBI taxonomy): Eukaryota > Metazoa > Echinodermata > Echinoidea > Camarodonta > Echinometridae > Heliocidaris > Heliocidaris tuberculata. The sequence goes on from CM046833.1 coordinate 37,480,537, forward strand.
TAGTTTTTAATTCTCGTTTTATTTTACTCATGTAATCTTGTGTTATCTTATGTTATTTTATGTTGATTTGATTTTACTCTTAATGTTTATTTATATGTATATGAGGATTTGCATGTATTTATTTTATCTTCTATGTGATATTTCTCATGTGTTATACCTTATATGTCTTTTTATGTATGCACGGACTTGCAGAAGAACAGCCATTGGCTGAAGCAAGTGTTGCCGTGTTGAAATAAAATAAAATGAAATGAAATGAGAATGAGGTAATGATGACGAAAATAATTTATTAATGGTAGTAATCAAAGTTAAAGAAGTCAATGTTTAGTAACGATGGAAATGATAATGACGAAAGAGGTGGAGGAGCATAATTGGTTGAGACAGCATATTCTTCTCCTCCTCCTCAGTCTTCTTCTTCTTCCCCTCCTCCTTCTCTGCATCCATCTTCTTATCATTCTTTCCCTCTCTTTTCTTTCTCCTTTAATTCGGTTTCCCTTTATCGTTTCATTCTCTTCGGCCCATCTCACCCCTCTTCCCCCTTCTTCTCTTCCTCCTTCTCTTCCTCCTTCTTCTCTTCCCCCTTCTTCTCTTCTTTTTCTCATTCCTCTTTTAATCTTCTCCCTCCTTATCATCCTCCTTTTCTCCTATTTCTACTCACCTCCTCGTACTTTTCCCCCTTCCTTCCTGGTCTACTCTTCCAGCTTTCAAACTATAATCCATGAAGGAGGGGTAAAGCTCTGACGGGGAAACGCTTCTAAAGTGGTGGGTGGGGTTGAGAGTGGTATCACATTTCTGGAAGAAAGGGTTTCATGCGGTGCCTATGGCTGTTTATACCCGTGGCAATGACCGGTAATGCAAATTTTTGCTTTATACCAGCATCTTCACAGAGAGATTATGTTAATAACCTTATCTTTTGGATTCATGTTCAAGATCCCGATCGCTGAACATTTTACACGTTACGGTTTCTTATTGAGCGGAAATCGTCTTTCCCTTCCACTAGGGTGGATAGAATATCATTTTCAATGGGGGGGGGGGGGGTCGGACCAAATCTACTGACAAAGCATAGCTGAAAATTTTCCAAGAAGACAAAAAAGAAATTCAGTTTCTTAGATATTCGACAGTCTACAAAATTGAGGACATGGAATTTTAACGGGGAAGGGGAAGGGGAGTTGGGACGCCTCCTTACCCCCTTCTGCAAGCGCCCTTCACTCTTATCTTTATTTGTTCTGTTTCTGTGAGAAGCGAGAGATGATATACTTTAAAATGATGTTGAATAGATGAAACAGTTTATGGTGTACTAACTACTAAGTGTTCTTTTAGTGAAATAAAAGTTTAATAAGCAGTTTGACATGTCAAAATTATTGACGGTGTTGCTCATACACGTAATGCAAAACCTAGACTCATTCAACATGTTCAAAATCTATGATATTTCCTCATCATTATCGACAGATCTTTTGATTTTTTTTATACTGCAGAATTTAGTTATTGCTCTACAAACCAAACGAACAAGTGTCTTATTGATTGATTTTATATTTCAGTTTCAGTTTCAGTTTAGTTTTATTTCCACAAATCAGTCAAAATACACATCATGCATTCTGGAATAATAGAAATCGATTACATAATGCAAGAACAAATAAACATGCACAGTGCGTATTAAAAAAAGTATACCCAACTTTGGTAACTTCTAATTAAAAAAGTTATAACGTCTATGGGCTTCAAATCTATTTAATAGTAAGAGCAACCTATTCTGTCAAATGATACATCATTCATTACCGTGCTGCAACCGATGACTGAGCAGCAGGCTTTTCAAAAATTATTGTCAAAATCCTCTTGTACTAAGTTTGGGCTGAAGCAACGAATGTCGGTCAAAACCAATTATGCATTTGTTTTTCCAGTTTGAAAACAATTGCTTAGTTATTTCAGTTGATTCTGTACATATGAATAGAAAAATTGTTAATGTCAACTCAAACTCAAGAATAGGCTTATTACAAGCAAAATTTATATTAGTGCTCAGTTCATCCGTGGCAGGAAAGTCATGAATGAGGTATCATTAGACAGAAAACAAGTTACACTTCACCATGAAATGAATTTCAAGATCTCATTGGTGGTAGCCTTTGAATTAGAAGCTATCAAAGTTGGTATACTTTTTTAAAGGCACTATATAACGATAACACAAGAAAAAGAAATACATATCAGAGAGTAATTCAATGATTTACAGTCATGTATTGTATATAGCGAAGGAGCCTAAAGAACATCTAGGCTTGTTGTGGATAGACCCCGCTAAATCAAGTATTAGGTGCTTTAAAAATTACACATTTGATTGTTGTAGTCGAGTGGTTTAAACACTGACTGGAGATGCGAAGATATTCGGGATGGGAAGAGCTTGACATTAATCTACATTTGCCACTCCTTACCCAGGATTTAAATGAGAGTAAATGAGCCACAAAAACCTAGATGAAAAAAAAAAAAAAGAACATGGAATACCGTTGGTTGAGCAGACTCTCCGTGTTATAAGAGGGCCTGCCTCATTTTTCGTCATGAAATCAGATAGTACACTTGGACGGGGGGGGGGGGGGGGGGCTATCAGTGAATAGCGTGAATGTGCCCTATTTTGGGAAACCCCGAGTGACCTTGATGAGTAAGCCAGGGGGGAAAAAGATGGGAAACCCTGACCTACATTTTCTGGCATTTCGAGGGTACTCTCCCAGCTTATTAGGTAACCGACGAGAAAGATCCATTTACAGTAATCCCCAAACACTGAGATTTAAACAAAAAATGAGACCTCCAAAATTAACACAGATGCTTGTGAATTTCGGATCAAATTAATGGGGTGGGGTCAGAATTATTGCACCCCTGATGCGCTCTGATACCTCTCTCAGGAGACCAAAATGAGTAAGTACCCCAAAAGACGTTAAAAAAGAGCGCAACCGTGACCCGGCCTTTGCATCATCGGCTAGTATATCATGTTTCTTCCCTTATTTATTGTATATTAAAGAGAAGGTTGATTTCAATGTAGAGGTGTTGTGGTCTAGTGGTCAAGTCCCCGGACTGTGAACCACAAGGTACGGGGTTCGAGTCCCTGGCCCAGCACTAGTGTCTTTTGGCAAGACATTAATCTACATTTGCCACATTCGACCCAGGTGAGGTAAATGGGTACCTGGCAGGAATTAATTCCTTGAAATGCTATAGAGCGCCGTAAGTGCAGCCATGCTAAATCCAGGGTAATAATTGTGGAGTGTCAAGTTTGACAGACATGTGCGCTATACAAGAACCCACTATTATTATTATTATTATTATTAATGAGGAAGTGTATAGTAGTAATGTACAAGGAAAAATAATTGCTATTGAAGTGCCATCATATAATATGTATTTCAATATGACAATAGTTAAAAACTTTGGACCAAATCTTGATGTCACATATTTGTGTAGCTCCGTATACTCATATCTGTATCCCGAGTGTGTTTTGCTTTTTCAGCAAGATATTTGTAATCATTTTGATGGTGATTCAAATACCTCACAACACACAATTATTCCTATTTTACTAAATGATCTACCATTCCCAATAACTTCTAGACAGTTTCTTTCACGATGCAATCGCATGACCCGTATTCAGCATTGTCTTTAATGTGACTTTTGACGTTATATCTGCATTAACATTTTGAATACGGACATTCTGAAAGCAAGTTCACGTATAAGGTGTTATAATCTTACCCTTGGTAAATTGAAAGACTTGAACTCTTGTACTGTATACATGAACCTGAACTACTCACGGAAGATTGATGGCCTGCTATACGATCTACATTACTCTCCAGGGGCGAGTTGTTATCTTTATCTTTCTGCTTTCCTAAGTCATTTGATAGGTCCACTCTACATTCATGTGGACTTCGCCATTATTGGGCCACATCTCAATGAATAATTAGTCGAGAATACGTTGGCCTTCCCGCTTTTGGCACCTAGTCATCAGTCACTGAAATTATCGAAATTTCTTTCACTGCCAATTAGTCTCTTCCTCAAACATTTTTTAATGACAAGTTCACTAGACGTCACCAGTTCTGAAAAACAGAAGTTTGAGAAGCTGTATGACGACCCCGGTTTTTGTTGTGCGCAAACTTTCGACCATTGCGCAACACCAGCTAGTCTTGTAACCAGACGTGAAATGGGTTTATTCGATGACATCTCTAAATGGAGTCTGGAGCTCAAGACTGATTAATGGTAGATAGATGAGATAATGTAAGTCAATCGGCAATCCGCGTGCAATGAATTGTCCAAACATTGCATATTTAATCCAGATTTTGGCGCGCTTTGTCATCGTCGCACGGAAACGACGGTATATCCCGAAACTTGTTGCTAGTCTTGGGTTACGGACATTTATCTGAGAGTGATCCAATCCGATCATTGTAAGATACAATTAGATAAGACAATTTGCTTTCAAGATTACAAAACAACCCAAATCACATGTTTATCAGCTTTTGGAATGAGCTAGAATTGCTTTCCAAAATCCAGAAACTGTTGGCTGGAGTTGTAAATTTTGAGTGGCGCCACGAACAATCTTAATCGCCTTTCTCATAATGATACCTCTCTTTGCAAACTCATTTGAGAATTTATTGATAACATATCACATGACTTCTATCTCTAATATTATTGAAACCTATATCAATTCCTTTTTTAATCGACTAAACAAAAAATGATGAATTCCCAAATCTAGTCTAAAGCAGTGATGGTATCTATTTTTTAAATCAAATACAAGGAAACTGATATTGGAATAAAGACTCTTTCGATATATCGAAAGCCAAGAGTAAAAGGCGGTGTTGAAATTTTGATTTCGGATGAAACGGTTTCCTTTAAAGTTGAATTATCTAATAATATCCAATGTATAAACAGAAAGAACATCGCTACTTATTTCATATCTTCATTAGATTCGTACAAAAACGGACCGAAATGCTAGACTGGCCACAACCACCGCTTTCCCCGCTTCTTCACTTATTTTGTGTGGCGTCATATCTTCATTGGTAGCACCGTGAAATTAACCATCAACACTTCCACACGCGCGCGCATACCAATGCATGTGCAAATCAGTGTACGAAGACGGGAAACCGATATGGCGTTTTTTCCCCCCATGTTGTATAAAACTCCCAGTGCATGAAGTTTGATACCAGGGACGTTGAATGACACACTGAATATTATCCTTCTCTACATGTATCTGACGGTTTGTATACCGATGAATATTCAATATGCTTTGACTCACGCACCGGGCTAATTTTCGCCTTCTTTTATTTTAGCGCGCTTTTTCTTCCCCGTATCACATCTCATTTTTTTTGTTCGTCAATGTGTCTTCTTTCTTCTCGTTTGCGGCGCGCTTCATATTCGGTTTATATCTGTGAGAAAAAATTTGGAGAGAATAGATTTCTAGGATTTCCTGTTGATTGACAAATGCACTGTTTTCCTGACACACTTCTGCAATATGATATAACCTAACCGGATATGTTTCCTATGTGATCTTGCAAATACATTGGAGGAAACCTAAATTTAAAATTACCCATGCGATCTTCCTATTTTAAACCCTCCCTCTCAAGAAAGGAAGTGTGTACAAGAAATTGGGTCATGTTGAGTTTAAGATTATCCTATTTCTACAGGTTTCTTATAAAATAAAAAAAGAATATATTGTGTGATGCTTATTTTAGCGTCGTTTAAAGTGATTTACGACAATAATAATTTGGTCTCATTTACCCAAGGTAGCCACCATAGTATTAACCCGTTGACTACTGAATTCTTTAACTCTCATAGGCTTAATACAGGAGCCACCCGGTTCCCCGTAGTCTATGGGTTAATACTGCTCTTCCTGATGCGGGCCCTGCAATTATTATTACCCCAGCATTGCCATGGTTGCCATGTACCCAATTGATACACCTGGGTCGAGAGGGGCAAAATCTAATGTGGGCAAAACACCTTGTACAACAGTCCAAGGATGAAAGCACCGAGCAAGGATCGAACCAGGGACTTCTCCTATTAGAGTCAAGAGCCTACACCAGTATACCAAGATCATTATAAGAACGTAATTTTTGATAATTATGGGTGCATTGCATATTGAACAATATCATCACTTGAGCTTATATTTAACCCGTTGGCTACTGAAATCTCTCATCCCCATAGGCTTAATACATGGACCACCGGGTTCCCGTAGGAAATGTGTTGATGTATTCTTACACTATAAACCATTGGCCACAGCCCACGAGACCGACATTTTCGGTCAGGCGGAGTGTTCTGAAAAGACAGTTGTCAGAAGACCGGACTGACGTATGTACTGTCGGTCTCGTGGGCCATCGGTCTCAAGTGGCTGACGGTCGAGTGGGATGTTGGTTGATTGGCTGTCATTGTCGGTGTTTTGGGCTGTCGGTCTCTTGGGCTGTCGGTTTACTGGGATGTCCCGAAACCAGTAAACACAAATGAAACAACATTTTCGTGGTTCGTCAGGTGCAGCGCTCATGTGGTTTATGGATATCATTCGAAGTTAGATAAAAATGTCCTCAAAGAGACCACATCATAAACAAGGAGGCGAGTTGGCTCAGTCGGTAAAGCGTCTGCCTGTCGAACCAAAGATCGCGGGTTCGAATCCAACCCAGGATGATGGCCATGATGACTGAAGCTTGCGGCGTTGTGTTAACGTGCCCCTCCCCTGTTTCATAGACGCATGCTATGTTACAGTGGAAAACACTCCCTCCCTCGGATAGGACGATAAATGGAGGTCCCGTGTGTAAGAGAATCACCACCTATGTACGTTAAGAACCCACTTCACTCATCATATAAGAGTAGGGGGAAACCCCTGTGTAGTGTTCAGTAGTGTTTCACCTGCACATCCCAATCAGTTGTATCGGGAGGAGAGACCTGAGGGTTACAGTGATTTTAGTTCGCTTTTCCCCTCCCGGCCCAGGTGATGCCAAATATACTACTACTACTGCTACTAATACTACTACTACTACTACTACTACTACTACTACTACTACTACTACTACTACTACTACTACTACTACTACTACTACTACTACTACTACTACTACTATACTACTACTACTACTACTACTACTACTACTAATAATAATAATAATAAGGATGATACATTGGGGTGACCAACTAATTTCCCTTTGTCATTAATGGTGGAAACTCAAACTATTGAGTTTGCTGCTAGCAATGAATCCAAAATCCCACATGACTGTCATGAATGGCACCTAAATTTTATTCCCTGGCATCTCCCGAACCCCCCCCCCCCCTCCTCCCGCACTCGCGCACTTGATGAGGTTTTGATTTCCTCTCATAAAATATGAATCACACTATAAGAACCTGATTAAATGCAAAACTAATGTGCCGTATTTCCGTTTCTATTAATCATTCTTGTACAGAGAGTTTCTTACCCAGGGGTTCGCCACCCCTCCCCATCACCCCCCCCCTCTCTCTCTCTCTCTCTCTCTCTCTCTCTCGCTTACTCTTCTCTGAGGCCTCGTATATGTATCTGAGTCGTTATAATTATTTGAGTATCACTTTCGTTCTCCCTTCCTCTTTTTGTTTCTCTTTCGTAATTTATTAAAATTGTGTTATGGGTCATGAAAATGAGACTAAGAAAAAAAGGGGCATCCGATGATATCAAAGGAAAAGAAAGTCATGTTAATGATAGGGAAAATGGTTTGTTTCATTAGATCAAAAGCAATTTGATTTGATTTGATTTGATTTGATTTTGATTTATTCAGATTCCACATTTACAATGAAATTACAACAATATGTATAAATTACAAACACTGCAAAAACAGAGAATACATGAATATGACATAGAAAGGTGACATAATGATATGTGGAGGGATCTACTAAAAAGCTTAGCTTGTGTGATGTAGACCCCCTAATCGAATAATGATATAATAATATATGTTTAAAAAAAAGAAAAGATTTTCGTTTAAATTAATCAAAGTAATTGTTTGGAATGAGAGGGAGAAAATTACTAAACAAAACATATGTACATTATATACAGTGGAGCTAACATTACAGGATACGATTAATGAAATAAAAGAGATTTCGAGTGGAAATCAGTATATTATATATACACGTATATATAACTATTATAAAAAAGATAAATACAATATTATGGAATGAAAAGAGAAGAAAAGAATAAATAAAAGCAGAGTGAATTATTTACATCAGTATAAGTCAGTCAAGTGTTTCTTCACAAAATATTTGAACCTACTTAAGTTAGGGGTAAGTTTTAAATTTTGTTCTAATGAGTTCCAATATTTAGGACCATTGAAAAATATAGTTTTACTGGCAAAAGCCGTTCGAGTTTTGGGTAAATGATAATCGTTTGCTTGCCTGGTGTAGTACCTGTGTAAAGTGCTATTTTTTGCATACAGTTGTTTCAAAACGAATGGCATATTATTTCTATCAAGATTGTACATGAATTGGTACAGCTAAAATCGATAAAGGTCATGAATTATGAGAATACGATTTTGGCGAAACAAAATATCAGTATGCGCTCTATAAGATGTATTACATATTATTCTCAAAACCTTTTTATGCAAGAGTAAAATTTTATCTAACCTGGATCTTGCTGCGTTTCCCCATGGCAAAATGCCATAATTTAGATATGGTAAGATGAGAGTTGAATATAACATTAGAAGTGCTGATAATGGAAGAAAATGCTTATGTTGATGAATGACTCCAATATTTCTTGATATGGTTTTGCAAATGTTATCGATATGCGAATTCTATGATAATTTATTGTCAATAGTAATACCTAAAAATATGGTTATTTTAACTTCTTTAATAGCAGTGTTGTCAAATATAATTCGATCAAACAGATGTGATAACGAATTACTAAACAACATATAATTTGTTTTTTTTTGTAAATTTAAAGATAGTTTGTTAGCTTTTATCCAATCCGTCACCTTTTTAAGTTCGGAATTTAAAACAGTGACGAGTTCAATAGGATCGTGATGTGAATAGAACAGATTGGAGTCGTCTGCAAAGAGTATAAAAGAAAGAATATCAGACGACTTTTTAATATCATTTACATAAATTATAAATAAAAGAGGGCCCAGAAGGCTTCCTTGAGGAACTCCGCAATTAACAGGTTTGGTAGAAGAGTCAGAATTGTTTACGCTAACAAATTGTACTCTACCTGTAAGATAACTCTTAAACCACTTCAATGCATTCCCTCTGATGCCATAGTAAGCAAGTTTATATAGTAGTATCTCATGATTAATGGTATCAAAAGCCTTAGAGAAATCAAGGAACATACCAACAGTGTGATTAGACTTATCAAAAGAACTAGAGATTTGATCTATGAGAGTTAAAATAGCGTGGGTCGTGTTGTGTTTTTCTCTGAAACCAAACTGAGAGTCGGATATAATATTGTATTTTTTGAGAAAAGCAATAGTTCTTACGTAGACTACTTTTTTTTCAATTTTTTTGAAAACGAGGATAATAAGGATATGGGCCGATAATTGTTGACAGACAGGTTATTACATTTTTTGAATAATGGGATCACTTTAGCAATTTTCATTTTAGCTGGAACTTGGCCAGACTTCAAAGATAAATTGAATATGTATAGCAAAGGATCAGCAATGGAATCGACAATGCTTTTCAAGAGGAAATTGGTTATACCGTCGTAACCAGGAGATTTGTTTGATTTCAATCCTAAGACAATATTAACTAACTCCTGCCTATATACTGGGGTAAAGAAAATAGAGTTGTCATTTGGCATTGTTAGAAATTCGTGAAAGGATTTATCACCTGGAATAATAGTCTGAGATAATTTGGAGCCTACTTCAGAAAAATAGGTGTTAAAGGTATCAGCTATTACGTGATTATCTTCAATAAAGGCGTCATCAACACGCAACTTATAATTTGACTTGGATTTTTTACCCTTTAATATTCAGAGCACCATTTATGATTTTCCAAGTGTTTTTAACGTCATTTTTAAATAGATCTAGTTGTTCCACAAAATATTCCTTTTTCGCCAAGCGAAGGGTTGTAGTAAGCAATGTGCCTAGATGGATGCAATCTTTAGTTTACTGTAGGTCTACAGAGGTACTGAGAATATGAGATGTTATTACTTTAACCGATGAAACCGGTGAATATAATAGTGATACCCTAGCCTTTGTCAAAAATGTAAACACTTCAGACTCATTTTGATCTTTATTTTATTGTCACAGGCTAAAAGAAATCGAAATTAAGAAGGTATTTCCAGTCGGGGATATCTGCAGTATCGATCCATAGTAGGTCACATGACACTATATGCATAATTTCGTCTCAAAACCCAAGAAAGAAAATGCTCACTGAATGGGATTAGGTTCAAGTGTTTTTCGGCTCCAAACGGCTCCAAAAGGAAGGCTTTACGAGGGTAGGAATCGCTTTTCGGATAAGAGCAACGACTTTCTTTCTCTTTTTCAGCGCCATCATTTCTTTGAGCGAGTATTGAATTATCGGACTTGTCGGATCCGGAGAAAAGGGATCCACAGGGGTGTCACTAGAAAGCATGCTAGGGGTGACCCTTTCTCCCCCTTTTATTTTTTTATGGCTAGTTTGGAAAAAAGGGGTTTCAATTCTGTCAGCAAGCAAATTTGAGAAAAATCTCTGACAGTTTACAAAGTTGTGGCAAATTGTGAAATCTGAAGACCGCTTTTGATATTATTATTGTTGTTGCTGTTGTTACTGCTTGTTGGAAATTTTTCTGCTAAATTGTTGGCAATTTTTTTCTGACATCCGTCTCCCCCTTCCTCGACACTCGCTGAAAATGGTCTGGCAACACCCCTGTAAAACTGTGTTGCGCGACCTGTTGCTCCAGTTATGAAACGTGCCACATTCAGCGTTTAGAAATGGGGGGGGGGGGGGGCAGAGCAGCAATCAGAGTTTCAATAGCTGCCATGACACAGTCAGGAGAGATGTGGTCTTTAGAACGGGAGGTTCTGGGTTCGAAACCGAGTGATTTCACACCACTTAGGAAGGTCTGCTTCATAACGGGAGGTTCTGGGTTCATTTACCATGTCAACTCGGTTGAACTTGAAGCCGTGGGTCACACACTCTTTTTGTTAGCTGCTGTCAGGCAAACGCCTCTTCGACATCAAATTTAATTTTGAAGGAGAACTTTCTAGCATGAATGATCAGAGATGATAAGAGATTTCAGGTGGAAAATAGGCGATGTGTTTGCTACCGCCCCCACACCCTGGATACGCCATTGATGGAGGAGTTGGGAATTAAAAGAAGGACAACAGGGCGATCTGACCTTTTTCAAACCCCTTGATGGTTATCATGAGCTCCATGACTTTGATAAAGGAGAGAGGGAGGGAGATGGAGCGAGAGAGAGCGAGAGAGAGAGAGAGAGCGAGAATGAAGGGTACGAGAGAAAGAGAGAGAGGGAGAGAGAGAGAGATACAAGTATATTATATAGAACGAAGTAGATGGAGAAAGAGCGCGAGAAAAAGAGATAGGGCGGCAGGTGGATTTACAAAGGGGCAATTCAGTGCAATCTGTCCCGTACATGTCTTCCCCCCCCCCCCCCTCCCCAACATATATCTTTAAAAAATTAAGAAATCTCTTGATATGACCACGACTATAAGTGGTGATACCAGAAAGCATCTTTTTTTAATAGTCATATCAAGAAATTTTACTTTAATGGATAAATGTCGTACGGGACACTCTATACGGAACCGTCCAAAGAGACATAGAAAGAGAAAGAGAGAAGTGAGCTAAGAATGAGAGAGAGAGAGGGAGAGAGAAAGGGGATTTGATGGATAAAGAATTTGAAGTGGGACAGGTAAAGAGAAAGTGAAAGGAAGAGTGAGAGTGAGTGAACAAGAGAGATTGTCAGCGAAAGAAAGAGAGAGAGAGAGAAAGAGAGGGGGTGGTAGCTGCAGTGACTTCTTACAACAGGATGGATGCTAAAAATACGACATGTGTAGATCAAGTGCTATGATCTCTCGAACTACACTGAATGCGATGTCCTGCACTTTTACCTTGAGTTAAAGGGGAAAAGTGAGATTGAGAGGGAGCTCACTGTATGCCAAAACACATTGTAAAAATGGGTTAACTGCTTGATGTTGGAGAGGAATAAACAGGTACAGTTGAAATGAGACAGAATTCAAGCAAACATGCAGCGCGATTTCCACGCAACGTTTTTCTTCTTCTACTTCCAGTAAATGTGTTGATGTTCAAGTTATATTTCACATGATTGCTCCAAAAAACAGTATGTTATGCTTGTGAATATGAACCAGGGGACATGTACGTCTTTAAATACAAATCTACAATTAAGAAACTTGAAAATGGTCAATCGTCCCATAAAAATATCACTAAAAAAGAAAACTAATGAAAATCAAAATTGGGGTTAGGCATTATTATGAGTATAATGGTGCGAACAACACTAACAACAACAAAGGAAAATTGTAATTGCAATGAAAAGTCCTATTTCATTTAAATAGTTCATTCTCGGACGAATTGTCCCCTGAACTGGCATCCTGGAAATTACCCCCAAGGACAATTATTACCCCCGCAAAATATTAGCAAGAGAGGGAGCTTGCATGTTTTGGCACTACGGGAAAATAGTAGCATTTCTTAGCAAATATATGACTTGCATGTTTACCTTGGAGCTGGGTATCTGTAAAAAGTTATCTTAGCGGTTTCCTGCAGTATACAAGCAAAGGACAAACAAAATGGAGGGGCATTGCAGAAAAGCTCTAAAATATTTCCCCCTCCCATCTCGTATCCCGGCTCACATTAACGAGGCGTCATTTGCTAACGTTAGGACCGCGTCAGTGACTTGTACGGTCCTTTGCGCTTATGCACGGAAGAGTGATATCACGTAAAAAGTAATCATGGTGATTGCTAATGAACCGTGCAAACAACACATCTAAAATAATTGGCTTACGGATCAATTGCATTCACAGGCTTGATTAGCGCAGGTACTGACGCAATCCAGAGCTATCCATACAGAGAGTCCTGACACTGGAGGTCGCTTCTGATTGGTCAGTCATTTCATGGAGCTTCTCTCATAGAGAATGTACGTGAAAGGGAACTATTGGGAGCTCCATGATCCGCCATGTTTTAAACAAAGACCGCGTACGCGCATGCTTATTATGCGCGTGTCACAACTCTCTCTATCAACGCGCTCTGACGCAATCGAAATGGCGCCTCTTGTGAGCCGGACTTAATAAGACTATAAATTATGATCTCGAGTTCCAAGGTCAGAGCTGTCCTTGTACCTTTCAATCGTATGGCATTTTATCTACAGTTGTGTCTCTCTCAACCCTGTTATGGTTCATGTTTTGTCAAATTATCTTCTTCAGTGCTTCACACGCTACATGTTAAGTATCACCAATAACTTGCACAAAGAGCCTGATAACACACGTATAGGCCTACAGGTTTGAAATCACAGTGAGATATTTAACCGATGAGTATTAATACGGAGGAAGGAAGAGTGAGAATAGAAATTTGAAGTTTTGAATAGGATATGTGAGGAACTATATTGATTATTGAACAACACAAACTAAGAAGAAGAGTAGAGTTGGAGAATAGAACTTCCCCACAACCGAAAATTCCAGCGGAAAAAAAAAAAAATGGAGGAAAAGACAATCTCCAGTAGAAATATACTTAAACCAAACGCGACACAAATCAAAGCAACTGAAGAACTTTGCGAGGGGAGAGAGAGTCATAGATACTCTCCTGAAACTTTCTCTGTTTCACATTTTCCCTTTTCTGTTCCCTTTTTCTTGACACTTTTCCTGATCTTACAAGTGCATTTAGGCGACAGCACGAATATCAGCTTTTGCGCAGAAAGTACAACCCCTGAAAGCTAACCCAATGTATCACCAAGCTGCGGTCTATATACTATGATACCATGATATACAAACTTGACGAGAGCAAGTAAGACACACGTAACTCGATCATCCTAAACATACGGGAAGGGGGAGGAGAGAGCTCGAAAGCTCGATAGAGCAGTTACGTACTGACTTATAAATTTCTTGACACAAGTCAAGGTTTACATCGAATTGTGCCCCCTCCCCCCCCCCCCCAAGAGAGAAAATAATGATACTAATAAAAATAAAATAAATAAACAAATATAAAAGAAACAAAGAAACAAAGAAACAATAATCATCAAACGGGGATTCAATTTACATCATCTCCACCTTCGAGTCTGTCAAGATTTATAAACCAATGCAGGGGTCTTTTTGTGTTTGCTTCTGCACCTGGCATTTTGATTTTCTATTTTCTGTCTTTAGGAAAACACATTTACGTAAATTGTCCTAACATTTATATAGAATTATTAGGTGGCAAAAAAAAAAGATAATTACGTTCCTTGCAGACATTATTATATCCACGGTCTCAAACAAGCAAACAGGAAACAGTTAGTAAATTTCTTGAGGCGGTGGGGGGGGGGGGATTTATGGGCAAGGGCACGTTTTCACGTAGCCGTGCCCCTACCCTTATCCGAAGCTGAGTTAGAACATTTTAAAATGGACCCAAAATCGCTTTGCCATCAACATTTCTATGTGGCACAGTTTGCAACACTATAGTGCACGCAGTTTGAAAAAAAAAGTGTCTTCGATGACAGTGTTCCCATTCCATCGCGTGGTCAATTAACAGATTGTGTTGAGAACACACTGTAATAATTGTAATACTAACACGATGTCACGTTATGTCATAGAGTGTTTAAAGAACAAAGAAACAGCGTTTCCAGTCATGACTATGATGTTTCCACTGGCCCGTATTCTGAACTCTGGTTTAACCCAAACTCCAGTCTAAGTTAGCTAAACCAGAGTTTAATTGAAATCGACTTAAACCGCAAGTCTAGTCTAAATTTTTGTAAGTTAAACCACACTTAGACCGCGGTTTAACTTTAAAACAGAGTTCAGAATACGGGTCACTGCGTTAATAGACCGTGTTGCATGAAAAATATTCCATGTGACCACGATTTTTCACTCTGTCTTACACAGTGTGGAAACAGCTTTTCCAGTGTTTCCACATTACTAGTCATGACTATAATTATGAAAGTGTTTACACAATGTGGACAGATATGGCTATATTCACACTATTCCATGTGACCACAATTTGTCACACAGTGTAACACAGTGTGAAAGCAGTGATGAACAAATTGTATAATGGTATATAATAGCCAGAGGCGGCGGAACGTCGGGATCAGACAATGGAAGTAGGGGGGGGGCACCTTTTGTCCGCCAAACAAAAGGTTCCCCCCCCCCCACTTTCATTGTCCGAGCCCGACCTTTCGCCGCGCCTGAGCTAGTCCACATTGTGAAATCGTTTCAAATCCACTATGTGGTTAGAGTCGCTGAATACCAACTGTGGTCATCTCTTTGACCAGTTTGTTACATTATGTTACACAGTATGATATTTTTTTAAACATTAGTCAAGTGATGTAGCACTGTGTTCTTTCAGAGACTTAACCCCCATTGCGCTCCAACGCACCATTGCTCCTGCGCAATCATTATGGGCCATCGATTGGGAGTTAAGGTATTACCTCTAACCCTAAACCAAACCTTAACCCAGTAGATCCAACCCCGAACAACGCGCAGTAACCATGTGAGCGTAGACCTGCTTAGAACCAATGTGATATCACTTTTCCTGCATGGATCGTAACAGCATTTCATTGGAAATCCAACATACTTAACAATAATTTGTGCTATCTTCACCAAAGCATCATAAGAATGTTGAAAGTTTTCTTTTCCTTTTCTTTTTTTGCCACAAAATGGAGTCATTATAATTCATTTCATCCTCTAGAGCAATGTGTGGCTCAAACTTAAGTCCCCTCTCAAGATCATCTACAAAAATGTTGATCAAATTCGGTTTTATTAACCGTCGGATGATGGGTATTAATATTCATATCCACTCTCCCAAGATGTTGCCTCAATCGGGTAATTATGTACCGGTATACCGTTATCATCATTGAGCTTATCGTGTATACATTTCAAACGCAAACATGCGTCCTGAGCCGTGAGAGTAAAGGTACCGCTGGGGACATAAGCTCACGTCGCCCATACTTCCCCCGTTCAAACCATTGAATCACTGAACACGAATAATTATGAGAAAATGGAGAGAAATTGTAAGAGTTGTAATGCTATTTGTTAATGCAAATCGCTTTCTTGGATTGGAAATGTTCAATTCTGCGATGCGATGAATTCGGAATGCGAATTTGTGAAACCCGATATGGTGGGACTTTGATACGCATTATACACACGCGCCATGCTGCATATTGCACACGCTCGCACAGCAAGTACTTGTTAAAAGAAGGGAACTTCACGGAAGAGTATCGGGAGAATGTCCGCGGTGAAGTGTCCAGACAGACCGGCGACAGTTTCTATGACGACATGCATTTTCGAGCACCGATTTGGAGTAGACAACACTTAAAAACCGCTCCCCTCCACTTTTTTTTTGCCTCTCCGTATGATATTGTTTGAAAGCATGTGCTAATCACTGTGCAATACACCTGGCTTCTTGGCAGACGGTTTGAGCATCGGTCTACTCATTACTTTCTTACTTTCTTTTCCCGCGCTGACAAGTCTCGCGCGCACCGCCAGTGCAAATCCCCGAGGGCATTCCGCATTTTGCATTGCTGGACAACACAGGCACGCGCGAAGGCACATCGTCAAACTGCTTAACTTTTGAAATGACGCATTTGACAAACGCTAATAGACTAGGCCTGTTTATTTTTTTTTTTCCATATTAAAAAGAAATCAAGAAGGAAAGGGAGAGATGGACGAAGCTTGGTATTTTGAAGCAATCTTCTGCCGAGACGGAGAGAACAACATGACTGTAGCGGCTTAGAGCGCACGTGCCAGGTGAATTTGAAATGTAACGCTAGCCCTGCTTAGACATTCTGGTGCCAACCTTTCTTTGCATGGAAGAATGTCATATTGACGTGAATAGCATGCACGAGGACATCCCGAACATGCCTCAAACACCACTCAAGTCACATTTTACGCACTTATTGTCACTCCCATCCTTCCACCTTTCACTGGCACTTAAATCGGCAACCCTAATCGCCTGTAGACCACTTAAGACCTAACTGACATGCTCAGCTCAAATTTGGGCATGATTTTGCAGACGACGCGTATGGCATATTTTCCGGGCTATCGATTACTCATACAAATAAAAACATGTGTGAAATTCAAATATCAGAGATATGATACAGCTATTAGCATTAAATGTGGGAGCTTGAGTGAAAAATATGACAACCCTAGCGTGAAATAGTTGACTGTTTTGATAGAATCATATTTCAGTTAATAGCATTTTGCGATTCACGAATTGATCATCCTGTTGCGGTTGTGTATCCCGATCCGCGGATGTTTTTTTGCCAACGTGCCAAGTTTTAAGTTACGTGTTTAATACTTCTCCTTTTTATTCGTTCTTTCAAACTTAGATTCAAACGTTTTCTTTTTTTCAATTTCTTGCCTATGGTTATGGATCACGCACTGCACACTTTCACTGTTTCATTATGAAAGAAATTCGTGTTACAGATTTATATTGGTCAAATGCAATTGTTATAACACCACTAGGATGAATCGTTGGGCGAAAGTTTAGGCCCTTGGCATGGAAAGGATTGTCAAATGCTTTGAAAATCTTTTTCCAATGGAAATTATTATTATTATTATTATTATTTATTTATTTTTATTATTTTGCTTAATTTCAAAAGCTAGATCTATAGTAGTTTCTCCTCCCCCGCCCCCCCCCCCCCCAAACAAAATACAAGTCATTATCGGCTCAGTAGATATTGTTCGTGGCGTGACGGACATACCGGAGTTATGTTACAGATCAAGGTTATTGAATGGTAGTGAATGGTTTGAATTGCAACGAAATGTTCGCTGAGTTAAGCCAAATAATTTTATTGTCTGACATCGCTCCAGTATATACATACGGTACACTCGAACATAGACATTCAACACAACCTCTCCCAAGCTCACGTGACTTTCAATGGATGCAGGCAAACATTGGACCAAATTGAGCCCAACCAAGCAAATGGGAAGTTCTTGCGTGATGGAACTGAAACTGGAAATAATGCTCGTCCAACTTATTAGAACTCAACTTTCATTGGACATCATTGCGATGGCCTGTAGTTAGCTCTCGTTTATTTCCCACTTTCACCATTTTCTGTCTCTCAAATTTGATTAAAATAACCTTACAGAAAACCTGGAGGGTTACTTTGTATACTAACATGTCCGTAATGTCAGTGACAGTCAGTCGTCCGAAATCGATAGCGTCTCGAGATCGTTAGCGAGTAGTGGTGTCTGGAAATGAGAAGGTCGTGGGTTCCATCAACGGCACGGAACTTTTAATGTCCTTGAGCAAGGCATTTTCTACATTGTTTGTTTGTTTGTTTTATTTTATTTACAGGTACATAACGGTATTTGGCATATGTGATTAATGTGTGTGTGTGTGTTTCTTTTTTTAAGAAAGGGGGGGGGGGTCATTAATATGACAGAAACTATTCTTTCAGTCCTCATTTTTGCCTTATCGTATTCGTCCACACAGTTTGTATATCTCTATGTGTAATGTTTCATTTTGTCCAATTTTTCAGATTGTGTAACATCCGTTTGGCTAGTGCCCATTTGGAATTATTCCCATTCAAAAAAATTAATCCCCGTCTGTTTTATATGATCCATTTGGCCTGGAGGCAAAGGCTACTATGCGCTTGGTCGCGATATTATGCATACAAACTGGGTCTAGGCAAAGGGATACCACACTCCTACTGCTACTGCTACTACTACTACCACCACCACCACCACCACCACCACCACTACTACCACCACCACTACTACTACTACTACTACTACTACTACTACTACTACTACTACTACTACTACTACTACTACTACTACTACTACTTCTAACACGATAAAAACTAATTTCGAAAAAATAAACTCAAGGGCAATTTCAAAGGCCTATTGTACTGCCCATAGAAATCTTGTTCGGATTACGTAATACGCCATTGTAATGTTCGCACATTTCTAAAGGTGATAGACTATTGAAATTGTCTTGAGTTTATTTTTCGAAAGTAGTTTTATCTCGTTTTCTACTACTACTACTAATACTACTACTACTACTACTACTACTACTACTACTACTACTACTACTACTACTACTACTACTACTACTACTTCTACTACTACCACTAATACTACTATTACTACTACTACTACTACTACTACTACTACTACTACTACTACTACTACTACTACTACTACTACTGCTACTACTACTTCTGCCGCCGCTGCTGCTGCTGCTACTACTACTACTATACTACTACTACTACTACTACTACTACTACTACTACTACTACTACTACTACTACTACTACTACTACTACTACTACTACTACTACTACTTTTACTACTACTTCTGTTACTATTATTACTACTACTTATGTTGCTATTTCGCATACACGAAGGATTCCCTTTCTCCTCTGTCGCATAAGACATCTTCTTTAAGGCCAAGTCCACCCTGATATCCAGTTGATTTGAATAAATAGAGTAAAATTAAACAAGCATAACATGTAAACTAAGAAAGTTACGGCATTTTGAAGTTTTGCATTATTTCATGAAATAGTGATACGCATATAACATGGGCGGTATGCAAATTAGTGAACCGATGACATCACACACTCACTTTTACCTATGTATTTTATTATATGAAATATCAAATATTTGAATTTTTTGCTTCAATAATGTAAAACATGGTTTGACTCCTTATAGAACATGTGAAATCATCATTATTGCAATTTATTGTGGTACAAGGGAAAGATTCTTTAATATCACATCTATAAAAATTGAAATATTTAATATTTCATTTAATAAAATACATAAGGAAAAGTGAGTGTGTGACGTCATCGGTTCATTGATTTGCATACCACCCATGTTATGCATATCAATGTTTCATGAAATAATGCAAAATTTCAAAATGCCGTAACTTTCTTATATATTTTACATCCGATTTCGATAAATTTTTCACTGTTATGCTTGTTTAATTTTACTCTATTCATTCAAAGCAACTTGATGATATTATGTGTGTAATTGTGTGTAATTGGGTTTATACAGACGTGCATCAATCAGATATGATTATTTACGTCTGGGGACCGACCTTTAACGTCACCATCCGAAAGACGTGACTCAGTTTTGAACCTGGGTCCGCTGAATCAGTTTATAGCTTCCACTGTTAGCTGGATTACAGGCGCACGACACAACGCCCAGTTCTGGCGTTGGCTTGGCCTTTAAGGGCTGGTCACATTTGTCCGATAACGATAACGATAACGATAACGAGATTTTCAATTAAAGCTACACCCCACTATATGGTGAGTACGTGTGAGTATGCTCATGTCTCTAGTAGGGCACTCTAATAGGGTGTACCTTTAAAGCAAAATCTCGTTATTGTTATCATTATCGGACACAAGTCATGTGACCGGCCGTTTACATTCATCAATCAGTTTATATATAATACACCAACATCCAAGACAAATCACACCTAGAGTTTCAACAAAAGCATGTCTCCCTGGCGACATGGAAGATCAATTTTTCTAGTTCAATTGAATCAATTTTGACAAATCAGTGAAACGTCACCACTGAGAATGGAGAACCCTACCAAAAAAGAAGAAAATATGAAACCTAATCCTGGACAATCTTATTACGTCTTGACACATTTCGTGACCGGAATTTCAAGCTTGCTACAATACTTAGCAAATAATTCCGGTCACCACTGCATCCAGTGAAATGATATATTATCACAGTGTAAACACAGTGTGTCACCCGTCGTGCCAACACGACGATAAATTATCTTTTCAAATTAGTCCCGTGTTCCTACAGACTGATATGATTTGGGAAGAATAAGTTGACCGTGACCACTCGAATTTATCATCACGAATTGTTGTTGAGACAGCAGACCGTTAAGCTTCGAAGCCCCAAAGAGGTATGGCCTCAATATCCGTGATCCCATTTAAGAATCAATTTACGGACCCTTTTCTTTGTAATATCAAATTGGATGTTTATCTTATACCTTTGTCGAATGTCACTTTAATTTTGATATAAAGATATAGTAGTATTAGTGCTAGTAGCAGCAGCAGCAGCAGCAGCAGTAGTAGTAGTAGCAGTAGTAGTAGTAGTAGTAGTAGTAGTAGTAGTAGTAGTAGTTAAAGTATCAGTAGTACAGTAGTAGTTGTAGAAGTAGTAGAAGTGGTAGTAGTAGTTGTTGTAGTGATAGTAATGGTGGTAGTAGTAATAATAGTAGAAGTAGAAGCAGCAGCAGCAGCAGCAGCAGTAGTGGTAGTAGTAGTAGTAGTAGTAGTAGTAGTAGTAGTAGAAGTAGTAGTAGTAATTGTAGTAATAGTAGTAGTAGTAGTAGTAGTAGTAGTAATTGTAGTAGTAGTAGTAGTTATGGTAGTATTATTATTATTATTAGTAGTAGTAGTAGTAGTAGTAGTAGTTATGGTAGTAGTATTATTATTATTAGTAGTAGCAGTAGTAGTTACAGTAGCAGCAGTACAGTAGTATAGTAGTAGTAGTAATTGTAGTAGTAGTAGTAGTAGTAGTAGTAGTAGTAGTAGTAGTAGTTATGGTAGTAGTATTATTATTATTATTATTAGTAGTAGTAGTAGTAGTAGTAGTAGTAGTAGTAGTAGTAGTAAAAGTAGTAGTAGTAGTAGTTGTGTGTAGTAATAATAATAGTAGAAGCAGCAGCAGCAGTATTAGTATTAGTAGTAGTGGTAGTAGTAATGGTAGTAGTAGCAGTAGTAGTAGTAGTAGTAGTAGTAGTAGTAGTAGTAGTATAATACAGTAGTAGTAGTAGTAGTAGTAGCAGTAGTAGGAATGGAATATTCGTAAAAGATGTAATACGTAGTATTTCATTGTTAATCATTAGTACATTTACTTTCACTAGACCTATTGCTAACATACAATAACTGGTGCTATGTGGGTCAAACCCTTTCATAAGCTATATTTGCCAAACCTATATAGCAACTTCTCGGTTACTGTGTACCTCCATTATTTGTGAGAAGTAATACAATGTGGATAATACATCAACATCTACTGTAGATAAATCGGCAATTAACGCATTGCCTTTAATATGGGAATCGGGTGGTTTCAGTATGAATCCTAGGGAAATGACTGAATCCAGTAGTTAAAGGGTTAACTCAATTAAAATTCACTTTAATTCATTTGTGGCGGATTAAGGAGGAAGAGCCAGCAGGCGTCCCTTTAAAGTCCAATGTTACAAACGATAAGTAGTAATAAATAAATAAATGAATAAATGTACACGTTTATTTTGTGAGTTTGTCCCCCTTACAAATATACCGGCCGAAGGTAACCTTTTTTTTTTCTTATCAGATATTCCATGAGTAAATTATATTACCTTTTTATTTTCTCTCTTAGTAGACAATAATTTCTTTCGGAATTTTACCCTCTTGCAAAGCTTTGGGTCCGCCCTTGCATTATTTAATTAATGATAAAACACAGTAACGGAGACAGTAAAAATTGCAAAATAAAAAAGGCTAAAATATTCTTTAAAGAGAAGGTTTGGTCCTTGGAAAGGTGAAACAAAAATTGTGAGCTTTCTCATTCCTTTAATGTTAGTTTTGAAGAACCTCATAGTAAAAATGTCCCCTGGAAATGATTGCTCTTCAAATGCCCTCATGATAAAAGTATGACGAAAAATAGCTGAAGTGTTCGGGCCGAACATTCATGCTACATTTGTGTGCAGTCCCATGTACCCATTTCTGTGTTCTGTGCATGTGCTTTTCAGCGAGATTGGATCAATTTATCATTTTGATGATTCCAAAACCTCACAGTATACACCAATTCCGAGTAACCTTTCCCAATTGTTTTAAGACAGTTTCTTTCACAATGTATTCGCATTAACAGAACTCAACTTTATCTTTAATAATTATGCTCTGCCTCTTACTCGTTTAATCTTTATACAGGCCTATTCTTTCAGAGCTGCATGAACACTGCATATTCGGAATCGCTCATGAAAAGATAATTATACATCTACTTTCCTTTTTCCTGTCTCTCAAACTATATCGCGCATCGAATATCTCTCTTTTTACATGCCTCTCTCTTCCTGAAAAAACACACACACCACTTACATTATCTCCTTCTCTCTCATTTTTCAATTAACCCATTCTCTTTCTCACGCAAATCGTCTGTTGAGAGCCAGAAGGGCGTTAACTCTTATACTATTAATACATGGTTGGGAGTGCGTTAGTGCGATCTGGCAACACAAAGGTTTTTATCGTGGTGTACTAACGCACGAGGCGTAGCCGAGTGTGTTAGACACCACGATAAAAACCTGCGTGTTGCTGGATCGCACTAATGCACGACCTCACAACCATGTATTAAAAGTTTTATAAAACGGGTCTACAATCTTAGTGTTTTCTTACAATCTTAGTGTTTGATCCGGATTAGCCGTGCGTTGGTCCCCTCGCCGTGCGTTATCACTTTTTTTTTGCACGGTCACGTGGTGTTATTTGACCAATCAGGATGGCTACATTCTTGAACCCGTTTTATAATATACTTTAACGCAGAGTTAACTCCCTTCTGCCCCTCAACAGACGAAATATCTTTTCATTTTTCCCGTTTTCTTCCTCTCTCTCTCTCCTTTTTTTATCACTTTTACGCACTACCTTTTCTCTCTCTGCATAGAAAATGTGTTTTCATCTTTATTCGTTCGTTCGTTTATTTCTGTTTCCATAAAAAATAAAATGTATAACATAATAAAAACTTGTAATTGCAATGAGTAAACGAATATGACATAATGCGTTTATAACCAAGGTAATTAATCTTAAAACGCCGCAGAGGCCTTGTCTAGAAGTCCTCTATAACAAAAAGCTCTTGGAAGTAAGTTAACTTTTTACCATAATTATTTATATTCAGTTTTCAATAATAAAGTTAGTGTGTAAGATAATAAAAAAGATAATTAAACAATTAAATAATAAGACATGTCAGAGATGGAAACAGCTGGGGTGTTTTATTAAGTGTCTTGTCAGTGATTTTTACTGACAAATTTGCTCTCCGCCGATCAGATGCAAGGATTTCAGTAGCTTATAACAGTTATTGCAACTTGTCACTGATGACAAATTTTATGAAACGGGACCCGGCTATACATTTATTAAACAATAGTTACATTTCTGAGTATCTAGTTTTATTTATTCCCCTCCCCCCCCCCCCCCCTCTCTCTCTCTTTCTCGATAGTTCACTGTCTCTAACCCTCTTCTTACATCTCTTCAGCATGTTGTTATCTCTACCGGCAGTTCAATAAACTGGGCTGTCAATACTTCTCTAGGCACGCCATAACACACAAAATGGCCTCCACAGCCACTACACACAGTGAAGTGCCATTTACCTAACCGTCCGTGTATACTCGACCGGCGTAACCGGTCATTAATTCCATCCGACAGATTTGCAAAGGGGAGGGGTGTAAACTAAACTGTATTTTCGATATTCACAATAAAATTCAAATTATATGTGTAAAGTTAGATCTACTAGCCATCAATCGACGTATGATTGACTAACAAATACTGATAATGTAAAACTTCTCGCATTGTTATGCGTAAGTTCTATTTACGATACCATACATTGTATAAGTTAAAAAGTTGAGACATGGTATTGTTCGAATTTAAAAAATTCGTTTGTCCCCCTTTCATCTAAAAAAACAGATTTATTTATTTATTATTAGGTTGTACAGAGTATTATGAGTATTATAAATCATTTACTGCTATGATTATTGTTACTGTTTTCTTCCTTATTGATTTCATTGCTCATCCTCCCCCCCCCCCCCCCCCCCCTCAACCCGGCTGATGGTTGAATGAAAGTACGGTATAGTACAGACCACTCAATGCTGCGAATGAGTACAACTATTTTATAGTAAACTACTTACAAACCATAGAGTTACATTACGTACTAAACGCAAAACAGACGCATTTACATGTGCTCGAAGCGTCATTCCCATTGCGTTATAACTTTTGCTAATCAAGCCTAAGCTGGAAATTAGTGCAAGCTTCATTAATTCAGAGCAAGTAACTGTTCATTTGGCATTCATTTTTTTGTTTTTTGTTTTTGTTTATTGACGTAACTCTCTGAAAGCGCGTCAAAGTATTGCGTGTACTGTCCATTTTACAATCACATTTTAAGCGATATCACTCTTTCATGAATGACGCGCAAAAGGCCGTATACAAGTCACTGACGCGGTTCTAACGTCAGTAAATGACGCCTCGCAACAAGAAGAGAACCCCATCTGCTTTTACCCCACCCGTCTTATATCCTTTCCCTCCCAGGTTTGACTGTCTGCTTAAAAGCTTTCATGCCCCTCTTTCCCCCCACAAAGTCACGGGCATTGTTTAGAGTTTGGCAGTAAAGCGGTGTATTTAAAACAAAGTAAATTCACCGCAAGACCCTCACTAAATAGTGAGAAGATCTCGCCCGAGGAGGGTCTATAATTATCAAAAGTTAACGGTCGCGCGTGTATTGATGAGGAAAGGGCTATTTTGATCTGTAAAGTTGTTTTGACGAAGTAGTGATTCCACATTTTGTTTGCAACCCCCAGGTGTGAATAAATAGAAATTGAGGTAGGATGGGGCTCTATAGCACGACGTTGGTCATCACCTAATATTAATGACAGACAGAATTAGAGAGAGAGAGAGAGAGAGAGAGAGAGAGAGAGAGAGAGAGAGAGAGAGAGAGAGAAAGAAATAATTGAATAATCCCATGATAAAAGAAGGAAATATTTTTCACCTTTTTAACTCATAATAAAAAAATACCATTCTTTCCATTTGATTCAGAAAAGTCATGGGATACGACAAAATGGAGCACATCCAGCAGTTAAGTGATCTATCGTTAGTGTTTTGATGGGGGAAAAAAATACCATAAACATCCATGATCCTTCCTTCTATATCTCACGGTACCACGATTACATCAGCAATCTGATAATTGACAAAAAGTCCAAATCTTTTATTTGTATTTGTAAGAAGTAATTAACTCAGACATCCTTCTTTGCGGAAATATGAAATTATTTCTTCTTCCTATTTTCTTCTTTTAAAATTCCTGATTCTAAAATTGCTCCACCCATGTCAGGGTATTAAAATAAGAGAGAATATCGTCTGGGGGAAAAAAAAAATCCTACCTTTCGTCAATAAGATATCCAATGCACCGAAGCTCTCTGCAGACTGCTCAATATTTACCAACAGGGGGCGACAGAGGTACTTAGAAGACGGTCTTTCATTATCGAAAGTGCTGTGTGTAGACCGCTACCGTTTTCTCAAGACAGGCCTACAGTTGATTTACAAAGAAAATAGTTATTCGATTGCTTTGCCTAGAAATTTGTCAAGCTGGTATTAGGATCACTGGTATGGCTATATTAAAGATGGATTAGGGGAAAGGTATCCTCCCCAATCAAATGGAAAAAGAGAAAATATAGAGAAAACGTGAGAGGAGAAACGTTACAACAACACTCCCACACCCCCTTATATCGTAAAATGGACAATTAATTCGAATACAATACAATGCAATGCAATGCAAAACAAAATAAAAGAAAAACCCAAACTATAAAGCCTAAACAAAGCATTACAATACAGTAAACTACAATTGCTTACTACAGAAAGCGATCAAATATAATACAGAAAGAACTAGTGAGACACTATTAAAAGGGGTCGGGGTCGACTTCTCTCCTGCTTTATTCTGGAGAAAGAGAATAGCGCCTAATCGCTTCAGATTTTCAATCTGGCAACGCAAAGGTGAGACAGGGGAGATGGTAATCAGGTGATATATGATCCGCTAGGCTCAGGCCAGTTTGGTGCGAGGCAGGTTGTTTACAGGTGCGATTCAAATCGCGCGGAAGACTTTCCCAATATCCGCCGGTCTCTTGAAGCTCAAGTCGGAGCTCATCCCAGAGGGGTGGGATGAATAAAAGGAAAGGATCAAAGGGACGGGTCGAAGAGACGTGTTCAGTTCACTTCAGTTCAGTTTTACTTTCATTTCCAACAGAACAGTGATTTTGACAAGAAATCAAATGTGCAATTCAATATTCAATAATATAATACATTTTACATGGTTTAAAGTTATCAAATAGAAAGTATACATAAACATCCAGTATAATAGTTCTTTTAAAAAAAATTTAAAGTTAAACCTGTGGAAATGGAGGGATCCACTGAAAAGCAGAACTTGTAAAAATGTGGATCCCTCAAAATAATGACAAACATAATTTTTATAACATGTAAAATACATTGACATGAAAAAATATAAATATACATAGATTAACAAAAAGTGGCAGAATAATAATACAATTAAAAATCCGTAATTTTAAAACTTGTTACGACACTCATATAGTACTAGTATAGTGAACATTGGAAAGGTCAAAAGAGACAATGAAGACTGACAGATAAGCCATGAACGCATAATAATAAATAAATAAATAAATTATATATATATATATATATATGCGTGTGTGTGTGTGTGTGTGTGTGTGTGTGTGTGTATATATGACAACAAAAAGTAAAGCAAGGGAAGAGAGAAAATACAAGGATAGAAAATGTTGCTGCATATGTGAAGAGTAAAGAAAAAGAGATGAGAGGTGGAGAGAAGAAAGAAGAGAGAGAGAGAGAGAGAAAGAGAAGGAGAGAGAGAGAGCACGATATGCATACTACAGGGGTAGTGACCATAATTATAGTAAGTTACGTAATATAGAGCGTAAAGAAAGACGTGACGGGAAGGATAAATGCATTAAAGAAAGCAAGACATGATTTGACAATGCACTAATATTAATTTGTATTGTAAGGAAGTATAAGAAACAATTTCAGTTTCCTCTTAAATGAACTGAGTGAGGGGGCAAGTTGAATGTCATTATGAAGAGAGTTCCAAAATTTGGGGGCTGTATAAATAAACGTGTTTTGAGCGAGAAGGGTTCTAGATGAAAGTCATTACAACGCCGGGTTGGGTACTTATGAGAGGATTTATTTTGGGTGAACGTATCATCAAAAAAGGAAGGAAGCATGTCGTTGTTATAAGAGTACATAAACTGGCCTAACTGAAAGAGATAAAGATCTTTATTTTCAATATAATTTTATTTTCAAAGAAAAGAGGATCCGTATGGGAGCGAATAATTATGAGAAAGGCAAATAATACGAAGATAAATTAATTTTAATTTAATATATTACATTTAAATTTCACTGTACTCACGTCACACTTGTGATCAGCATCAGCATACTACCATGACTCTGTTTTTAAATTCTTAAATTTTTAAATTTTTAAATTTTAAGTATTTATGAATATGCCTGAACTTTACTGCTTAATATTAATTTTTTTTTTAATGTGTAATACTTAATCAATTTCATTTATCTCTTTGCTTTTCATTTGTTCATTATTATTTCATATGTAATAATTACAGTAGGCCTTTCTTCATTACATTCACTTGACATAGTAATATATTGTTTTTGCCTCTTTATTTTTGATGCTTTTAATGTGGTTTAGTATATACATGTATATTTATTTTGATATAAATATTGTCCCATTTTGTATGTTTGTATATGCATTTGAATATTGTTGTTTTTAAAGATAATAAATGAATATATGACATGTCTGTAAACTCGCGTTGTTAGTCTTCGGACTTTTGGCCGACATCAAATAAAACCGAATTGAATTTAAAAAAAAATAATAATAGAAGTTATCATTGCATGGTCAATCTAGAGGCGTATCCAGCATTGATGTGAGTCGCCGTACGCCCCCCCCCCCCACATGTGAGCGGTCCATAAAATAAATAAATAGCATATGAACTATGGTATGGGGACAACCCAGGTATATTCCACTCTTTGTTTATCAATCTGTCTCCTTATTCCTTTAAATCTAAATAAAACGATTGTCTCCAAGCGGAAAATAAGGACCGACTCTCCCATTATTTATGGTTTATCTCCGAATTACGACAAATCGTTTCATCAATGAAATCGTACAACGCAAGAACCGCTGTCTACGATGATTCCATTACGACGATCCATTCAATGGCGCCTGTTCCTGCATGTGGTTTCACGCAGTCGGAAATATAACATCCTACTCATTGATCAGTCCCACCTATACATTTTCCTGAGGTGATTGACTTCTAACCACAAGTCTTGATTAGTCTATGATTTGATAGCTTCTCCTCTGCTCGCCCCCGGGTTGGCAAGGGACATACATTCATCAATGCGTGGCGTACCATTCTAATATTACGTGACTACACTGATTAACGCTCTCATCTTGCTCAAAACACTGAAACTCGTTTTGTTTCGAACGTCCCCCCCCCCCTTCTTCACTTCTTTTATTTTGTTTTTTATATACATGAAGTCTGGTAGGTTTTTAATAATTGTGTCGGATGAAACCCTTATCTTGTTCCCTTAAAGTATATAGGCCTATATCGGGATAAAGCGGTTCCAAGCTGCCAAATATTAATTGTTTCACCATGGTTACAAAATTTGTCAGAAATTCTCCCCCGTAAAAAGAACTTATGTCACTGCTTTATGTTGCCTCAGATATTAAAGGGCATTGAATTTTATTAAAAAGAAAAACCCTTGAATCACAAGAGGCATTTAAAAACATTATCAAGGTTTATACATGTCAGCGTGTAGACAGTGTGACTATATACAGGCTGATTAAGCTCTTTCGTTGGGTTTTATACGGTCGGAGCAGGATTGAAGCTTATAGATATTTACTGAATGATGTTATTAAAAAATAAAATTGACTAGGACCTACTACCGGAGCGTAATGTCGTACAGTCGGGCCTATCCCTTTTGCCTAAGGGACCTCAGTGTATTTTTCTTTTTACATCTCATTAGAATTATCTTTGGTTTCCTTGCTGTCTGTTCTTTTTCATGGTCTCAAGTATTATCAGTCTGTTCCGTCACTTCTATTGTCCCCCCCCCCCCCTCTCTCTCTCTCCATCAAGGGATCTAACAAAATTCTATGCCCATCTCTAGTAATCTTTCTCCCCGACTTCCTTCTCTCTGCTCGTCTGTCTCTATTTCCGTTTGTCCCCCTCTCTATTTGTTTCTCAATCATTTCTCTCCATCTCTTTACACCTTTCACCTCTCCTCTTGTTTGGAATAATTCTCCCTCTCCGTCTCTCTCTTTCTTTCTCTCTTTCCTTCTCTCTCTCTCTCTCTCTCTCTCACTTTGTCCGTCTGTCTTTCTCTTCTCTCTCCTCTCTCTCTCTTCTCTCTCTCTCTCTCTCCCTCTCTCTTCAGTCTGCTCTCTCCTTCCCTGCCCCACTCTGTTGCCTCTCATCTCTATTTCTCCTAGAACTATTCCCTCCGTCATGGAAACCTAACAAACAACTTTCGTCTGGATTAGTGAAAAGAAAACGCATTCCTTCGAGAATAATCGAAAAACCCAAAAGTGCTAATTCAATCTCGCCCTCTCAGTTCCTTTCCGTGAACTTAGAGCAATTCACAACTGATTACAATGTTCAACATTCCTTTTGCGTGGTGTTAATGATACACGAGAACCGAGTCCTACCATTCTCAAGTTAACCCCAAAAGTAGCCGCTGCACTTTCGTAGTTTTCCTCTTTTCCTCATCTCTACTTAGCCTACTCCTCCTCCTCCCAGAAAAGGAAAATGGCGTCGAGGAAAAGCAATAATGAAGTCGAACTACGTCGTGACACCGATCTCTGTAAACTTATATTGTTCCCATTCTTAACTATGGCGATACTATCTACACAGCATACTAAAGTGTACGCGCCCGAGGCTTCCTCGTAAAAAAGCTTTTTATTTCTCTCCAAACTCTCTATAC
Source organism: Heliocidaris tuberculata (assembly GCA_025618425.1). NCBI lineage: Eukaryota > Metazoa > Echinodermata > Echinoidea > Camarodonta > Echinometridae > Heliocidaris > Heliocidaris tuberculata. The sequence goes on from CM046833.1 coordinate 37,511,309, forward strand.
TTTCTAGTATTCTGTCTGTGTGTGCTGTCTGCCCCGAGGTGCAAATCTTTTATTTGGTACAAGAGTCGAGGTGCCGCCAGGTCTAAAGGGAATGAAACTTAACCGTGCAAACGGGATAAGGTGAGGGCGGTGTATTACACACTCCCAGTGATAAAAAAGGCGCCAAACTCGAGAGAAAGTTACACAATTACGTCGTCTGCGCGGCTCTCGGAAGCAAACAGAATGAGAAATTTTCCCTCTAAGACACTGAGCCACGGTAAATACGAAGACGACGTGTTTGCAGAAACGTGACAAATATGTTTTTTCATCGAAGATTATGACCGGGTTTTCTTATATCCTAAGAGCTTTATGACGAGTATACACGGAGGGTGCAGAATTTCAAAATGTTTTCCTGGAGTATTTTCTACATGTCTTAACAAATTACCATAGGTTCTAGAATAACCACTTCAACCAGTAAATTGTTATACAGGAGCTTCCATTCCAGATATCTGATTTCACAAAGAAACTATTTTATAAAAATGTATGGATTTGATTAGGCTAACAAATTGAGAATACTAGGATGAGTATAAAACAAATGCGCTGTGGACAGAATAAATTGCACCCTTTGAGAGCGGCCTGTGAAGCAATTATTATTTTTATCATTAGAGAAATTGAAATTTCCTGTAGAAATGGTGAAACCATGGGGGGAGAGGAATAAGTGGCAGCCAAATGGAAGTGCAAAGAGAACGGTTGAATTATTCATTGTGCAATTTTCTCAACGTTCTTCATCAACTGAAGAACGAAAACTATCTTCATGTATATATATATATACACACACAAAAAAAAAAAAACAATCCCAAACCCACTTTTTTCATGATTCATGAGCAGTGGCGTAGATACGAACGCACTTTCTATTGCTAGTGGGGGAATGATGGATAGATCATCACCCCACTATATAATAATGCGTGTCTACTACGCCCGTATTCATGAGTAACGTCACTACATTCCTTCCCGTGAAAAAAAGGCAAACACACAAACAAACAAACAAATGTTTGTTGGTTCATAGAAATAAATAAAGCCTTTGAGATATTTTTGTATGAAACAAAGGGGAGAGTTCTCTATGAATGATACCACTAACACATACACACAAGACTGCATTGCCAATCGGAGATTCCTTAAGTCAATAGAGATCTCGACTTTAATCTTCTTCTTTTTTTTCTTCTTTTTTTTGCTTTCCGATCTCTTCTTTTACTTTTGTTGTGTGCACCATTCAATTGAGGGCACGTGCCCCGTACCCCTGTGACCACGTGACTCCGTAGCTAGGCCACTGTATAATTCACATATGCAATTGCATTATAATAGATTTCTCAAACTCCACATGCCTAAACTCTGAGCATTGGTATAGCATAACATTCTGGAAAGGGGATGGTCCTCACCTTACTAGTCATGCAAAGTGGATTAACTTCAAGAGTCAATTAACCCGTTAACTACCGAAGTCTGTTATTCTCATAGGCTTAATATAGGAACCATCCGGCTCGTTTACGCAATGGGTTAATTGACTAAAAATCCAAACATGATCATTCTCAGTATTAATTGCATACAACCAATCTGTAAAATAATAATGTTATAGACTAGCAGAAGACAGTATCCAAATTACAAACCCTTTTACTGTTCTATACGTTTAGGTAACGGTTATGTTTTTATTTTATTTTGTCTGTTTTCTTTTCGTAATCATGTACCAGTGGAAGACAAATGCCTGCTTTCGAAGAGATGAATCCATTAATTCGATTTCAAAATTAATTTAATCATGGGCGTACGGGCATGCACATTTCGCGAGAGAGGCTAATGCCTTTTGCCCGAATATAAACTCTTCAGTTTATGAATTTTAGGGATAGGCATCCCCATTCCCCTATATGTAATACCCACAGAAAAGATAGCTTCTTTTTACATTTATCTTAAAGTAAAGTTAAATTATGAATGGGAATCTTGTGACGCGACGGAGCTAGAAGACTTTCCACTTTAGAATAGTCAGAACAATTCATCGCCGATAGTAATGCCCTAGCCTTGGACTATTATTTATGATACATTTTCCTATTTTGTCAGAATTTCCGGGGGGGGTATAACCCCCTAAAATGTCAGGAGGATGCGTCCACTGTTCCCACAATGCTGCCCCTGCTGGAAGTAAAAGTACTACCAAAAGCACTAGTGCAAATGTTTCCTAAAAACCATGAAATTCACCGCTAACCAACCAGGCAGTCAAATCTCTTTCATCCCCCACGTATACCAAAAAGTTTGTTTTGCACGAAAACATTCATATAAACTGAACCGCAACTTTGGAACTCACTTGACACGGTTTTGAAATCACCCTCCATATTTAACACATTTGAACGTAAATAGATTGTCCTTGTTAAAAAGCTACAACAACCAAGAAACATGAATATATACTCGTATAGGATTAAACCAACCGTTACTCCATGGAGAGAGAGCCTCTTTTCTCTATCATTTCCCCTAACTATATCTCTCCCTGCCTCTTTATTTACCCCCTTGTATTGCTTGATCAAATATATATATATATATATATATATATTTTTTTTTTTTTTTTTTTTTTGAGGGGGGGGGGGGGGGTCTTTTTCTTCCTCTCCCCTAAATCTCTATTTCTTTTTCCTCCTCTCATTTTTGGCTTACGCGTTTTGTATTCTTTTTTTTTTTTTTAGTTTGTAAATAGTGCTAAAGTTAGCACGTTTCTTTTAATTCGTGGACTATAACTACTTTTATTTTAAGACAGGGGTCTATACAATCCATGCTTTCATTTAACAGACCCCTCCACTTCTGTATTCCTTTACAACGTTTACATCATACCAGGGGCGGCGCTACAGGGGGGGCAGAGGGGGCGACCGACCCCCCCTATGATTTTTCAAGTAGTGAAAAAAGAAAAAACAAAAGAAAAAAGAAGAAAAGGAGGAAGAAAAGGGAAGAAAAGGGAAGAAAGAAGAAAGAGGAGTATTAAAAAGAGAGGTCTTAAACATATAACTCTATATATTACCCCTGTTATTTAATGGAGAAAAAATATGACGTCATCTTTAGGTCGTCTTGTCCCTCCTATCAAAATACCCTGGCGCCGCCCCTGCATCATACCAATTGCTTTATCAATGTAAATCATGCCCAAGTCTAAAAAATTATGTTCTGTTATTGTTATGTTCTTGCTCCTAATTTATGTACTGTTAACAAAAAAAATGCAAAACAGATAATGTGAAAAATGAGTACACTTTGAAACTGTGAAACTTTAAATATTTTAAATTATGTGTTGTCCCTAATTTTTGAAAGAAAATTATACAATTGTAATCATTGCATAAGCCAATCTGGTAAATAGTGGTGGTGGTTGGTAAATGAGAGAAAATTTTATAGGGGAGAAAATACTAAGATTATTCAGCCATTCGGATAATTTAAAAGACATTCTCCTACAATGAAAGAATTTTCTCTTTTTTCGCTAACTTTATAGAGCGCATGGACCTTGCTATAAATAGACCCCTAGAAAAAAACAACAACAAAACAACAACAACAACACGTGAGCCATGTATATAATCGGTTACAGGGCTAAGGGACCTACAAAACGAACCACAAAAATAGCTTGACGGTATATTTAGTGGAACCAATTGAGTTAATACAAAAGAAAGTAGCAGAGGTTAAGAAGCGTGGAAAGGAAACCCTTTTCTTTCTTCCTTCCTTTCTTTCATTTTCATTTATTCAGTCATTTATTTATTCATTTATACATTTATTTATTTATTTATTTATTCATTCATTCATTTATTCATCTCTATATGTTTTATTGGTTTTTCTATCTTTCTTTCCTCTCTCCTCAATCCTCCTTTCTCTTTCCTCCCTCCTCCTAGCATGGAACCTCGATGAGGGTGGGGAGGACTGCAGCTCCCGAGCCCCCACCCCAAGTGGGTTAGGTTAAGGGTTGCAGTAGGTTTTTAGGTTAGGTTTAGGGTTTGGATTGGTATAGCGATTGGTCCATGTTTGACGTAAGATACTTCAGGCAAATAACCGTGGAACAATAATTCGTGTCGCCGGAGCATGTGTCGTTGGACTGGGTAAACTATCGAGAGAAAAATAAACCACCTGACATGCAAGTATACTGTTGCCCTGTTGTCAAGACACCGAACTCAAGAGGGCAGTCTTTCACTTTTTGATTCGGTGAGTTTGGATTCTACAAGATTAGCATTTTTTCACCAATGCATTTCTGTCCTTGTGGAATAAAATGTTAACATTTTCCATTCCAAAATATCGTAACTATTATTTATTTTTTTAAATCTGCAGTCTGCATGGTTTCATTTTTGCTGTAGTTTGGACAAATCTCAAACAAGCGTTTGAAGTTTCTTAAACGAACCTTACATGGAAAGCATGCACATAATATCTGGGGAAAAAGAAAAAATGTTTAAGTCATTTCATAACACCAGGGCTCCGTGTAGAGCCCACAAAATGTAAAAATCAACCACAAATATAAAAATAGTGCCGTAAAATCTAAAAATAGTGCACCCGAAAATGTCAAAATAAAGACCATAAATGTCATATCATGTCAACCACAAATGTAAAAATAACCACAAATGTAAAAAAAAAAAAATCGCCCACAAATGTAAAAACATTTTGCCTACAAATGTAAAAATTTCAATTTTTAACACAAATATAAAAACTCATTACTTGCATAATGCACCTATGTAAGATAAGTTATTATAAATTATAATATTATAATTTAGGGTTGCAATATGGTTTTAGGTTAGGTTAATAGGGTTTGGGAGGGTTGTGGTTGCATGGTCCATGTTTGATATTATGTACCGTACTATTCAGGGCAGGGGCGGATCCAGGATATCGCAAAGGGGACACAATGGCGAAAAAGTGCACCATCAATGATGCAATTTTTTGTGGTTTTGTACTTAAGATAATAATACCAGTTGGGTTTCAAAGGAGGGGCACGATGCGGTTTTTCCCCCTAACGTAGATTCGCCACTGATTCAGGGAATTAACCGCGTATTAATTCGCGCAACAAATGTCGCCGGAGCATAAATGTCGTCGGGCTGGATGAACTATCGAGAGAAAAAATAAACCAGCTTAAACGTTCAAATCATCGATGATTCAAGTCATTGGCGTAGACAGGTCCTCATACCTGGGGGGTATGATTTCCCCGAAGGGCCATATATATATATATATATATATATATATATATATATATATATATATATATATATATAATATATGTAGTGTGTGGGGTGAGGGTGTGTAAACATGTATATGGTTTTTTCTCTTGACATATCCAAGATACAACTTTAGCATCATGCTTTGCAATTTTATACATGTAGTATGATTGGAATATTGAGTGAGCGAGCGAGCAAACAATAGCAATTACATTGTGATTGCAAAATTTCACAATGAAAATTTATTTAATAAGCTATACTTTTAATACGAGCGAGCATTAGGGAATACTGGCTCTAAGTCACTTTGGATTAGGGGAACATGTTATGGAAAAGGGAAACGTGGTACTTATCATGGGGAAAAGGACACTTCAATTATTAGAAAAATAAATGAATGTGTAGAAAAGGTAGAAAAGGCAGTTCATCACAGGTGAAAAGGGACACTTATAACACCTGAAAATGGGCATTTATAAGAACGGAAAATGTTCTTATATAAAGTAGAAAAATGAAATCAGTGTCTATATATTACAAAGAAAAAAATGACTTGTTACATTAAAAGGAATAAAAGGGATTAAAAGGGGGAATGCTCTCGTTGAAATAGGAGCATTTATCAAAGGTAAGGGGAGGGATGAAGTGTAATTAAACTGGGCACTTAAAAGAATATGGAACTGCATGGGACTTACTCGAAAGAAAAATGGGGGTACTTATCTGAAGTTAATGGGAAAAGAAGGGGCACTGTGCCCACATGCAACGCCCGGAGTGGTGTTTCTGACCGGGCCTACATGTTATGATTGTCATTTCATAATTCTCCTATGTATAGTTGGGTGATGATGACACAGGTCATCATCATCCTCAATAAACATTGGGTGTGATGTATTCCCTCTTTCTCCACCACATTCGATTCCACCACATTTCCACCACATTTTATTTCAGTTTTGCAGAATTGCATTATAAAGGAAAGTTACCGACTGAACCCTCTAAATCCAGAATAATTACATGTACTTTTAATCTAAATGATTTTTCTGCATTGTGGCTTCGAAAAAAAAAAAAATCACCTCTAAATATATTTGGGGATGGTAACACATGAAGGCCAACACCCCCCCCCCCCTCCCCACTTCATTACAAAAAATATATATACCTCCATATCACTCCCAGATCAACACCCATGTTGTATGATTTGAAGTAGATGGTTTTCACTTTCTAGTGGTGTAAAAATATATTGGGAAAAATCAGAAGCCACGACAGCATTGTTGATAAATATTAATAAATTCATATAAATCTACAATATTTTACACAAATATATAACATTTATATTGAAATAAAGAATATATGAAAATAAAATTAACAGATAATATATTATATTTATCTACAACATAATATAGAAATATATATTTTCCACCACTTTTTTTTTTTTTTTTTTTTGTGAGGTGAACCTGGGGGGATGTTTGTACACACCATCCCCCCACCCGAAAAGTTGGGAGATGCATACCCCCCCCCCCCCCCCCGTTATCTACGCCCCTGATTTAAGTAATAATTGGCCTGCTTGTCGAGACACCCACCTCAAGAGGGCAGTCTTTTGCTTCTTTCTTCAGTGAGTTTGCATTCTGCAGGATTTCGGTCCTTCTGGAATGAAATATTTTCGTGATGTAATCAAACGGCAGTTTCATGATTAACTACAAGTACCGGTACTTTAAATACCACTGGGGGAATTTATCTAAGCATATGATAGGCATATTATACGTTGCAAAATGTGAGCAATAGCCAAACCAGACATTTAGGCCCTAGAGATTTTTTTAATGCGCTGAAAAGCAGAATCTCGCTGAGAGCACCGGTCAGCCAGTCAAGCGGTTCACTGCTTATCTGAACAACTAACTGACCACATGTAATACGATACAAAAATGATCATACTATTACCAACACCAAAAGTGAAGCAAAAAACAAATCATATCACATCAAGGATATAGGGGAAAGCTGGGTGAAGAATTAGTGGGACACTAGAATCGTTATTTGGCACTTTTTTCTTTGTAACTTTTGTAAATATTCATTCTAGCCCCTCCATTTTGGTAATTAAAACTCATACTGGGCTACAAGACAAGGTATTAATTTTGACACCAACCCTGCGTTTTTAGTTTATATGCAACTAATTATTTAAAATGAGGTACTTGAACGGGGTGCAGTGAGACACCCCCGAGTTGAACTGGGACAGGGTGCCGAAGACGGACAGTCAGGGAGAAGTGGGACAAAACTCTTGAAAAAGCTAAAAATAACAACTTTTCTGGTAGTTGTCTAAAATAAGTGCTAGGAAATATGTCATTTACAAAAATCCTGCTTAATAGTCACTACGTTGACTTAATGATACATGCCATGTATTACTGATGATTATAAATTTTTTTTTTTTTTTTTTAAACCAGCAAGTTCCTGCAAAATATTAGTGTTGACATTTACCGCGCAAAAAAAATCTGATTGCAAAATACGGGGTCATTATTAGGCTGTATACCGGGTGTTTAATGTAGCCAGGGGCCTCGATCCGTTTTTCGGATTGGGGGGGGGGGGGCAAGACAGCCTATCGTAACGATGATCATTTCGCACTCAATTCAATCATCATCAGGGGCGGCGGTGCGTCTTTTAAAGTGGGGGGGGGGGGCACCAACAAAAAGCAGCACCTACAAAGGGTGGAAACAAGGCGGAAAATACCACTTCGAAACATTAGTATACCGGTACATTCTGATCAATACACAACCGAGGATCATTTTCGACACGCTATTGTTTGTATCTTAACATGGTTCTAGATAAAAACTACTTTGCACTTGAGTGTAATAGCCTGATTATTCATTTGCGTGCGAGCGAAGCGAGCGAGCAAAAACTTTAAGATTTATTTCTAACGCTGAAGGCAACGGGTGTTGAATTATATATATAGCGATTTTCCTAATATATAAGAAGATAATAGTAAATGTGAGCGAGCGTAGCGAGTGAGCTTTGGAAAAATTTTAGGAAAAAAATTGTCCTCGTTCCTTTTATAATTTAGGAGCACTGCTCATTCTTGTATAATTTAGGGCAATGGGACCCCTCCTACCCCCTGCTCCACTGCCTCACTATTGCTGATATCAGTAGGGGAATACTGTTATGAAGCCTCTCTGATTATTTGGAGCTATATGTATAAGGCTCCTTTGTGGACTTAATACATACCCATATATATATAATATATATATATATATATATATATATATAAAGTAAAATAATTAGTCCTGCGTCGGTTGATGAAAAATAACTTTATAACTTTATAACTTTATAACTTTATATATACCAGTATCTACCGATGTCGCATTTATCAGAAAACAAAAGGGGCACTTATTTCTGAGGTTAAAAGGGGCACTTATCAGAAGGTAAAAAGGACACTGATTAGAAAGAAAAAGGGGCACTATACGAAGAAAAAGGCACTTATCAGCTATGAAAAGGGGCCCTGCCCCGGAGAGCTCCTCTGATCATCATAGCCTGGATCCGGGGGGGGGGGGGGTCCTCAGGTATATTGGTGTACACATGCGTGTCCATGGATTTAAAAAATGCCCCCTAAACAAGTTTCATACTTTGGTGAAAAGACACCCCTTAACAAGGATTTCGCGTGCTTTTTTTACGTAAAAATTACCCCTTAACGAGGATTTCGCGTGTTTTTTCATAAAAATTACCCCCCTAAACAGGTTTGATTGAAATATTACCCCCTAAACAAGTTTGTCTTAAAATATTACTCCCTAAACAAGATTAACTTAACCAACATAAAAAATATACCACTTGAATTCAAGATCACCTTTTGCAAACTGACATATTCTTCACCGACACCGGCCCTCGAAGTTCGCCATGATGTCCCTAGCTGTAGCTAGCGCCTATCTAGCCAGCGCGCGCTGCGGTACGTACCATACCGCTGCGCTAGGCCGGTGTTGTTGGTGTTGTTGGACGTCCAGCTCCGGACGGAAAACTCAACTCCCGGGTCAACTCCCTAGGTTCCTGTAATTGAGATCAAACACCCGTTTTTCTGCGCACGCCACCGTTCAAAGGGCGTTCAAGTTCCTGAAAATCGGACTAAAAATGTTTTGTTCATACCATTACCGCTGGTGTCATAGGCGATTTGTTGCGAGCAGGCGATTGGTTCCACAGGATCCAATCGACTGAATGTCTACCCGCCGATTGGATCCGCTTTGGTCGACTCGATGCGAGCGTCATAGGCGATTGGTTCCGGCCAGGAGATTCGTTCCTTGGAACCAATCGACGAGATATTTAGCCGCTCATGCTCAAGCATCATGTCATGGTAACACCCCTAAAGAAAAATGTCCTCTTCTGGTCGCCTTTTGTAACCAATCAAAGTCCTCCAAATCAGCCACACCAACAGAACGGAACGGAACGGACACTGTTGCCTATTTGAGAATTTTGTATAGAAAAATGTACTCTTCGCGAATTTTGTCATTTTGACAGTTAAGGTGCAACAGTAAATACAACAATATAAGCTAGAACAGAGTATACATATGTTTACCCTTTAATACATGAAACACATAGAATACTGGATATCATACATGTGACCTGTATTGTGAACTATTCAACTCTTTTAGATGCTTCCAAATGGGATCCCTACGTGAAAGGGGCAAAGATAGCAGGGTGTGTACAATCATCCCCCAGGTTTTAGTGACAAAAAAAAAACAAAAAAAAAATCTTTGCTGGAAATAAAGAGTGAAACAAGATAAGCACATTTCTAGCTCTTATTATCTGTAAAGCTTTGTCTTTCAAAATTATGTGGTCCACTAATAACTACATCAAGTACGTATTGCATTTTTATTGTAAAATACATGCCATGTTCCCCCATCAGCTCTGGGACACACAAAAAAAAGGGTTAATGAAAAATGTTTGCTACACCCCCAAAATGCGATAACCCCCGTTTTTTTTTTTTTTTTTTTTTTTTTTTTGTTGGTGTTGCTTGTCAGAGAATTTTGGAGGAAAAGTAGACCCCCAAAATGTGCTAACCTTTTTTTTTTTTTTTTTTTTTTGCTTGTCAGAAAATTTTTGGAGATTCCCCCCCCCCCTCCCGTTACAAAATCCTGGATACGCCACTGCCCATCAGGCCATTACAGATGAACTTAAGATATGAATAAGCATATATACACTGTATACATCACTGGCGTACTGGTGGGGGGCTTGGGGGAAGTAGCCCCCCTCAATTCTGCACAAAGAAAAAAAGAAAAAGAAAAAGAAAAGAAAAAGAAAAGAAAAAGAAATGAAAAAAGGGGGGAAAAAAATGAAGTATGCAGGTAAACAATACGGCCCCAATGGAAAACTAATGTCGGAACCAAACGGTGGCTTTCGTTACATATCGGCCAAAAGTGATATCAGTCGCTTGAGTCCACTGGAATGAATCGACTAGTCGCTTGGTTCTGGGGAACGAATCGACTAGTCGTTTCGTTCCGCCAGAACCCGGAACAGATCGACCATGACACCGGAATGAAAATGACCCCCTAAACGTGTTTGGCCGCATTCCGTTCAGCACCCCCTTTTTGTTGAAAATTGGCGTCTTCGGACCCCTTAACACATAACGCGCGTTACGCGTCGTGGATGAAAAAAGACCCCTTCTTACGCGTTTTTTTTGGACGCGCATGTGTACACCAATATACCTGAGTGCCCCCCCCCCGGGGCCTGGATAAAGATATGATGGTAATTTGAACTTAAATAAAGTATGCATATCGATATCATGAACAGAAAATGGACTTAAATATCACATGGAAAACGACAAAATGATGGGAAAATATATCTTACATAACAGCAAATTGAGTAGAGAAGATATAACACAAAATAATAGAAAAAATAAACACTAATAAAATATGAAAAAAAAATAGAGAAAAAAACTAAATAAATATGAAAATTTAAACTTTGAATTGAATTATGTATGTTCAAAACGTTTTTTAATGGCGTCATGATTTTTTGGAATGCCTCTTGAAAACAGCTAATTCTCCACGGTTACATGACGCAGTAAAGATTAGAGAATTTGCGCTCGAAGCGTGCGGCGAAATTGAAGTCTGACCGTGTAAAACCTTTTGTATTTCATTGTTTGGAAGGTTTCATTTCCCGAGTTTTGCATCAGTTTTTCCTTATTTTATTTTACACCTCCGGATTTATTGGGGGGGGGGGGGGCAAAATGATATGTTTACCCCCCCAATATTTTCTTGGGGGGCAATTGCCCCCCTGCCGCCCCCCCAGGATCGACGCCCCTGAATGTAGATGAGCGGTATACTTATAAAACATTTGACAATGACTGCTGAAAAAGTGGTTAAAAAGAATCAAAGAAGTGAAAATTAAGCCTACATGCAAAATCCATGCATTCTGCAATGAAATGTTTGAAGTCCGTTACCTGAAACGTTTCCAATCGTTCTATACATGTAGACTGCTAAATTAATTGGGGTGTTATTTTCAGTTTTTTGAAAGTGGAGGGGGGGCTGATCTGATTTCACTCATTAATGACAATTTTCGAACCTTTTCCCCGAGATTTTATAAACTAAAAAAAAGGGATGTTGCAGTCCCCTCCCCACCCCCCACCCCCCACCCCCCCCACCCCCTCCCCACCCCCCCCCCCCCTGCTTCCGCGGCCCATGATTTTGAAAGTTGACACTCGTTGAACACTCTCGCAGCCACAGGCATTTCAAATAATGATGTCATCCCACTGATCGGGAAATCCCCCGTGGCCGTACCACACCACTGCTGAGATATCGGTTGATACCTGCTTGGACCATCGAAGGGAGCGGTACCGGATGCGTGACGATAACATGCACTGCATTATACCAATGAGTTGATTATGTATGCAGTATAGTATACTGCACTGAATTCTCCTGTTCAGCTCCGCACGTATCCACTCACTGCATGCTACGTTTCCACACTTGTTTTCCGACGCCACTCATACATTATCCGTGGTTATCTTTTTCCCCACAGCTGATCGAGTGATGAGTGTAGGAGGTGTTCTTTAATATACATAAGTACATGTGAACATCACAATTATTAGTGGCTGAGGGAGTGCCTGTACTATTTGGTATTGCATATTTGCTACAGCCGTCGAGTCTGGCCAGGTAGAGGTCAGAGTGGCTGGTAAGTTATTACTGGCATTTCTTCATGGTCATTTTTGATCATGAACGAAAAATATTTATTCCAATGTCATCTATCGATTACAGAAATCGGGCTTTTTTCTTTTTGAACGATCGATTAAAGACATAAGCAACGGCCGTAGGTCCTACAATGTAGTTTGTGTAGAAAATTGAGGATACGTACCGGTACGTACGTGGGTATATACGGTACGTATGGGTGCCGATTTTTATATGGATACGGAGTAGGGGAGTATGGAGATAGTGAGAAAGTGCATGGATACGTGGATACGGAGTTGAGTATGTCGGAGAAAGTGAGGAGAGTGGATACGCAGATATTGTGGATATGAAGGAGAAAATGAGAGAGTGGATACGTGGATACGGAGTTGGAGTATGTCGGAGAAAGTGAGGAGAGTGGATACGCGGATGGGAGTAGGAGTATGTAAGAGAAAGTGAGAAAGTGGATACGCGGATACGGACAAGGAGTATATTATAGAAAGTGAGAGAGTGAATGAGTTCGAGTATGTAGAATAAAATGAGAAAGTGGATACGTGGATACGGAGTTGGAGTATGTCTCAGAACGTGAGGAGAGTGGATACGCGGATGGGAGTAGGAGTATGTAAGAGAAAGTGAGAAAGTGGATACGCGGATACGGACAAGGAGTATATTATAGAAAGTGAGAGAGTGAATGAGTTCGAGTATGTAGAATAAAATGAGAAAGTGGATACGTGGATACGGAGTTGGAGTATGTCTCAGAACGTGAGGAGAGTGGATACGCGGATGGGAGTAGGAGTATGTAAGAGAAAGTGAGAAAGTGGATACGCGGATACGGACAAGGAGTATATTATAGAAAGTGAGAGAGTGAATGAGTTCGAGTATGTAGAATAAAATGAGAAAGTGGATACGTGGATACGGAGTTGGAGTATGTCGGAGAACGTGAGGAGAGTGCGCGGATGGGAGTAGGAGTATGTAAGAGAAAGTGAGAAAGTGGATACGCGGATACGGACAAGGAGTATATTATAGAAAGTGAGAGAGTGAATGAGTTCGAGTATGTAGAATAAAATGAGAAAGTGGATACGTGGATACGGAGTTGGAGTATGTCCGAGAACGTGAGGAGAGTGGATACTCGGATACGGAGTAGGAGTATGTAAGAGAAAGTGAGAAAGTGGATACGCGGATACGGACAAGGAGTATATTATAGAAAGTGAGAGAGTGAATGAGTTCGAGTATGTAGAATAAAATGAGAAAGTGGATACGTGGATACGGAGTTGGAGTATGTCGGAGAACGTGAGGAGAGTGGATACGCGGATGGGAGTAGGAGTATGTAAGAGAAAGTGAGAAAGTGGATACGCGGATACGGACAAGGAGTATATTATAGAAAGTGAGAGAGTGAATGAGTTCGAGTATGTAGAATAAAATGAGAAAGTGGATACGTGGATACGGAGTTGGAGTATGTCCGAGAACGTGAGGAGAGTGGATACTCGGATACGGAGTAGGAGTATGTTAGAGAAAATGAGAGAATGGATACGTGGATGGAGTTTGAGTATGTTGGAGAAAGCGAGGAGAGTGGATACGTGGATACGGGTACGGAGTATGTTGGAGAAAGCGAGGAGAGTGGATACGTGGATACGGATACGGAGTATATTGGAGAAAGTGAGTAGAGTGGATACGGAGTATAAGTGAAAGAAACAAAAATACTTAACGCAAAAGACGATAAAAACATAATTTAAAGAAAGATAGGCCTATTTAAGAATAACTTTGGAAAGAAAGGAATATGTTTTACGATAGGAGAAAAATAAAAATTAACATCAGAAAGAAACAAAAATAAAAAGAGAAAAACAGGAGAAAGTAATCATATACTTTCACATTCAGTAAATCACGAATACGAATAGCCGAAATATGCTACATTATATGAATCATCTTTCGTTTTATTTCAAAGAACTATATTACAGAGAGACGATATAGGAGACAAAGTTTTTGTCTCATGTATTATCGTATATTTACCCTTCTAACTGCTTAACTTTTCAATAATATTAAATTATGTTCGTTCCACAGATGGAAACAGGAGAGTAATATTTGATGTTTTGTTTGGAATACACTCCTATATATAATTTGCATTCTTTGACATCGATAATACGGAGAAAGAGATATATTTGGAGCATAATAATCCAACGGTATACTACGGAAATAATTATTTCTCTGTTTGGAATATATTCTCATCAAATCAGTGACACATTATGGCTATCTGTTTTACAATCACCAAATGTCTTTTGTCTTTCAAAATTTACTTACATTTATATAGTAGGCCTAATATCAATGTTGGGAGAAAGTATTTTTTTCTTCAGAATAACTTTAATCTATATGAAAAATTATATTCAAATAAGAAGTGTATTTCGATCTTTCTCTGTACTATCTTTCATCAAATTATAGTTACAAAATAGTCACATATGAATTTATATAATATTTCAATGATGCATACAAATGAGTGTCCTAAGGTCACATGAACCCTGGTGTACTAGGGTCATATGGGCCCAGAGGGTTCGGTAACAAAATATTAATAGAGTTTTTAAAAAGTCACGTATGAACCCTAGTGTCCTATAGGGTCACATGGAACCTGGAGTCCTAGGGTCAGGCGGACCCCGGAGTCCTAACGTCACGCGTACCCCAGTGTCCTAAGGTCACGGGGACCCCGGTGTCCAAGAGTCATGCGGACCCCGTGTCCTAGGGTCACGCGGGCCCCGGTGCCTAATAGTGTCTTAGGAACTTAGGGTTAGGGTTAAGGTTTGGGTTTGAGTTAGGGTTTGTGTTTGGGGAACTGAAACCCGGTGTCCTAGGGTCACGCGGACCCCGGAGTCCTAGGGTCACGCGGACCCCGGTGTCCTAGGGCCACGCGGACCCCGGTGTCCTAGGGTCACGCGGACCCCGGTGTCCTAGGGTCACGCGGACCCCGTGTCGTAGGGTCACGCGGACCCCGGTGTCTAATAGTGTCTTAGTAACTTAGGGTTAGGGTTAAGGTTTGGGTTTGAGTTAGGGTTTGTGTTTGGGGAACTGAAACCCGGTGTCCTAGGGTCACGCGGACCCCGGAGTCCTAGGGTCACGCGGACCCCGGTGTCCTAGGGTCACGCGGACCCCGGTGTCCTAGGGTCACGCGGACCCCGGTGTCCTAGGGTCACGCGGACCCCGGTGTCCTAGGGTCACGCGGACCCCGGTGTCCTAGGGTCACGCGGACCCCGGTGTCCTAGGGTCACGCGGACCCCGGTGTCCAACGGTCACGCGGACCCCGTGTCGTAGGGTCACGCGGACCCCGGTGTCTAATAGTGTCTTAGTAACTTAGGGTTAGGGTTAAGGTTTGGGTTTGAGTTAGGGTTTGTGTTTGGGGAACTGAAACCTGGTGTCCTAGGGTCACGCGGACCCCGGAGTCCTAGGGTCACGCGGACCCCGGTGTCCTAGGGTCACGCGGACCCCGGTGTCCTAGGGTCACGCGGACCCCGGTGTCCTAGGGTCACGCGGACCCCGGAGTCCTAGGGTCACGCGACCCCGGTGTCCTAGGGTCACGCGGACCCCGGTGTCCTCGGGTCACGCGGACCCCGGAGTCCTAGGGTCACGGGGACCCCGGTGTCCTAGGGTCACGCGGACCCCGGTGTCCTAGGGTCACGCGGACCCCGGTGTCCTAGGGTCACGCGGACCCCGGTGTCCTAGGGTCACGCGGACCCCGGTGTCCTAGGGTCACGCGGACCCCGGTGTCCTAGGGTCACGCGGACCCCGGAGTCCTAGGGTCACGCGGACCCGTGTGTCTAGTGGTGTCATGCAACCTTAGGGTTAGGGTTAAGGTTTGGGTTTGGGTTAAGGTTTGTGTTTGTGGAACTGAAACTGTGTCCTAGAGTGACGCAAACCCTGGTGTCCAAAGGTCATGGGATCCTTAGATTAGGGTTAGGGTTATAAAGAATAATTCAAAGAAATTAAGGAAAATATGAAAAGATAAAACAGTAAAAAGACACTGTTTTAGTCAACTTAAAACTAAATTCTTTTTAATATCTTAGTCAACATAAATAATGATGGCTACGCTTCCCCTGTTGATGTCCATACAATCAGAACTCCCCACTGGTCGACGTTAATGCACGTGTTCTCTTTTCGACTTGGAGTGCGTCGAAGTCCGCCCGAAAGAAAAGTCCTAGCTATTGTCGTCATTATTATAATAAACTTTTTCAGAATCATTATCATCATTTCACTTATGCCTTTTATTTTATTACATTTCTTGTCTTGATATTACCATTAACGTGACCTATCTGTTTCCTATTTTTTTCTTTCTTTTTTTGTTGGGGGGGCGGGGGATTGGGTTAATTTTCTTTACACAGAAATTCTATTTATCTTTAACATCACCTCCACCACTATCTTCATCATCATCACCATTACATTACCATCATACCTTTGTGCAACCGTCATATTATTATATTCTTCATATTAAATGGTTTACTTCAGGGGCGGCGGAGCGTCTTTCAGAGGGGGGGGGGGGGACCTACTAAAAAGGGCACTTTTCAGGGGAAAAGGGGCACCTACAAGGGGTGAACATAAAGGGGGAAAAGGACCATTGACCATTTTCTGACATTGGTATTACCCTACAGTCTAATTAATATTACTTTTATCAAGCATCAACAACAAATTTAGGACTTTTTTGTAATGCTGACGTCTTTGAGTTGTACATTATTTACAGCGATATAATGAAAATGACAACAGCAAATTTATTGGGGGGGGGGGGGATGTCCAATGATCTTGTAATATATAATATGTATAACATACTTTATACAATCTGTTTTATTTCATTATATACTGTAAAGCCTAGCTAGCGTAACGAACGAGTTATGGGGACATTTTCAGAAAATATTGGCCTTATATACTTGGTGTAAATTATTGGCACATTCGAGCGAGCGAAATGAGAAATGAGGTACTGTGCCTCTTTGTCTTAACCTCCGCTGCCTTACATTGTAATTTGGGTAATATGGGTACCTGTAAAGCCGCATGGATTGTTTAAAGCTAGATATGCTCTTTTTGGTCAGAATAAACAGTTGGAAATATACGTAACAGTAGCCAGGTATTATAAGAACAGCAAAGGACTTTGTTCAGGGTTCCATGACATTTGCTCCTGTGACAATTGCTCCGGTCTAACTTTACGATGTTAATTCTAAACCTAAACCTAACCTTAAATCTAACCCTAACCCTAATCATAATCTTCACATTGTCCTTAACAAAAAAACGAAATTATGACCTTCACCTTAACCTTTGACCTATAGAGATATGGACGGAGGAGCAAATGTCGCAGGAGCAAATGTCGTGTCACCTTATTCAGAGGTATAAAGGGGCACTTATAACTGAGGTGAAAGAGTGCACTTACGAGAAGAGGAAAAGGGCACATATTACAATGTAAAGGGGGCAGTTATCAGAAGTAAAATGCACTTATCAAAAGAGAGAAGTGCATATATTAGAGAGAAAAGGGGGAAATATTCATATACGAAAAGGGGCACTTATCAGAAGGAGAAAAGGATACTTGTTAAAAAGACAAGGTGGCAATTATCAGATTTGAAAAGGGGCACTTATCACAAGTAAAGAGGAGGCACTTATCAGACGTAAAGAAGGGACACTTATCAGAAGAGGAAAATGGGTACTTATTTGAAGGGAAAAGGGCACGCATTAAAAGTAATAATGCACTTATGAAAGGAGAAAAGGGCATATATTAGAGAGAAAACGGGGCAATATTTACATTCGAAAAGGGGCACTTATCTGAAAGAGCAAGGGCACTTATTAAAAAGGAAACGAGCACATTTACTAGTAAAAAAAGGGGCACTTACGAGAAAGGGGCATTTTTCAGAAATAAAAAGGGCACTTTCGGGGTACTTGAAAAAGTGAAGGGCACTGTGCCCCCTGCCCCCTCCCTCCGTGCGCGCCACCCCTGGTTTACTAAAAGGAAAAGGCAACCTTGATATTAATTTTTCTGATTCTTTTAAAACCAAGTTGATATCAGGATGTACTTCCATTTATTTATTTTTTTATTTCCTTTTATTTATATGTTTTTTTGAGAACCCCCAAGACAATTTTTCAAAGAACTGAGACAAAGATAAATTCCAACTAGAAACACGGAAGTAAAGAAATACATAGAGGGAAGAGGATAGGTTAAATGGAAAATTAAAAAAATTCATAAAGAGAAAAGGACAGAAAACGAAGAATAAGAAGAAAAAGACTTAAAAGAAAAGATGATAGAAAAAAAAAGAAACACATAAGGAAAGAGAAGAGGAAAGAAGAGAAATAAATAAAGAATTGCTTAATATAAGAACAGAAATTATAAATTGAACTATCCTCTGCTCTTTTCTTAAGTATTTCTCGCTTTCAATTAATGATAATAATTAAATGAAAGCGATAAATACTTCAGAAAAGAGCAGAGAATAGTTCATTGGAAAAAAACAATACATACCGCTCTCTGTCTCTCTCATTCATGCCATTGCCTTTCTCTTATTCTTCTTTCAAAACTTCGGTTTCCATCTCTTTGCCCAACTTCTAATAAATAAAACGAATTTTATTGGAATTTTTCTTAGCTTCTATTTTTCCATTTCTATCACTCTTTGTCATACATTTTCTCTATCTCTCTCTCTCTCTTTATCCGCTCACTCTTTATTCTCCTCCTCTCTACATAATTATTTACTGTTTATGTTCATTCTTCCATCATGGGGAGGTAAATCATGATGCAGAAATATATACAAAGCGAATAAACAATTTTATCCCCCCCCCCGTCTCTTTCTCTCTCTCTCTCTGTCTGTCTCTCTCTCTCTCTCTGTCTCTCTGTCTGTCTGTCTGTCTCTCTCTCTCTCTCTATCCCTGATTTTCTTTTTTCTAAATAGCTTTATACCCTTTCATGTCTCTCCTTTTCATGCTCTCTTAAAATAGAATTATTAAAAAGGATTTTCTTTCCAAAATAAGAAAAATTTGTAAATCAAAATCTACACAAACTTCTTGTAGATATAACTTTGTTATTTCAATTACAATTTTCATGTCTCTAACCTTTATTAATGTATAATAATCTAATATTTACGTCTTTAGGCCAGGAACCTGTCCCGAAACAGTCACCCATTTTAACCATATATAAGATATGACCCCTTAAAGTTAATTAAACCACGTAATGGACATAAAAGTTGTTAACCTGGTCATAGCCGTCGGTTTTAGCCCCTAGAGCCCCAAACCGAGACTCCAAAAGTCGGGTCAATCTCACTCCATCTCCCCCATGCACCAAAATTCGCACCCAGGGGGGTGGGTGCAGGGAGGGATGAGTTCTCTCCCTCCCGCGCGAAGCGCGAAAGCTCCGCTGACGTTTTATAGCATATTTGAGGAAAGAAAACAGCTCGTAGCACCTTTTTTTTTAGGCGGAAAGTTAGTTCGACGCCCGGAATGCTTTTCAATTATTTGGACGCAATACTGCACAGAACAGGAGGGTGCAGGAAGGGGGGAGTTTCCCCCTCCCGCGCGAAGCGCCAAACATCTGACGTTTTATAGCAAATCTGAGAGAAAGATAACGGCTCGTAGCAAACAATTTCTTTAGGCGGAAAGTTAGTTCGACGCCAGGACTGCTTTTCAAGTATATGGACGCAATACTGCACTGTATGTAGTAGGGGGGGGGGGAGGGGTGCAGGGAGGGGTAGTTCCCCCTTCCCGCGCGAAGCGCGAAAGCTCTGACGTTTTAGCAAATTTGAGAGAAAGATAACGGCTCGTAGCAAACAATTTCTTTAGGCGGAAAGTTAGTTCGACGCCAGGACTGCTTTTCAATTATTTGGACGCAATACTGCACTGTATGTAACAGGAGGGTGCAGGGAGAGGGGGGCGGGGTTCCCCTCCAGCGCGAAGCGCGAAAGCTCTGACATTTTATAGCATATTTGAGAGGAAGATTATGGCTCAAAGCACTTTATAGGCGGAAAGTTATTTCGACCCCCGGACTTCTTTTCAATTATTTGGACGCAATACTGCACTGTAGCACTGTATGTAACAGGAGGGTGCAGTGATGGGGGGGGGGGGGGGGGGGGGGGGGGGGGGGAGGGGTTCCCCCTCCAGCGCGAAGCGCAAAAGCTCTGATGTTTATAGCAAATTTGAGATTAAGATTATGGCTCGAAGCACCTTATAGGCGGAAAGTTATTTCGACGTCCGGACTGCTTTTCAATTATTTGGACGCAATACTGCACTGTATTTAACAGAAGGTTGCAGAGAGGGATAGTTTTCCCCTCCCGCGCGAAGTGCGAAAGCTTTGACGTTTTATAGCAAATTTAAGAGAAAGATAAGGGCGCGTAGCACCTTATAGGTGGCAAGTTAGTTCGACGGCCTGAATGCTTTTCAATTATATGGACACACATGGGGGGGGGGGGGGAGGGGTGCAAGGAGGCGGAGTTTCCCCATTCCAAGCGCGAAAGCTCTGACGTTTTAGCAAATTTGAGAGAAAGATAAAAGCTCATAGCAAATAATTTTTTAAGGCAGAAAGTTATAGTTCGACACCCGGACTTCTTTCTAATTATACGGACGCAATACTGCACTGCATGTAACAGAAGGTTGCAGAGAGGGGGGGGGGGGGTTCCCCCTCCCGCGTGAAGCGCGAAAGATCTGACGTTTTATAGCAAATTCGGGAGAAAGATAATGGCTCGTTTTACGCGGAAAGTTGGTTCGACGCCCGGACTGCTTTCTAATTATATGGACAAAATACTGCACTGTATGAAACAAGGGAGGGGGGAGGGGTGCAGGGAGCGGTAGTCATGTGGTAGTTTTCCCTTTTTCGCGCGAAGCGCGAAAGCTCTGACGTTTCAGCAAATTTGAGAGAAAGATAACCTGATAACGGCTTCTATAGCAAACAATTTTTTTAAGGCGAAAAGTTATATTTCGACGCCCTGACTGTTTTTCAAGGACCCAATATTGTACTGTATGTAACATGGGTGGGTGCAGAGAGGGGGGAGGTTTCCTTCCCGCGCGAAGCGCGAAAACTTTGACGTATTAGCAAATTTTGAGAGAAAGTTAACGGCTCGTAGCGCCTATAATGCCGACTCTATTTTGGGGTTATTTTTGAAAAAGCAACACATTTTTACACTTTAATAACTTATTAATCAGTGAACTGTAGATAACACCAAACTTTACCTCAAGATAATTATTACACTAAAAATTCGTTATGTAAATTCAAATTGAATTGAATAATAAAACACTTTCGAATTATCATAGTCAGAAGGTAGTAAAAGGGTTTTTCTTTACATACAGAATATTTTTGGAGGCATGGCATTGTCAAAGGGCACTTTGGTGTTTAAACATAATATGAAAGTAACGAGGGTCTGTCGGTACATTCATAAGTTTAATGTTAACAAATGCTTTACCCCCCTAAATCTATAGATGGAATTCACTGTTGAATACTACAAAATTAGACAGGGCAAAATCTGCTTATGTTCCTATCCGGGCATGTTTATCTATATACATGTATCCTTTATTTCCAATTTAAGTTAATTCATTGCATACATGGTGTTAACAGGTATATTAAAACATTAATCACAAAATCAGATATATATTCATTTCGTTATAGATCCGAGGAAAGTATAAAATACTTATTTTGGGATTGCCCAATCATCATCATGTTTATCGTGGACGTCCAAGTTCAAACATTTCATTTGGGATGACATAGTTACCCTGAGTAAAATCAACCTCTTGTTTGGGTTTTTATGGAAGTATTGCATGGAGATCAATCTAATTTCATTATTTTATATACAAAATACAAATGTTTTCCAGCAAATGCAAAAATAGCGTATTATCAATCAGCTCTTTTAAATGATTGTTAAGATAATGTCTCTCTCTTGAACATGATATCTATATTCAAAATAAAAACTTCATATCATTAATTTTGATAACAGAAAAATACTGTTTTGCTGTAAATATATTTTACCACTCTTTCAGACCCATAACTGGGAGGGTTAAGGTAGTACGAACGAGCCCCTCCCCCCTCACCCGTTGGCAAGCAGAGGACAGAAGCTAGGGACAGATTATGGAAAAGGAAAATAACGTGATAAAATATCAAGCTTTCCTTCTATTTTATAATACATTTTATTTTGTCCCGTAACTTCTTAATCTGACAAATCTATAATTAATCAATGTCGTACGTCTTTCACCTTTCATTTTTTGGTTCTAATTGTGTACAATTGGCCATGTTGCAATTGATCTTTTCAAATCCTCATTCAAAGAATTATTCATATTCGTTTGTAGCTGATCCATTACAGGCTTGTAAAAGGGTTATGAGGTAGATAAGCAGTGACAACCACGATAAGACTCAAAAGAACTCTATGTTAATGGAATTAATTGAAAAATATAGAAACCATACTGAAAGAGAGAGAGAGAGAGAGAGAGAGAGGGGGGGGGGGTTATTTAATGTGTATATGTTCACTTCAAAAAGGAAAAATTCCCGCTCTCAAGTTGCATGGAGTACTCTTGGAGGACCCGGTCTAGTCATCCAAATCCTTGAATTATGGCCCTCTAAAACAGCCTGTTCAACCGGAGTGCCATGACAGTATTTTATCAAACATTTCAGTTCTTGGAAACTGGGCCAAATCACAAAATTAATAACAAAATGCCCCAAATCTGCAATGGAGCATACATTTACCTACACATCTAATACACATCACTCTCTTCTGACAAGTATCCACGTATCCGCGTATCCATTTATATTCGTATATAGCGTCATTTCAAAGCCAGAAGGGCGTATATAACACCGGAGTTAACACCCTTCTAGCTCAAAGTACATAGAAGTATTTTATCGTAGCCATGTATCCACGCACGTATCCCCGTATCCCCGTATCCATATTCCACTGCATATCCTCATGTACATGTATCAACCTCTTGTCCAAATCCAAGTATCTATGTACATATATTGTTTTTTATCAACATATCTTTGTATTCACGTATCCATCTATCTTCCATTTCATGTATTCCCGTATCCCCGTATCCACTTTAATTTCCGTGTATTTACACATCCCCGTCGGGTCCCCGTACCCCAGTATCCACGTTTCCACGTATCCACGTATCCACGTATCCACGTATCCACGTATCCCCGTATCCACTTTAATTTCCGTGTATTTACACATCCCCGTCGGGTCCCCGTACCCCAGTATCCACGTTTCCACGTATCCACGTATCCACGTATCCACGTATCCACGTATCCACGTATCCACGTATCCACGTATCCACGTATCCACGTATCCACGTATCCACGTATCCACGGATCCACGTATCCACGTATCCACGTATCCCCGGATCCACGTATCCACGGATCCCCGTATCCACGGATCCACGTATCCACGGATCCACGTATCCACGTATCCACGTATCCACGTATCCATGTATCCACGTATCCATGTAACCCCGTTACCGTATGGACATAACCATCGCAGCATCTTTATTTACCGCCCATTTGAGCATCCCGGACACAAATCTTCCCTCGTGGACAATCTACATCCATACTTGATTAAAAGTTTACATGCAGACCACACATCTTCAATTCCCACATACCCCAATTAACACATGTCTATATGTATCACATCCTTACATTCTCTCATCGACCTCCAACACATGCACAATCCCCCGTATTATGATTTGATCGGTCCTTCAAAACTTAACTGCAGATGGCGCTCTTACAAAATAATTTCATTTTAACCTAGCTAGCTAGGGTAGATGCAGGTAAAATTCCAATATACGGTCACCCCTCCATTTCCAGGATCGATTCAAGACATTGGATTCTAAAGGTACTCCAAAAATATTTATTCTCTCCCATTGATTTAACTTTAGAACATCATGATTTACAGGAGTGGTATGCCTACACACTCTACTAGTCTAGTGCATCATGAACAGCTATGTAAAGGATATTGAGACTGATTGATACAGTGGCGGATCTACGGGGGGGGGGGGGTTTAGGGGGTTTAAACCCCCCCCCCCCCCCCTTGGGCTGCCAAGTAAACATTTAATGTGCATAGGAAAAAAAAAAAAAAGAAAAAAGAAAAAATAGAGCATGCAAGTATGCTTAAAATCGCAAGCTGGCATCCCTAAAAATGAAAAATCTCCCTACTGTGGGAGGGGGGTATCCCCCCTCCCACACCCTCTCCCCTCGGTCGCTTCGCTCCCTCGCAATACCCAGCTCAGCCCCTCAAACCCCCCCCCTTGGAAAAAAGCTAGATCCGCCCCTGTGATAACGTTTTCTGAAACATTTCCTACTTGTCTTTTCTATGTACGTGTAGTCTATACTGCAGAATGGGGTTTAATTTTGAAAGCTGACATTCGTTTTCATGCAAGCAGCACACAAGCAGCGCACAGGCATTTTAGATGATGATGTCATATACTAGGTGTTGAAGCCATGTGGTTAAAAACACTTTACTGGAAATGTGAGGATCTTGGGTTTGAACCTCGGTACTGTATATGTCTTGAGCAATGCATTTTATCTACATTGCTCTTTTATTGTACACTAAAATAAATGGTGTTTGGCATGTTAATATGTGTGCGGGCAATCCTGCATATAGCAAGCTATTATTCATACCTCAATCACATGTATTGTACTGTAAATGTACTCGTCAAAAGTATTTCCCAGTTCTCAGGGGTGCCTAACCTGGCCAGACTTGGTGTATATTTAAGGGCTACCGGGAAATTGCCTCCACCGTCGATTGCGGTAAAGGCGATTGCACAATAATATGTCCAGCTATAGACTGAAGGATTGCCTGTCTGTGAGTGTGTTTCTTTAAAAAACCTGCCAAAACATCATGTACATGTAGATCTAGAAAGACTAGATATAACTTTTACATGGCTTACTGTTGTCATAACTGGTAATGTCACAACAACACATAATAAAGTATTATTTTTTCACTGAATAAACTATAGTTTCTTGCACTGAAATTAATGGGAAAGATGATTTTAAAGTAGACTCTACATGTAATTGATTCAGCTGCATTGACTTTGTTTGAAAACATGTTAAATACACATGTTAGCATTGCATAGATCTACAAGTTAGCGGGGACCAACACACTTATACATATGTCGGGGCACAAAGCTAATATATGTATTAGTGTGTTTGAACTCAAAGTCTAGATGTACATGTAGCTAAATAATACTTTCATAAAATTTAAGTTTACCCATCCCATTCATAAGTTTATTCATCTGAAAATAGTACTCCATTATATGTCGTGATGACATGTGCCATTGCATTGTGACATTAAGTTGTTACATACTGTTACAGGATAACCTTATACACCAGATGTCATTTTAAAGGTGAACGTGTCTTGCATACTCAAGCCATCAAGTAAGAGTTTCAAAGGAGCTAGATTGCTGTTTTGTACTAGTAGTTCAGTACATCTAATCACCTGTCTCCTGCTATGTGGGCGGTAACATTATGGGTACATATGCAGGCAGTGGTGAATAGGGGGGGGGGGGCAGTGTTGCTCAGATATGGGGTATATGATACCCTTTTATATGCGATCTAGATCTACTGTGAAATATAAGGATGTTATATTGCATGTATATCAAATTGCTTAGTGTCGAGTGATTCTCAGCCAATATCTAACTTTCCATTATGGAAAAAAAGAAGAAAACTTAAAATCCTTGATACAGTGCAAAATCTAGGATTGACTGAAATTAGCGATCCATCATCAGTCATGAGAGTATAATGAGATCACAAGCCCGAGGTGATAGTATCGCAGACAAAAACAAAATAGGAATCAAGTAAATTCAAGTGCAGAATGCTGACTGTTTAATTAACATGTATTTTTCATGAGGGTAATTACTTCATATTTTCACACAATAAACAGATAATTAAGTACCCTCTAGGTAGAGCCTATGCTCCAGTTGTGTTGTCCAAAATACATTGGCCTACCCATACTTAACTAGTCTGCAAGCACAGACCCTAATTTGACACTTTATCAGAAAAACATTGTGTTTTGAGAGGAGCCTAATCCAGCTACCTACTGGTCAGGTCAGGAGCAGCGACAGTACATGGCATATGATAGTCTTACAGGGCAGACTCTCTTTTACGACTGACCAGGTTTGTGCCTGCAAACTAATACTTAACTGCCTGTTACACTGGCAACATTTGGTTAGATGAGATATATCAAATTATATCCCTCATCGTAAGATTGTTGCATTAGGAGTGTACACAACAAGAAAATGAATAGTTTTACTAGAAAAGCTGTTTCGTGCCGTCTACTTCATTCTTCCTGCTGACATCATCGAACTATTCGATGACGTCAGCGGGAAAAAAATGAACTATTCATTTTCCCCTCCCCTCCCCCCATCGACTTGCGACGCGAAGGAAAAAAAACAAAAGCAGCTGCTCAGCCTTAGCGCGTACTACATTGTGATGACATTCATTCACCCACACAGATTCATATCTTGTTCCATCAGTGCCCTTTCACATGAAATGATCTATGATTTTTCTTCTTTTTTCTGCCACATCCTTGTTTTGATCCTGTATCTCTATGTAATAATTATACAATAATCAAAGAGGAAAGCCCTCATATTTCTTTTGGGCAATCCACTGGCATTGGTCATTGTTATTGTTTTTTCCCCCTTCTAATTGTGTAGCATTAATGAGGAGAGCCCTCATACAGTACAGAACTTCATATTTCTTTAGGGCTATCCCCTAGCAGTTGTTATTCTTTTCCCCCTTCCAATTGTGTACCATTATTAAGTACTGGTACAGTGGAAATCCAGTATAACAAGGATCTTGGGACCATGACAATGACTTTGTTAAATCAGGAATCTCCTTATATCAGGGTGAAAAAAAAAGAATACAAAGACATGGGACCAGCAAAATTACCTTGTTATATCAGGAATCTCGTTATATCGGAGTTCTTTATAGTGAGTTTCTACTGTACTATACACGAAGCCATCATCATCATCATCATCATCATCATCACCATCATCATCATCATCATCGCCATCATCATCATCATCATCATCATCATCATCATCATCACCATCATCATCATCACCATCATCATCACCATCATCATCATCATCACCATCATCATCATCATCATCATCACCATCATCATCATCACCATCATCATCATCATCATCATCATCACCATCATCATCATCATCATCATCATCATCATCATTAATAAACTGAGCAGAGCACAGCCTACACTGAATGTATTTAGGTACACTGCTAATCTCTCAAAAAGACATTTAAGACATGCTCCAGGGTTTATAATATTTAGGTTTAGAGTCAGAGTTAAAGTTGTGATATGTTTTCTTAGGTTCTGTTTAAGGTTAGGAATATACAGTGTTGTGTCCAAGGCCAGCTCAGCCGAGACCGAGACCAAGACCGAGACACGGCTGCCCGAGACCGAGACCGCGACATGGCCATTCCGAGGCCGTGGACGCAATATTCGGCCTCGAGACCGGCCTTGAGGACAAGGCCAGCCTCGAGGCATACAACACTGGGAATATAGTTAGCTATAGTGTTTTGTCCAGGCACTTTGGTCCTGAGATGAAATTCAGAATATCTGGTTGTGTAAGATGTTGACCGCAGAGCAACTGTCCCTTGGAAATTTGTCGTACAACTCATGTCGAACCAAAATTCTATACTGGATTACATTTTTTGACATAGTAACACCATACGGCAATTACACATAATTGAAGAAAGGAATCACGATGGTGCATAATTATCATGTCAACTTCTGGGGTAAGTGTATAAGTGAAATATTCTGGAAATTACTGAAAAAGGGATATTATTCTCCATTATATAGGGTTCATGGTCATTATTTATCTATAATTCCAGCAGTCAATTCTATCTGAGGTCATTGGGTGATCTGCGTTTCTGTAGAAGGTGGACATCATACACAATGGGTGGATTATGTCATCTCTATCTACCAATGATTCTCCTGATGACATCTGGTGACATTGAAACCAACCCTGGACCAAACAACCCAGGAAGGTACTGTATGACACCATGACCATGACATATTAACAGTTATAATCAGTGTTGCCCAACTGCCAAATCTTTCAGTCTGATAGATTTTACTTGCCTGACAATCTGTTATGTTTGCCCTAGGAACTTCTGGCAATCGCTAATATCCAGCAACCAGAGATACACTACTTCAAAAATGACCCAAAACAGGCATTTTTCAATTTTCTTAAAAATGGGCAAATTGGCATCACCCCTATAGTAATAATGGAATGATCCAACACCTTATTTTGAATATTGTCTATACAAATTGTAAGAAGAAGGATAGAAGGAGAAATCCTTTAAAGGGTCTCTGAGGCCAAAAAAAAATAATTTGTACACAGTTAGAATGTATAAAATTAACCCCAAATAACTTTACCCCGCATTATACAGGTTAGCGGTTAAGGAGTTTGAAGAAAATAAAGGACAGGGTAAACGATCGACGCGCGGAACTCAACTGGAGTTGAGTTCCGCGTGAGCAGTTTTCTGTGCGTGTGCATTTTTTTAATGCGTGCACGTTCGGCGAACGCCAAGACGCGATAATGGAATTATATCGATCGCATTATCGCTTTGTCATCTGCTATGTGCAGCGCCGGGGCTGACAAACATTCGAAAATTGATTTTGGTGTGAAACTTACGGATAATATTCAACCCTAATGAAACAACAAATGAATGAAGGATACAATGCAAAATGTTTTTATCGAATTGGAAATTGATTTGGTGCGTAACTTATGGATAATCTGAAACCCAAATAGAACAACAAATGAATGAAGTCATGCAACAGAGAATGTTTTTAAAGAATCAAAAATTGATTTGGCACTTAACTTAGGGATAATATACAGCCCAAATAAAATATGAAATGAATGAAGTGTACAACGCAAATTATTTTTTATCGACTGGAAATTGATTTGGCGCGTAATTTATGGAGAATCTACAACCCAAATAAAACAACAAATGAATCAAATATTCAACAAAAAACGTTTATGTCAATATAAAATTGGTTTGGCGCATAAATTACAAAGAATCTACTGACCAAATGAAACAACAAATAAATTAGAACTAAGACGTAAAATACATATATCGAATTGAAAATTGATTTGGCGCTTAACTTAGGGATAATATACAATCCAAATAAAATATGAAATGAATGAAGTATACAACGCAAAATGTTTTTTTATCAATTGGAAATTGATTTGGCGCATAACTAATGGATAATATGTGACCCGTCACGTCAAAATGAGACAAGTCGTATTTTTTCAAATTTAACTTTATTGATGATTATTATTCTCCATTTCATAAGCGTTAATTTGATATAAAGGTCAACTCTAGAGAGAGAGTATTAGTGGAGATAATGGCTTTTGAAACTCGAGAATAGTAGGGCTCTGGAAAAATATTTCTTCCAGAAAGACGCTTCCGAAGTTTGACTGCCATTTTGTCTTCATGCACCAGTTTTTCATCTTTAATGCCAACTAGATTTTCTAAAAGTCCGTAGTAACCGTTTATCAATTTGAAGGAAAACTAGTTCCTACGTTCCTTTAGGGTCTCTTCTCATGAAAACATAAGTTTTAATTCATATAAGTCATGATTTCTAACACTTTAATGGGTAGGAAAATAAGTAGTTTCAAGCCACTTAAAAGGCTTCTCGCATCGACTTATTCCGTCTTTACCGTGCTATTTCTTATGATTTTTTTATGCTGGTACATACATGTAGTCGATTTTACATTTTAAGAACCTAGAAAAGTTCTTTTCGTTTAAGTTTTTTTTTTATAGATCCGTGATTGTGGTCTTTGAACAGTTTCAGCTTTGTTGCCGAAAAAAAAACTTTGGGTAATTTGCATATGCATAATTAGCATAAATTCATGGAAAATTGGCATAATTATTACGCAATCCAAGCCATTTTTCCATGAAAGTTCTACATGTACTTTCAATCAACCAGGAAATTGTAGGTCCATGTTCTATTAAACTATAAGAAAAAAAAATTCACTTTCAGTTGTTCAAATATAATTAAATTGGTATTTACATGAACTTTACGTGATATCTAATTGAAAAAAAAAAAAATTAAAATATAACTGTGTATTTCTTACAATTAGAACAAGGAACTACAATTTCATGGAAATTTCGCATAATTATAACCGCAGCGTTTTAAATGGCTATTATTGAATCTTTTTTCTTTCACCCACCTTGAAAGTGAAACTTGACACAATGCCTTCTGGTCATTGCTCTCTCTTTGAAAGCTAAGTTGTATTTTGCTCTTTGCTTTCTAATGATGCAGTATTAAAACCAGGAAGTATTTAAAGCCACGCTACAACAAATAAATCTTTTGTTTGACATTTTCCTTTCTTCCTGCAAGTTATCTCCAAACTTTTGCAGTTGCAGCTTTCCTATAAGAGCATGGAGTTCATGTCCTGGCGATTATTGATCGCACCCCCCCCCCCCCGAATCACGCCTTTTATGTCGAATATAACATTGGTTTGGCGCATAAATTACAAATAATCTACAGACCAAATGGAACAACAAACAAATTAGAACTAAGACGCAAAATACATTTATCGAATCGAAAATTGATTTGGCGCTTAACTTAGGGATAATACACAATCCAAATAAAATATGAAATGAATGAAGTATACAACGCGAAATGTTTTTTTTTTTTTTTTTTAATAATCGAATTGGAAATTGATTTGGTGAGTAACTTACGGATGATACACAACTCGAACAAAACATGAAATGGATGAAGTATACAACGCAAAATGTTTAAATCGAATAGAAAATTGGTTCGGCGCATAAATTACAAAGAATTTACAGACAAAATGAAACAACAAATAAATTAGAACTAAGACGCAAAATACATATATCGAATCGAAAATTGATTTGGCGCTTAGTTTAGGGATAAATAATACAACCCAAATAAAACATCAAATGAATGAAGTATACAACGCAAAATATAATTTTTATTTAATTTTTTTCGTTTTAATCGAATTGGAAGTTGATTTGGCGCGTAACTAATG
This sequence comes from Heliocidaris tuberculata, assembly GCA_025618425.1. NCBI lineage: Eukaryota > Metazoa > Echinodermata > Echinoidea > Camarodonta > Echinometridae > Heliocidaris > Heliocidaris tuberculata. The sequence continues at coordinate 37,542,567 of CM046833.1, forward strand.
GATAATCATAATATACAACCCAAACAAAACATTAAATTGATGAAGTATACAACGCAAACTGTTTTTATCGAACTGAAAATTCAGTTGGCGCGTAATTTATGGAGAATCTACAACCCAAACAAAACAACAGATGAATCAAGTATTCAACACAAAACGTTTAAATCGAATAGAAAATTGGTTTGGCGCATAAATTACAAAGAATCTACAGACCGAATGAAACAACAAATAAATTAGAACTAAGTCGCAAAATACATTTATCGAATCTAAAATTGAAAGTGAAGACGTTCCTGAATCGATATATCGTTAGGTGAGCTATCGTGATCGATCGATTAGTCTTTGCTCAAGTCTTATTTATATTGATTTTGGGGGGTATTTTATTTTCAAAAATCAATATCTCCTGTATGCTGTCACCGTTGAATGTCGTGTTAAGTTTTCTGGGGTTGATTTTGTGTAAGCTAACTATACACAAATTATTTTTTCAGACCTCAGGTACCCTTTAAGTTTCGTTTGAATGGTGTAATCCTAATTGCATTTTTACTCTGAATGAAAATTGCACTAAATTTTGAAATTCATGTCCTTGATAGGTACCAAAAAGGGCTATTTTTAGGGGGTAGGGATAACTATGAATGGAATTATGAACAGAAAATTTTAACATCATTTTCAGAAGATATACCCTGTATATATATCACAACTTTAAAATATAAAAGAAATCCGCTGACCCCCATCTTCCGACTTTTTTCAAATCTGCCCGATTCTCTCAGACAGTAGCTCTTAACTTCAAAGTACCAATCACCAAAAATATTATGCTTTGTATGTTGTTGGGTTTACATGTTGCTATAATATGTTCAAAATATGAGCTTCAAATGTTACTTCTATTAAAGAGATATAGCAAGTTTTAATCCACTCTGAAATAAAAAGTGACTTGTGAGTAGACTAGTCAATGCAGCAGTACACACTTGTATAGAATAGGGCTCGCGCGGAACCCAACTCCGACTCTGGTTCCGCACGGGCCCTATTCTATGGTTTTAATGTTATCCTTTATTTTCTTCATATTTCTTAACTGTTAACCTAAGTTTTTTAAAGTTGATTTTATACATGTACATTCTAGCTGTACGCAAGTTTTTTTTTTAGGTGATTAGTACAATTTAAGAACAAGCTGTTGACACAAATGATTATTTTGAAAATCATTTTGTCAAAATGTATCAGGAACAAACACATGTAGATGATTGACACATTAATACATTATTTTTCGTTCTAGTACTGTTAGTGAGAAGGAGTTTCTTCATCTGTCAGAGCACATTGGCCCTTCTGACTTCTACAAGCTGGGAGTTAATCTTGAGATCCCCTATGCACAGCTAGATGACATCAAGGAACGTTCTAACACCAACAGTGTGGCTTTGTTGAGAGTTTTCATGAAATGGAGAGACAGACAGCCTTCATACACAAACATCAGGACTGTACTTGCTGAGAAACTCAAGGAGAGTGGATTAGCTGAATTATCAGAAGCACTACTCAATGATGATCTCATCTCAAGCATCACACATCTTGGATACCAGCCAGAGGTGAAGGAGGAAACCAAAAGAAGTCATAGAGGTAAGAAAGAAAGATATAATTTCATGTCAAGTTGAGGACCACTTTTCTTATAATCGCTAAATTCACCCTTATCTGTTGTGTTCTTGAAGTTTCTCAGTTTGAATAATTTGAAAATTGAAAGTTTGTTAATGCAATGATGCTTCTCAGATTATTAGTATTATTTTTTAAATTTACCTTCATCCCTCATTTTCCTTTTGGTGAATTATCAAAATGTGTAAACATAGGCATTTACTTTGAATTAATCATAACAAAACAGTAATATATACCTTTCAAGATCTTTGGGGTGTTTCTCAGATTGACCCCCCCCCCCCCCCCCCCCCGAAAAGTGGCTTTCATAAAGCCCAGTCTGGATAGGGTTGATTGTTTTCTATGCTACATATGAATACACTCAAAACAGTTTCAGAACATTGTTAAAGTAAATATATTTCTAATCCAGAAGAATTTTGAATCTGATGCGACTAGCTGCTACCTGCATTATCAGTATCATTGCATCATAAGAAGGCAACATTATTTATCAGCACAACTTCTTAAGTTCTTATGATGTGCACTGAGTATAGCTCAGATATTAATGTCTTGTGCTGTTTTTTCCAAAGAAGTATTCTTTTATTCAATTTTTGTTTTACTCTCCTCTCTAGCCAAGCCTTCTTTACCACCTGATTCGCAAACGAATCCACTCCTCTCTCCTGAGCTGATTGAGAGATGCACCAAAGAATTCAAGTTCAAGTACCGCACAACTCTTTGTAAGATAAGAGCTGACCCTCTAGATCCTAATTCTCTTGTGCAATTTCAAGACATATACACAAATCTTGTCTTGGAAGAAGAATGTGGAAGGGATAAAAAATTGCTAGAGTACAGTGACCTCATGAACCTTACTGTCAATGGAGAGTTTCCCAGGAGGTTGCTGGTTCAGGGAGAGGCAGGAGCTGGGAAAACAACTCTGTGTGCAAAGATTGCATGGGACTGGATCAATGGGAGGCATTTCCAGGAGTTTGTATGGGTTCTTGTTGTTCCTCTGCGAGAATCTAAGCAATACACAATCGGTGAGATAGCAAAATCTTATCTCACAGAGGATAATCCTGCTACTTCCAGTCAACTAACAGAGTACATTCGCTCTAACACAGATAAAGTATTGTTAGTGTTCGATGGGCTTGATGAATTTGCTGGAAAACTTGCACCATCTGTAAAGGACAACCCGCCATCGAGAGATCATCATTCACAGCCTAGGTCCCAGACATCACATTCCAGTGATCCAACACATCGGCAAAGCAAGATGAATCCAGAAACAATGGAAAATGCATCAGCAGTCGTAAAGGACATAAAGATTGTAGAGATTCTTCAATCAACAAAGCTAGAGATGTGCCCTGTCATGGTAACAACACGCCCGTGGAAGGCCAAAGAGATCAGATGGAATGATCGGTTGAGGATGTTCTACACTTTCCTTCATATTGAGGGTTTTAGTAAGCAGAACTTGTCAGTGTACATTCAGAAATATTTTGCCGGAGATGATGTTAAAGCAAATGATCTCATCAAATTTGCTAATGATAATGCTGTAATATCTGAAAAAATGGCACCTTATCCTATCTATGTAGCTATGCTCTGTCTCATTTGGAGAGAAATGGATGAGGTAGGACAACAAAAGATGAAGTCATTTCAAACTTTTTCTGAGATATTCTTGGAAATTTTTGTCTTCCTTAAAGAGCATTATGCTTTGAAAATGGCTAATCAATCATGCAGTCTAGATACGTCACTCAATGACCGTCTCAATGAAATCAACAAGCTCCTAAAACCCATCAACAAGATTGCTTTCTCAAGCCTGCTTCAAAATGCCCTCGTCTTGAGCGATGAAGATTTCCAACAGTGCCCGAAGTCTAAAGAAACAGCATGTAGAGTTGGGGTTCTGTCTGAGGAAGGCAGCATTATCCCCAGGAAAGGAAGACGGGATGCAAGGAACACTCGTCTACAATCTACAGTCTTCTTTCCTCACAAACTCTTCCAGGAATACATGGCTGGGGAACATCTTGCTGCCCTCTATGAAACAGATAACGATGAGTACAACAGGTTGATGAAGGAAGCAGTGGTTCCTAGAAAGGAAGAATTAAGGTATTTGTTGTACTTCACTGTTTCTCAGGACCACAGAGTTGGGAGAGATGTGATGAAACAGCTTTCAAGAGGATGGATAGCAGAAGATGAGAAACATCTCATTGTTGATATTGCGTTTGAGAGTCATGACCCACAAGCTGCAGCTTTGATAAAACACAAGATTTTTCCACAGAGATCAGCCCTCATGATAAACCATCACATTACATCACATACTGTAGCTGGATATGCATTCATTGGACTAGACTGGGTAAGTTTTGATCTGGTACTGTAATTTTGTTAGTAGGCAATTCCAAGGTATTTTGTCCTATACATTTATGATTGTCAAATACTTGAGTTTATCTGATGATTGTACATGTATCAAGTTGACAGCTCTACCTTAACCCGTAGCAGTTCAGAGTTTTCTCATGGTAAAAATTAATCAGGTTTCTCTCCTCAAATTGGCAAGAGTTGTTCTTATTTTCTACTCCTCCATAGTGTGAAAAAGATATGTTTATTAATTGAACCAATGTGAATGAAACTTGCAAAATTTAACAGAAAAATTGCCAAGTTGTACACAAAAAAAGTGATTATATATTATACACTGTGTTGCCAATTTACACAAAAAAGTTAAACCTATATTGCCCGTAAAGGGGCACCACATGTGGTTTACATGTTTGCTTGTAAATGCACTCACTTTGCATGCCAACGATATGAGTTGGTTTTCGGTATAGTTTTCATAAATGAGGTGATAGAAAAGTGTATGTGCTTTTCCAATGTATCAGGCATTTGCTCCTGCAACATTTGCTTTACCTCATTGAAGATATATGGTTATGGTTAGGGTTGCAGTAGGGTTTTAGGTTAGGTTTTAGGTTTAGGGTTAGGGTTGGGTGTAGTTATTGGTCCAGGGTTGAAGTTTAGGAATTGGCTTAGCGTAGGAAATTGACTACGGAACAATTGTCCCCGGAGCATGTGTCATAAAACCGCTTTTCTCACCTGATATTCTCTTTTACTTCAGGTCCACACTCTCAATGGATTTGTTAAATATGGAAATAACATCTCCGCTCCAGCCTGTCGTAATCTTGCGGAAGCACTATGTACCATGCCAAACCTGTCTAAGCTGACATTGAATGGAATGTTTCTCCACGATGACTTCTACTCCAGTCTGAAATCAATGGCATCATCCATGAAGGTACATAACAACATATGGGGCAGAACAGTGGTTAAAAATCCTTCTAATTCAAAGGGCGGAGTTGAAATAGTAATTTTTATTAGTTTATTGTTAAAATAATGAGAAGGGATATAGGAAAAACAAAATCCATGGATCCCTGTCATTTTTATTCATGATGTACAAGTGTGATTAACTCAGCAGTTGAATATATGAGCCAAAGAAGTTTTTTAATAGGAGTTTTGAAAAACAAAATTTTTTTGATAAGTTTAATTAAGAGACAGACTGTTTTCACCATAATGTACATGTGTTAAATTCTGTAAGGTTTATATATTAAAGGTTTCTTGAAATCTGTCTCTTTAATTTATTTCAAAATTTCAATTTTTTTCTCCATAACTAAAAATATTGGTTCTGCTGATGTTGCACCTTCCTTGCTTTCATGTATACATTCAATTTGTTATGATTAGGGGTTTAATATAAAACAGATATTCATTTTTGTTTGTTTAGGAAACAATTGAATTCGGTGAAAGATAGAGGGTTCAATTCAACTTGGCAGTGCCTCGTTGAATAAAACAGCTGCATCTTTCACCTCGGGGAAATAGTTTTACCATTTCACTCATAACCATTTAATATTCATATACACCCGTACCATCTTCAATAGGTACAAACCCTTGAAGTAGAGGGTGGATTTGGCTATCAAGTACAAGTTTCCACACCAGCCTCCCGTGACTTTGCGGGGGCACTGTGTTCAATGCCAAAGCTGACTGAGCTGGAACTCGATGGTCTGCTTCTCCATGATGAGTTCTATTCTACGTGGGATGCACTGTCATCATCCATGAAGGTATATCCTCCAAATCTGTATAAAATTGATCATATTAGATTTGAAATGATTTTTCACAAAATTGTTTAATCAAAGCAATATAATAGTGAATTTCTAATGATTAATACTACTATATATTAACATTCACAAACCCAACTGAATGCACTTCAATATCTCATAGGCTGTGCCCGAGAAGACTCAAATGGATTGATGTCCCACCAGCTGGCATAGAAATTTTGCTGCGTGTGAAATCAAGATAAGACATTTTTATTTTTGAAGAAATTATGTCTAAATAGAAACTTGTGACTTTCCCTTATTGATGACTGTCTCATCATGAGCTAGTCGAGTGGTTTGATACATGTAACTTGACAGGATGCACAGGTCATGGGTTCGAGCCCCAGCATGGCACTATGTCCTTAAGACATTTTATCTAATTTGCTTCTCTCTGCCTATTTGTTAAAAGTGGATACCTGGTAGAATACAAATGTGATTGTGGCTGGATGTACAACCTGTGAAATGGCCACCAGGCTGGTATGCAGTGGAGAATGGGCTCTATCAGTGCAAAATCGTAATTGAATCCAATGACCCAGGATAATAACAGGGTAATAATGCCCTGTGAGCCGTGTTGATCAGTTTCTTAATTGGAAAAGCACTATATTTAAAAAAAAAAGTTATTGTTATTTCTTCAGGTCCATACTCTCAAGTTAAACAGTGGATCTGGCTACAACTTCCGGTTTACCGCACCGGCATCACATCACCTTGCAGGTGCGCTGTGTTCCATGTCAAACCTGACCATGTTGACCCTGAGTAGAATGCATCTCAAAGATGAGTTCTACGCAACTTCTAAAGCAATGTCATCATTGATGAAGGTATTTCTAAATTCACTTGTATTCCTCTGTCTTTTTTAGGGGGGCTTAATGTAAGACAAAAGGCTTGTAAATGCCCACCCACATTCATTCAAACCCAACTGCGTGTATCACATGAAATAGAAGAGGTAATTTTTACTGTACATAAAACAGGGTAAGTAGGAACAGCAGAATAAAAAAGGTGTTATAACATTTTCTTTTCTACAGGATTGATGCAGACATTTTGCTTATTTTGTCATGAATAAAAGAATGAAAAGGGTCTGAATCTGTCCCCTGATAAAAAATGTGTCACAACCTATTTCTAGTTTTTATGCCTCCGCCCACCGAAGGTGGGTGCCAGAGGCATTATGTTTTCGTGTTGTCCGTCCGTCCCATTTTCGTTCTCACGATAACTTAAGAACCATTTGGCAGATCAACTTCAAACTTGGCTCATGTATGCATATGGGAGGGACAATGATCTAATTAGATTTTGGGGTCACAGGGTCATTGCATATATATATATATATATATATATATATATATATATACATATATATATATATATATATATATATATATATACATGTATATATATGAAAAGGGCTTGTTCTTGCGATAACTTAAGAACCATTTGGCGTATCAACTTCAGAGTTTGCTCATGTATGCATATGGGAGGGACAATAGTCTGATTACATTTTGGGGTCACGAGGTCAAAGGTCAAAGGTCACAGAGGTCATTGCGTATATGAAAATGGCTTGTTCTCACAACTTAAGAACCATTTGGCAAATCAAGTTCAAACTTGGCTCATGCATGCATATGGGAGAGATGATTATATGATTAGATTTTGGGGTCACGAGGTCAAAGGTCACAGAAGTCATTGTATTTATATATGAAAATGGATTGTTCTTGTTATAACTTTAGAACCATTTGGAGAATCAATTTCGAACTTGGCTCATGTATGCATAAGGGAGTGATGATAATCTGAGTTGATTTTGGGGTCATGAGGTCAAAGGTCACAGAGGTCATTATATATCTGGAAATAGATGGTTATAACAATAACTCAAGAACAATTTAATGGATCAACTTCAAACTTGGCGCACATGTATATAATTGGGTGACAGTGATTTCATTAGATTTGGGGGTCATGGGTTCAAAGGTCAAAGGTCACAGAGGATGTTATATACCTGTAAATAGACTGTTCTTGCAATAACTTGAGCACAGTTTGACATTTTAACTTCAAACTTGGTTCATGTATGCATACTAGGGTGACAATGATCTGATTAGATTAGGGAATTCAGCCATATGGCAACTCCGCTTGTGATCTTTAACCCTATGAACCATTTGGCATATCAGTTTTAATGAGTGATAAAATATTTTATTGAATTTTTCAAACAAAATTTTAAAAATCAACATGAGTGTGCAAAATATATCTGATCTGGCAACAGCAGAGGCATAAATTTTGAAAGTGCGCGGTCAAGAATTCATCTAGTTTTATTTATACGTTCACCCTATTCTGTTATAATTAAATTATAAACAGCTATAGTGTATAAGGAGGAAAGAGCATGCAAGGTAGCCTTGGAATGATCTGGAACTCCAGCGTTATCCGAAGAGTTTTACAAAATAAAGCTTTCTTATAGTATAAATAAAGGTGGACTTAAAGTGTGTATAGGCCCTTTAACGATTATTGATGTTTTTGAAAATCATGCTTGTCAAACTTGACATAAATTTTGCTGTATTTTGCTCAGCTTTTTGACATCGCTTCCCTTTCTATTACACACATTATTAACAGTGGATAAAAAAACAGAACTATAATCGAGAGATTCTCTGGTCATGAGAGATCTCTCATGAGCTTTTGAAATAGAATATATAGAATCTCTTCTGTTTCAAACATCCATTTGCCTTTATAATACAGAAATGAAAATCTAAAATCCTAAAGCAAGATCTTGTTTTCTTCATACACATCCGAGGCTACACAGGTCTATCTAGCACACAAAATAGCTTGGCGAATTGTTCAGAAAAATATCATTTAACCTCGAACGTCCATTGAATAAAAGCCTTGTGTAGCTAGGGACGTGGCATTGTGGATAGTTCTTTCAAATGCTTGTTCTCACTCACTTACTGTCAATTGTAACTAGTTGACCAAAAAAAAAAGATTTTTCTACCCTTTCCTGTAATATTTAGGACTGGAATTACTGAGCACTCATGTAACATAGGAGATTCGACTTCTTCAATGAAAAAAAAATATCAAAAAATTTGATGTTTTTCAACATTTCCTCCTGCTCGAGTTCTGGCCCAGCAAATTCTGTCTCATTTTGACGTGATGGGTCACATTTATCTTTTTGTTGCCAGTTGAAACTATTAAAAAAAAAAGTTTTGGATTAGTGAAATAATCTGAATCTGAATGTCTTTTCAGGTGCATACTCTTACCGTGAGCTCTGGAAATAACCATTCTGTAATGAACCTCTCAGCTACCGCCTCCTCAGGTCTTGCTGCAGCACTGTGTACCATGCCCAAACTCACCAAGCTGACACTGTATGGCATCCTTCTCCATGACGACTTCTATTCTAAATTGAAAGAAATGGCATCAACCATTAAGGTTCGTTGAATGTATGCAGCAAAATAGATATGACTAATGTTAAAGTTAGTCTAAAAAAAAGGATTTATGTACAGCTACAGTGTATAAACTTAACCTAAGAACACTTTACCTGACCTTCTACTGGTTAACAGTTAAGAAGTATGAAGAAAGTAAATGAAAACGAAAAAGCCCCTTGCGTGGAACCTAACTCCATCTTCGGTTCTGCACGGGCCCTAATTTGTGCAAGCGCGTACGGGTGTGTCAACTAGTCTACTCACAAGTCGCTGTAATGTTTATTTAGAGTGTATTTGAACTTGCAATAACTCTTCATATAGAATTAACATTTAAGATCATACTTTAAGTATAGCAACATAGAACCCCTAATATAAAGAGCAATATATTTTTTGGTGATTGGTACCCATCCTGATATCATGTCCCAAGGTAAAAAAAATTGCTGCTGCTCTCCCCCCCCCCCCCCCAACACTGAGCAAGCCTTGGAGGGCGCCACTTGCAAAAACACCTAAAAATGAATGTAAAGGTTTGTTCACATATGCCGTGGCACTGCAGTTTCTTTTTCAACATGTAAGTGAATGGCAAGTGGGGATGAAAAAACTATAGCTTAGCGCAAGGGTACTATGCCTATTCACTTATCTGTGTGTTGTAAGATGCGCAAATGTGCATTACGCTTTAAAAAAATCTTTAAAAAAGGGCTTATAAAGGGTAAGAATACATGTATGTAGACAGGTGACATACTTTTATAAATCAACATTTGTTCAGGTTCAAACTCTTACTCTGAGCTCTGGAGATCACAATCCCGTGATACATGTCATGGATGTGTTAGCACCAGTCTCTTGGGACTTTGGAGAAGCACTATGTTCCATGTCGAATCTGATGGAGCTAAAACTACACGGAATGTGTCTACATGATGAGTTCTATTCTTCATTGAAAGCCATGGCATCATCTCTGAAGGTACATGTACATGTATATACTCTATATATTTTATCTTTAAAGATACTATGATTTTAAGGGTGAGAGGAGAAAAAAAACAAAAACAACCAATGCGAAAAGAACAAGGGGTTCTGAAGCAGCCGCATTTTTTTACAGAAATGGTCAGTTTTACATTTGGTTTGATTTGTTGTGAAAAAAAATGAAAATTATTGTGTAATGGCTTGCTCTTTTGATTTTCAATGCATCAAGGGTACAAAAGTTTTCTTTTCTTATAAATTGTATTGTTCACAGGTAAGGTACATGTCATATACAAAAAATATTATTAAGACTATACACTCATGAATGTCAGTCACATAGCCAAATGACTTGACAAGTACTGGTAATTTTACTTTATTACGTGCCTTCCATGATGGCAACTCCAAGAGATGAATAACCACACTGCCTGCCGAGGGCAAACATCACTTAACCCATTGCCTATTGGAACTGGATGGTCCCTGTCACAGTGTCTCCTTTCAGAGACGTTTTTTGATTATATTTAGATCTAGAATGCTAAAAATTGGACATTATATATTCACAGAAAATGTTTAGTCTATTCCCAATACAATACTTTGCACAGTGAGAGCGATTTAATTGTAAATAATCAGTACAGTCTCTAGATTGGCAATGCAGTGTAAAAATATGTGATCACTATTTTTGTATACTAATTGGCAATTTTTCTGTTAAATTTTGTAATTTTCATTCACATTACCAGTAGTAGAAAATAAGAATAATTGTTGCCAGTTTGAGGAGGGGAAGGTGATTAATTTAGACTTTAAGAAAAAACTTAACTGCTATGGGTTAACCCATTCCCTTCTGGAACCAGATGGTCCCTGTACTAAGCCTATGGGAATGAGATAATTCAGTAGCCAACAGGTTAACATCACGATACATGTGTAACCATTGAATATTCATATTAAAACCATTTCGGAATTTCTAAAGGAGAATACTTAATCCAGCCAAACCTACATGTATTGGATGTCTGCAATAACACTAGAACACTCTGTTAGAAATTTGAATAATCCACTACTCTTTTCATGCACCAAGTAAAAAACATCTTTTCACCTAATCCATAGAAACTTACTGGTTTCATCTTTCTTCTGAAAAAGGGTGTTGAAAGAGGAGAAATACATCCAGGAGCCAGGTCATTAATCGCATGATAGATTAAGAGTTAAATTTATATAGATGATATGCTGTTGAATTTGGAGCCAGTGAAGAGATTGGAGAATGGGAATGATAAGGACATAACAGTGTGTGTATATATATATATATATATATATATATATTGAATAATATTCCTCTGGAATGTTCCTCGTTTCATTCTTCTTCTTTTAAAACCAACCCTGATATCAAGTTGGTTTTAAAAGAAGAAGAATGAAACGAGGAACATTCCAGAGGAATATTATTCAATATATATATATATATATATATATATAAAAGGAGACCACAAATTACCTTTTTTTCCCCTCTCTATTTTAGGGGTTCCAAGATGGTATCCGGCATTCAAAATGTCAGATATGAACATAGATCTTTAAAGGAGATATTACTTCAAAAATCACAAAACGAACAAATTATATATATTTGGACAGCTAACAACCTCCAGAACATGAATTGTTCAATTATGAGTCCTAAATTTCCTCAGGGATATGATTTCAGTGTATTAAGAACTAATATATATATATATATATATATATATATATATATAAATTGCATAAATAATTAAAAATGTTTTAGCTGCTGGAAACAAAGTGCGTAGCTTTAGGTCCCCCATCATACTACAGCTATCTGCATGCTACGTGCGCTGCTGATGAACAATTCTGAGCATGCAAGTTCGATCGACACGACGAGGCTGACGTTCAAGTCAAACAAAATTATATAAGAAAAAAGTCTTTAAAAATTTCCAAAAGACTATGAATTGGCATAACAGAAGTGCCAATAGTTCAACAATGAAATGGATAATGATGAAATGCTTATAATTTATTTGCCAGATAATGCAGCGGGGCCGATCCCAATCGTGCTGCACACAAAAAACCAAAAAAAATTCTGATAGGTAGCGTTCAGATGGTAAATTCTCATAAATTGTTTTGAATTCAACAACCAGATTTATCTCAAATTCATTATCACTCTTTTCTCAATAATGCTGTCAAGTTTGAAATGAATTCCAAGTAACTGAAGTGGTTTAGAATTGTGTTTATGTTAGGGGGACCGATCAAGCACACCCAAATTACATTGTTAGCTATATACATGTATGGACACAAGTTCGACCGTGCTTGTCCCTAGAATGACATCATGAATCGATGCACTTAACAGAGAGTTGCTCAAGGATGAGTTTGGGGGAAGAAATTTCATAACTTTTGATTCAAAATTCTTCCATTCTGTGAATATTTCTGAATCAGGTTCAGTACAGTCTCCCCATTGAAATGGTATCAAATTCATTGAATTCGGATACGTTTTTAGTTCTTGTGATCCCTACTTTAAAGGGGTATTGCAAGTTTAAATACTGAAATTTCTTTCAAAAATAATGCAAAAAAAACAACAAAAAAAACTTACAAATGCATAGAAGCTAACTCTTATTAAACATGCATGTCTCAAAACATTTTCTCCTCTTTTTCAAGACAAATAAATTTTTCAGTGATATCCTGTCTTCTAACAATTCACAACTTTAAGGCAGGGGGTGATTATGTCCCCTTTAAAGCTTGATATTTGACCAAGTTTTAAAAATGAATATTTCTCTAGGTCCATACTCTCACTCTGAGTCGTGTTCGAGTCTCGGCACCAGGCTCCAGGGACCTGGCAGAAGGTCTGTGTTCCATGCCAAACTTGACCAAGCTGACATGCTATCGAATACTTCTCCATGATGAGTTCTATTCGATGTTGAAAGAAAAGGCATCATCTATGAAGGTACATTTAACCCTAGTAACAATGATAATGATATATGTAATGATAATAATAACAAAAATAATAATGATAATAATAATAATAATAAAGATAATTACTCTTTCTCCAGCGTTAGGGGGAATCCTTTTATCTCAGCCTATTGTTATCATTCGCGTTAATGCTCGTCGCTTTCCCGTAATGTCGAATTTCTATTGTGACAGAATAAACCACATTGATAGGATTCCCCTTAATGTAGGAAATAGTGTTGTAATATTCATAATAATGATAATAATAATGAAAATGATGAAAATACATGTAAAACAATAATTGTCATATTCTTAATAATAACGATGTTGATAATGAGAATGAAGATAATGATAATAAAATTATCACCATTTATTTGGGCGATGGGACAAACTATTCTTGACAAAAAAAGAAGATACATTTGCGTATGCACATATATATGGCCCTAATAAAAGCCCCTGAATATCCAGAACTAGTTTATCAAAAGTCAGTTTACATGTAGATGCATATGGAAGGATCTTTTGTATGGAGTTTGTTCTATTTCTGCATACATGGTATGAATAGTTTGAAATTAGCTGAATCATATTATAATTTGAGTAAGGCCAAAATGCTTTGTTATTGAAAAACATTTTTGGTGCTTGCATAAATGATGGCTTTAAAAATACCAACATCATTGGTGTTGCATGTATATCCATCTAAAGGATGTTCTTTCTTTTTTTTTAATCGTTTAAAATTTCGAAAAAGAATGATTGACATTTTAATAACATACACATTTTGGTGAACGAGTCTGAGAGCTACATGTACTATCAGTGCGGGTTGCATGCAGTCTGTAGTCACTGATTCAGTGGTTGCAGTCAGTGCTGTAGGACTCAAGTCCGGACTCGGACTCGAGACCGGTCTCGAGTCCCTATTTCTTGTGACTTGGACTCGGATTCGGACTCGGTCTCGGACTCGGACTCGACCAATGGTGACTCGGGCCGAGACTGGCAACGAGACCGGCAATTTTTTCTGTTTTCCGCTTTTAATTTTAGCTCAAAAAATTACCCCAGGGAACGCAAAACCCCCCCGCTATTTTCGCGCACCTTGCTCGATTTCAAGAGCGGTATTTTGAACATCATGAACATTAAAACTTGAATCGCCGTAGCGGTACGAGAATGTGCCCAAATAGCTGATAGACGTTAAGATAAGTCGCTCTATGCTCGTATACACACGTTATACACGTATGACACGGACAAGTATTGAAATTGATGTTAACCATTTGGAGATGGATTAATCTATGACACACGTTTCCCCATAGACCCCAGCCTGGGATATCTTGGGCAGTCTCAAACAGATTACTATTCCACTTGTATTTCAAGCCTGTATTATGAACTACAATTTTATCTTCTATCCTTTTACTTGCAACCTATGTTCCTGTGGCAAAAGTCAAATGTGGCAAAAAGTCAAAGTCAGCAATTTATAATTTTTGGCAGTGTCAGTTTTATTACGTTTTAACAATTACTTTCGTTTTACTTTAGTCACTTAGTCATGTAGTCAGTTTGCAAAATGAATGCTAATGTTGCACTTGTATTACAAGCCATTAAGCCAGTTTAATGCACTAGCTGATACATGTACAGGAGATTTATTAGGGTTTGACGATTCACTTTTTTTATTACTTTAATCAGCTATTTGATAAGATTCAACTATTGGTGTTCTTGGTGAAATAATATTTTACCCTCTTTTTTCCATTTCATTTGGAAACTTTATTTTCTATAATCTGCTTAATGGCATTCAACCTGTTATCTTTTTGTTCTGTTGACTTATAATTGATAAAAGATAAAATTATAGGCCTTTGAAATGAACAAATATTAATTTGTGTATCTTTCTTCATTGAGTCAACTCTCTAGATAATTACTGTGGATACAAGCAAAATACTTGGCCTGATAAGGCTTGTTCACATATGAGCCATTTGTCAATGAGACATGTACCTTGGCACAAAAGGAGTGCGTGTTCACTTGTTTAGTATTTTGGTCAATAAAACTTCTGAAATTCCACTAGCACACCAAACCACTAATGAAAATCTAACCATAGACATTTATCTCAACATTTCCAATTCAATTTTCTTACGTTCTGTCAGAATTTTTATGTTAATTGCTGGAAATCTTACTGAACTAAATCTTCTTAAGCACCAAGCGACATGTCATGGCGACAAATCACTAATTTGTGAGCAAGCCAATAAGTTGTCCGCATTCGTACTAAGAAAAGTTACAATAAATTAAATTCTCTGACAAATGGAAGTTTTCAATGAACCAGAAACTACTTATGTTATAGAGAGTTCACAGTAAGGCATTTATCATAATAAGATAATGTGACGTTAAAAAAAATGCAATTTAAGATGTTCCCATCGGGACTCGGATGTCCAGGACTCGGGACTCGGATGCCAGGACTCAGACTTGGACTCGGACTCGGACTCGGACTCGGATGGGATGGACTCGACTACAGCACTAGTTGCAGTTGCAGTGCATGCCGCGCAGCTCGCTAGGCCATCGTGCTAAGCTGGTATGGAGCTCGAGATAGAGATCGTTGACAGTGTATGGTCCTATATATACATTTTCTTGAGAGTGTGTGTCAGTATGTTTGAAAGTGTGTGTCTGTGCGTCACTGCATGTCGGGCGCCCTTAATGGTCTATGTTTATGTTAATGGTTTATGTTAATGTACTTGATCATGTGACAAAGAATTTCACGAATAATATTCTATAACATAAAACAATTCACAAATTTCCACTAGCCAACCTTTCATTTTTAAGACAAACACATCAGACTTCATATTACAAGGGGTATGAATAATTATGCTGTTAACTGTATATAGACCTCTTTTTATGAAACTATGCATAATTATATCCGACATCAAACTTTTATTTGTGTATTATGTTTATGATCACCTCTGTCACCCTTTTTTCAATCCACAATTGTGTCTGTATGTGTGTAATTGGGTTTTTACAGACGTGTATCAATCAGATATGATTATTTACGTCTGGGGACCGACCTTTAACGTCACCATCCGAAAGACGTGACTCAGTTTCAAACCTGGGTCCGCTGAATCAGTTTATAACTTCCACTGTTAGCTGGATTACAGGCGCACGCCCACAACACCCACCTGCTGCCGAAATGATAACAATTGTCTCAAGTACGTCCTTTTAATGCCCCCTTCAAATTCAGAATGGTTGGCACTGATCTTTACATCATAGCCGCGAAAGGCTGTCGTAGGCGGCCGTTCGCGAGTTTAATTAAAGGTATTAAACCTACATTGTTCTTTTTCCGATCATGTCTTAAATTTACAGGTCCAAACTCTTGCTATGATTGGTGATTTTGTCAAGGCATCAGGGTCCCTTGACCTTGCAGTCGCACTTTGTTCCATGCAAAATTTGACTGAGCTAACGCTGGATGGAATGCTAATTCGTGATGAGTTCTATTCTCAGTTGCAAGCAATGGCAACTTCTTTGAAGGTACATTTAACCAGTGGTGTAATGATAGTAATGAGACACATAAACATGAAGTAATTTCCAATTTCTTTTCTTATAATCCAACAGATCGATATTCTGTTTCTTTAAAGTGGCCTTGAAAGCCATAAGCAGAATTCCCAGCCAAAATTTAGTATTTTATTTCTAATTTGCAAAATGATAATATGATTCTCTTTTCGATCTTCCTGGGCATGGGCGCCAATCCAGGGGGACAGGGGGACATGTCCCCCCCACCTTTTTGAAAATAGGCGAATGTCCCCCCCCCCCACCTTTTTGAATAACCTTTGTTTTATTTAGCTTGTTAGAGAATTTTGGAGGCGAATGTCCCCCCCCCCCAACTTTTTGAATAGCCTTTTTTTTTCTTTTTTTTTTTTTTTGCTTGTCAGAGAATTTTGGAGGCAAATGTCCCCCCACCTTTTTGAATGACCTTTTTTTTTCTTTTTTTTTTTTTTTTTGCTTGTCAGAGAATTTTGGAGGCAAATGTCCCCCCCCCCTCACTTTTTTGAATAACCTTTTTTTTTTTTTTTTTTTTGCTTGTCAGAGATTTTTGGAGGCGAATGTCCCCCCCCCCCCCCCATATATCGCCGACAACAGTTATGACTGTCATGGAGTTGATTTGATGAAACGACCCCCAGGTGCTAGCATTATCCTGACTATCCATAAATTTCATGATACAAAGGAATGTTTTACCATTAGCCACTATAATTGGTCATATCCAGGCATGTCAGTAGGCCTAGTCATATTTTCTATAAAGTTGAATACAACCAATTAATGCAGATGGTTAAGGAATGTGAATAGTTTTACTGTAAAGAAGTATTTTAGGAGAATTCTTAATTGTGCAAGTCACTTTTCACATAACAACACTAAAATTGTGATCTTCCACGAATTGAGAGATCACAATTTGTAAGAAAGAGACTACATGTATCATTCATGTAGATTTAAGGGGGTTTTGTTGTTTGAAAGGTCTCTCCTTTTTTGTTGTTGTTGTTGAAATACATAAAACAATATAAAAGATAAACGATATGTATAAATGATATTGTTGTTTTCAGCAATTTAACAGAATTGTTTTCTTAATCTATTCACATGCATGTACCTGCATTAGCCCTGCATCTGTCTCAGAAAAAGAATTACTAAATTTGGCTGAAGATGTGCCCCCTGGTAAGTATGTAAAGCTGTGCATCAATATCGGTTGTTCCTTTGCCAAGAGCCAACAAGTCCTGGGCAAGCATTCAAAGGATTACAAACTTGCACTGATTGAGATATTCTGTACATGGAAAGCAGAGCAGGAGCCAGATACAGACAGTCGTGGGCTCCTTGCAAAGAATCTAAAAGAGACACGTCTGGATGCATTGGCAGAGAAGTTGACAACAGGTACATGTACATGTAATATCTTTATTGCAATCATAGGATATATCGTTTAGCTGATTTTACGAACCGGCATACAAATTCTAGCATTCTAGCAGGGATTAAACCACAAATACTGCCGATTTTACGAACCAGCATACGAATTCTAGCAGAGATTAAACCAAAAATACTGCGTTTCTTTTTTTAATATCCAATGTTGAGTTCGTGTTGGGGATTAAATTGGCTAATGTTTGGTGTCGGTGAAAGCAAGTATAATGCCAACACACTCTTAACAGAACAACACTGAAAACAACTTTATCAACAATCAATCACGGGATCAATCAATCAAAATCCCCCAAACACTTTCCCAATCAATTTGAATGTGAAATCAGACAAGGAAAATTTCAGATCATTTAAATGGTATGATCAATGGTATATTTAGACAGGTAACAACAAATGTACAATCAAATAAGTAATGACAACCGTAAGTGGCGGTCTACTTGTCTTGCGGGAGACTGCCCCGAAGTACAAAAAATATTCTTCTGGTTTGGAACCTAAAAATGACTAACAGACTAGTTAAAGTCCAGTAATGATACAGACCTTTTATTGAGGCTATGAAAATATAAAATATAGCCCCTTTAATGAGGCGGTGTGTATCGATGCAAAATATATGTATAGGCCTTTTTATGAGGCAATGTGTACAAATACAAAAATTATGCCTTTTTATGAGGCAGTGTATACAAATGCAATGATATCAGTCACAAAGTCTTGCCTTTATGAAAATGATTTATAAGTAAAGGTTTAAAGTACGTAAGTCGGCAATATGACTTGATAGAATTATTACTCATGACTATAAAGGGGATTATTGATGGGTAGATCTACCTCAGTTGTATATAGTTTATGAAGTTCGGAAAGCGAAATGGAGTTTGTCTTCGTCGGTGGCGGAGATCACGTGATGTCTTCGATGTTGGTTGTGTGAGTCTTTGGTGTGTAGGCTTCTCCTAGTTTGTTGACGATGACGTCCATTGAATGGCTGCGACTCCGGATGATAAAGACAAGCATGACAAGGAAGTACTTCGACTATGGTGTCGTGAAGACCAAGCTAGGATGTCGTGGAGACCACACGAGGGTGTCATGAAGATCGAACAATTCGTTGATGGCCATGTGGCGTGGTGCAATGAAGCGGGGAACTGCGACCGCAAGGTCAGGGTTCCGTGAAGAAAAGTTCAGGCGTCGGCAGGAAAACAACACCAAAACGAAGATTGTCGAACCCAGTTAGAAAATCAAATCCAAAATAAATGAACGAAGATGCCGATAAAGTACTGTTTTGATGAATTAAAGATGTAAGTAGACCTAGTCTACAATCAAATGTCGAAAAGGGATAAAATGAAAGCACTAAATCCCTGATGTTACGAGAGAGCAAAAGTACGTGTTGATCGGCTGAACGTAAAACGGCGACTGGTGCTATGCTTGGAAAATCTGAGGAAACGCCCAAGAGGACATTGTCATAATTGCCGTTTTAGTACAATTAAATGTTTAATGCATATTATAATCAATTAAGGCATGTTTGAAGGGAAGTAATCATTTATAAAATACTAGAGAGCGATAGTGAATTTTCCTTTAATATGGCATGGTTACATAATTATTATACAAGTTTTGACATTCATAATAAAAACGATTGTTTATCCACTACACATATGAAAGAAAATATTCCACTCAACACCTGTTTAATTCTACAATGATTGAATGAAAGTAAGGTATTCAAATTGGCATTTTAAATGGACAAAGTCTTTAAACACGATTATTTCAGAAACATTTTTTCACGCTGTGAGGCTTCCTATGCCGGTTCGTAAAATCAGCGACGATATATTGGCTCTTAAATAGATCTCTTCATTGTAAGGTTCATTCAGTACAAATATAATTCGCCATATTTGAATGTCATTAATTTGTATTTTTGTCCGTAACAAGAATAGCAATAGTGTCACATGTAGAACAACATCAATAAGAAAATGAAAACCATTTGTATAATTCAAACATTATTTTTTCTTACCTTTATATTCAATGATGGTTATGA
This sequence comes from Heliocidaris tuberculata, assembly GCA_025618425.1. NCBI lineage: Eukaryota > Metazoa > Echinodermata > Echinoidea > Camarodonta > Echinometridae > Heliocidaris > Heliocidaris tuberculata. Next base: position 37,562,447 of record CM046833.1, read on the forward strand.
TAATAGAAAGTAAATCAGATTGTACAGAATAGCAAAAATTATTTACCATTATATTTCTCTGTTTTTTTTCTATCAAATAGGTCACTATCAATCTTCATCTAACTATGGCACTGGTAAGTCCACAGGCACAATGCCATTTTTCTCAAATCATCTACTCGCTTGTTGAACCATTTTAATTCTGTGATTACATTAGGAAAGAAACAATCTGAAAGAAATTGGGAAAGTTTGATTCTGTAGAACATAAGAATAAATGTGTGCTGTGAGGTTTTAGAATCACCAAAGATGGGAAGAATTGACCAAATCTTGCTGAAAGTCCCTCTTGTGTAATTTAACTCATATTATTAGTAATAAACTTGTTTAATGGTGAGAAACATTTTAAAAGTAACCCCAAACTGGACGCCAGTGTGCTCCGACATATTATGATCTGGTGACAATTGCGCCAGGATTTATTTTGTCAAAGATAAGGTTAGGGTTAAGGTTGCTGTTGGCTTTAAGTTTAGGTTTAGGGTAAGGGTAAGGGTTAGATATACAGTGTGTCCCAGAAAAAAACTACCCTAAAACAAAGGGTTCTTGTGACCACACTATGTGCTCTATGACAATAATTATCTATTCTCCATAAACTAGAAGTATTATGCTTTAAAATGATACCTTGATGGTATCCATCCGTACATTTTTTACCGAACAGCAGCATCTTGAAAATGACATGTAAAAACTCAGTTGTGCCGGATTTGGGTAAAACCGTGAAGACGTTAGTGTCACATGCGAAAATGACTGAAGAAAAATAACAGCTTGAAGAAATGGTACGTGAAATTCCCTTGTGTGATGGTCTGCATTCAATCAGAAATTCATAAACACGGGGCAATACTAATTTCTAGTGTGACAGCGGCATACGCCCCCAAAATTTCCAAATCAGTAAATATCCCTCAAAAGATGAAAATGTGCCCTTTGTGTGACAGAAAAGGTGCCCCTCCTGAGGTGGGAAATTGCCATAATTTTCTGCCTTATGTGCCCTTTCTCCCTTGTATTTCCATTTGATGACAATAGAAAGTGCCACTTACTTTACATTTATGAAAAATATCACCTTTCTGTCTGCTTTGTTATTAAAAGAAACTTCAGTTCAGAAAAATGCAAAAAATTGCTTTTCATTTCGATTGCAGGTACCATTTCAATACAAAACATGTCCTTTCTTTACCGCCAACATCGACAATACATTGGCCATCCTTTATTTTATGATGAGGGCATTATCCTTGCCCTCATTATTGAAAGAAACAGATGAAATCAGTCTTCTCATAGGGTTTTAAAAATCATGTTAAATTTTATGTCATGTTCGCATGTGATCCTAACGTTTTCACGGTTTTACCCAAATCCGGCACAACTGAGTTTTTTTCTGGTACACACTGTATATCTAAGCCTTACCCTTACCCTAAACCTAACCTTAAAGCCAACATCACCCTTTTTACATGTTTTTACATGTCATTTTCAAAATGCTGCTGTTCAGTATAAGAATGTACGGATGGATGCCATCGAGGTATCATTTAAAAGCATAATACTTCTAGTTTATGGAGAATAGATAATTATTGTCAAAGAACACATAGTGTGGTCACAATAATCCTTTGTTTTGGGGTTTCGTTTTTTCTGGGACTCACTGTAGTGCTTGGTCCGGGGTTGAATTTAGGAATTGGGTTAGTGTAGGATATGGACTGTGGAGCAATTGTCATTGGAGCATGTGTCATATATAACTCCTATGTAATGTATCTGTTTGCTCAGTGCAAAAAAAAAGTCAGTGTTATACGAAAGAGCCTGCATTCATCAGTTGTGAAGTTCAGCTACAATGTAATTAATCACACATGAATTTCAGTTGTCATAGAGGGGCCTTTGAAGCAAGGAATGATAAATCTGCTTATTTCTAGAGTAACCTCCTTCATTGCATATCAGATGACCACATGAATGCCTTTTAGACATACACATTCCTCTACTTTAAGCAATAACTAGGGTACTGTGCTTGGTTTACTTTTGACGAATGAATCAATTTATTCCTGAAGTAAATACTTACTTGCATGTCATGATTTGGCACTAAATACAGTATGAAAAGATTATTATTCACATTTATGCTTTGTAAATCTAAACTGAATTAAAAAGTGTGCTTTAAAGACATTGAAGATCAAACATGTCAAATTGTTAATTCTTACATGTCGTAAAGTTGCACTAGGTATTGCTATTGAGTCATTCTAAAATAATAATGATGGAGTTGAGGTGGGGGGGGGGGGGGGGGTAAAGATTATGGTTGGAAAAGTATCAAACCTTTAAACATCTTAACACCAAATGGTCTTTCCAAGATACATGTACCTCTAAGATACTTATGCTACTTCACAACAAGCTGACCAATTTACACTACATGTACTTCCATGGGAAATTAACCAAATCAACACTGCTGACTGTACTGAAGTTGTTAGTTTTAAGTTTTATTATAAGGCAGCAAGTATTGTTGATTCCATTCAATTTACTGTCAAAGGTAGTATACCCGAAGGTTGTGTGTCCGGACAGGTCATTTTTAAACAGTAAATCAAACAACTTTTCATGCAAACTTTTCACAAATCTTTAACAGGATAGGTTGAAAATCATGTGAATTGCAAATACTCACTGATTTTAGTGTTACTTAATGCATATTTTTCGTTAAATCTGACAGCAAAATTGACAGGCTAATTTTCGTTAAGTGTCCGGACACACAACCCCTCATCCTACATGTTAGTGTACATGTGAATGTGACATATTAAAGTTAAGGTTGAGTTCTGGGGCGGTATTCTGAAAGCTCACTTAACTTTCCTTGTAAGTCGCCTCTCTTTTAGTCCATTTCCACCAATCAGATTGCACTGTAACAAAGAAAAATGGTGTATACGTGCTCCAGCTTCAATATAGCAAAGTAATGAACCACTGCCTGCGTGAGGTCTGTAAAATGAAATCAGATGGCCTTGCGATGATTATACTTTCTTGATTTCAAATATCCACAAAAATCCGAGACTGCTCATTCGTATCAAAATGGATAAGGTAATTCTCATTTAATCAAACATATCATCCTTGTGATATAACAGGCAACATTGTACATGAAAAATAAAATAATAGAGTGCCATATCATTAAAAAATGGATGACTTGAGAGACCTATTGGGTCTTTTATCTTTTTGAAGTTAATTGACCACTAAAAGAATTTTCAGAATACCCAAACTATTTTAACTCCTCTTTAAACTTCTGCATGGCGTGTGCGCACCTTTGCGTGCATCACAGCATACACGCAACGCACCTCCTGCCAATTAGGAATGGGCACTTAATTGACCTTTCAGAATACCAATTTTCTAATTTAGCGCAAAGTGAGATTTCAGAATACTGCCCCTGGTAAAGATGGAAAATAATTTGTGAGCTCTCTTTTGTTAAATGTTAATGTTGGAAGAATATCCTAGAAGAAATGGCCCATGAAAAGGATTGTTCTTCAAAACATGATAAGAAACAACTGAAATGTTTGGAGACTTTTTTTTCACTTTGATCATTCCAAAACCTCACAATATTCCTCAGTCCTTATGTACTACATAATCAACCTTTCCCAATAGACCTGTTTACTAATTTTGTGCATACTTCTTGAACAAAAGTTTCTCTTGACAACTCAAAAGCTTGCCCAAGGCTTGCCCAACATAGCAACAACTAATGTATGCAAAAAGGATTCCATCCATAGAGATGCCGTTATGCATAGCAGGCGTGTGTGTGTAATTGAGTTTTGACAGATGTGTATCAATAAAAAATATTATTTACGTCTGGGACTGACCTTTAACGTCACCATCTGAAAGATGTGACTGAGATTTGAACCTGGGTCTGATTAGAGTCGGTTTGTAGGCAAATACAAAGAGCTGCCCGCAAACATTACCACTATACCAACTCCTGATCCCTAAATAGTTGGTAACTAAGGATTCCGGAGAAAAACATGCATAAATTGAAATACATTAGTAAATGGTCTATTGCTTCCAGACATTTTCATTTACCATGTGCATGTAGTTGCATGAAGAGTACTCAGCTTTATCTTTAAAATAGGAATTTATTGAAATCTTTTTTTGTTGTGTCTCCATTCTCAGCTACAAAATCTGCACCTGTCGAAGATACCAGTCCTCAAACGTCTGGTACTAGGTAAGTTTAGCCAACCACACACTATACAATCTGACTGCGATCCTATTTGGGAAGAATTTGATATAACATTTGATATGAATGTTCAAACATTAAAACTCTTAATGATCAAGGTTCTGAATATTCATTTGAAGAATATGGTTGAAATTTTGGGGTATCGTAAGCCTTCTTGGAGGAAAAGCCATTTGTAGTAACGTTAGACCGTTTTTTTTTGCGATTGTCCACGATTTGGAGCCGATTTGGCCTTTACTCCTACCAGAACGCTTGTAATGCACTCAATTTTTCATTTCTAGTATTTATATCATTATTGAGAACCTCAATCAAGGTAGATTATATTTATATAAATTTACGTACATGTAACTGATGCAATTGCAATTTCTTTGCAAATCGTATCAAAGTCGGATCGTATATTAAATGTGCAGTAGGCTTTTAATTAGTTATAGTTATTTACAGCAGTACGATAATACACCATAAGGGGCATGTGCTTTAAACAGAAGAAGAGACATGTTTATAAAGCTAAAAGAGGGATTATGTCTTGATTTACATGTTCCACTTTTTACCATAAGATTTAATGTAGCAATGTGCAACATATTTTACATTCTGTCCAAGATTTCTATAAAATGTAAGCATATTGGAAGTATGTGTTGACTGGCCTTGCAAAGTTTTGCTGAAATATATGAAAATAAAGTATTCATCAAGTCATCTCATTTCTTGCCGCATTTAACAATTTACGAACATTCGTTTTTCATTATCTTTCAGGAAAAAACAGAAGCAAAAAAAAAACGCAGCAAGGAAAGTCCTGAGAGAAAGAAATCCAAGCGCTGATGTAGCAGTGACTAAGCATGTATTTTTTGATGTTTTGGGAACAAGATGATCCTCTTGAAAAGTGCAATATGTTTTACTATGCAAAAGTTTACCTGTATATTAAGAATACAGGCATATCAATAATTCTTGATCAAAGGTTGCTCAACTAACACATATAATAGGTTTACCAGTATTTTATTTAACCAAGATAGCATTGTCAGTAATTAAAGTCATCACTTGAGAGGTCCTCAAAGAATTATCCATAAATTTGATTACATTAGAAATTGGACATACCTGTGATCATGACATCTCTGACTGAGCCTTATTCCTGGAAGCCTTATGTCCTCGTGTATCCACCCATATGTCCCTATTCATTTCTAATCATTGACAGTGGCAGACTAAGGGAGGCACAGGTTTACATGGTCCCAAGCCAAAAATTTTCCAGTCCAGTCGTGAGCCCCCATTTAAAATTTGAGACCCTGTCACAATACTTATGTACCCCACCCCAATCATTGACAGTAAGGGAATAAGGGGGACACAGGTTCACATGGTCCCCAGCCAAAATTTCCCCATACTTGATACACAATCATGGTATAGTCGTGACTTTGAGACCCTGTCATACTTTTATGCCCCCCCTCCCCCCCCCCCCCCCCACGATTCTGGATCCACCAACTGAACCAAGCTTGATTCAAATATGGAAGATTGAACTGATGAGATTTTTGATCGAAGATGTCAATATATATTTATATGAGTGTAAAATATTATCAGGAGATGTCTTGTCTATCTACCTTCATTTATTGTTTATTTTGTTCATCTATTTCATATATTCATCTACATGAACATCTACTTTCATTCATGTCAGTATTGTAATTATATTGTTATCCATAGCCCTAGTATAAGTGTTGGAATTGCTATTACATTCCTATTTTATAGTCTTGTCAGTACTGTACCAAACACCTTGAAGAAGCTATAACGTGATATTTACAGGCCAACACTTGTGTTATTTCAATGTTCACTTATCTTCATTCTTACCAATTAGTCTGATTATGTACACATCAGGAACATTCTTAGTAGCTGCAGGAAGTAGAGGGAGAATTTAGCTTAAAAAGTATATTAACCTATTCAAGACTATTGCTCTTGTCATGCCATCCAGCTCTGCTTATGTGACAGTCCCTCTTTATGATTCATTTACATTGATTATACCGTGTAATTACTTTAATTTGATAATGTATTAATATTTTGGTAATAAATGTATGTTGTAATCAGTTTGTACAGTATGTTTGAAAATAAATAAAGAATAATGTATATAAATCAAATTATTATTTTTAATTTTTATTATTATTATTACTATGACTGTTATGAGATGATTATAATTAGATGAATATCGTCTCATTGTTAACACCATGGACTGAAATAGGAAAAATTAAAGGAAAAAAGGCATGAAAGTGGTGATTATTGGAATTGATGGTGACGCTGCAGCTTATATGCAAATGAGGCAATCCGTGTATGCTACCTTTCCTTCCATAAGTTTTAATTTGTCTATGATTTGAAGTCACTCATTTTAAGCATGATATATGCCTTTTTAAAAAAAAATCAGTTTGGTTTTCAGCCTACATATTTTTACATCAAATCACTTTTACTCTTTTGATGAACAATAATAATAATAATAATAATGAAACATTTTTGGATAGCGCATAACACATAGGCAAATTTGCATGTCTCTATGCACTTTAAGAATAGAAAACAAGTTTATACAAGAAAAGAAAAAGAAAAAATGACTGGGTTCATGTTTTTGACTATTCATAAGTGGTGAAAAAATATGTTTTCAAGGTACTAATGAAGGTGTCATAGGTTCCTATAGTTTTGAGTTGTTCTGGCAATTTGTTCCACAAAAAAGTGGCTGCGTATGAGAAAGACCTTTCTCAGTTCATAGAGAAAGAAGGACTTGACTTCAGTATTTTCAAAAATTTTGGTAGAGCATTAGATTCCATCAGTCATGTCATTTTTCTTTATTGAATCTGTGGAAGCCATCTTGATTTCATAAAAGTCAGTTATATACACTGAAAATACGGTAATAATGGGCTTAGGACTGATTCCGGGGGACACCACACTGTACTATCTGTTGGTTGGAAAGTTGTAAATTTAAAACAGTAAATTCTTACTTGTACATGTATATAATATCTCTAAAGTAATGTTTACATATTTTGAATTTTCTTTTATTTGCAGATAACATAATAGTAGATGTGAAATGTCAGACATGAATCATGAACACTTAAGGTGCCAAAGTTAGTAGTTATTTTCATGCTAACAAATTTCAGTTGAAAAAAATTTTTATGGTTTTTTATTTAAGATTTAGTATCAGCACTATAAATTGTCCATTGATTGAAAAGAAGGAAATAGTGTAAATACCAGCGATACTTAAGGTAAAGAAATAAATAAGTAGACAAGTCAGATCTTTTACAGGAGATGTAGGAGACCTGGGGAGTGAGCAAATGAGTAAACAAATGATATTTTACCGATTCAGGTAATTCTTATTAAAGCCCATTGCACATGAGTCGTCATTTCAATTGTGCTATTCCCTACATTAACAGAGCCGGTGAATGTTAATAGCCTATAAGTCAGTATCATAATTTTATGTAGTGATTGCACTGATATTGTGCAATCTTTCTTTGTATGATGTCATTCCCACATGGCGTGTCAATGACTGCACAAGTCACAGATACAGTCCTTCGTCAAGGAAATGATACCTCATGTGCACTGGACTCATTTCTAGAATGATATTCACAATCAATTCTGTATATAAAGACTTATTATTGTTTGGATCATTTAATTTCATGTTACAAGTTTATGATGGTCTGTGCGCATTTCAAAGTGTTTTCTTAAAACTTGTGTTTCCATTATTGTGTAAATGAATATTTCAGAACTTTGATATTTTCATTTTTCGTTGTATTTATAATTGTGTTTTTTCATATTGTTCCTATGAAAGGGAAAGATGAGATCATGTTTAAACCAAGTTTACTAATGATATGGAGGAATTGCCCATTTTCAATTTGAAAATGTGTATGGAATGCCACAAGGCACAATTCTGCATTAGATTTGTAAATACAATAGGAAAAGGAGCAAGGGAAAAAGAAAGAAAGATATGTACAAACAAAATGCAAACTAGACATTCCCATGCTTATCTAATTCAGGTGTTATATACATGTAATATTTTTGTGATGAATTTTTATATGAACAGTGCCATTTTTGTATATTTTTGCTATGTGAGTCAAGACATTGATATTATTGTTGTATCCAAATCATCAAATTTGATATAATTGTACATGTAAGTGACCAAAGCATTCTTGAAATGCAAATTAATGTAATATTTTTGTAATGAATTTCTATATGAACAGTACCATTTTTGTGTATTTTTGCTATGTGAGTCAAGACATTGATATAATTGTTGTATCCAAATCATCAAATTTGATATAATTGTACATGTTAAGACAAGTGACCAAAGCATTCTTGAAATGCAATTTAATGGATTAGGTGGAATATATATTGGTTTTTGTCTTTGTGTATACAATGTATATTGCTTTACGGTATATAGGTATCTAAAATGAATGCGAAAGATTTTGATTTGTTACATCTTAAAAAGTACTCAACCATCCTCCTTGAAACTTATATGTTGGAGTAGTGTCTCCTAAATTATGTGTTAGTGTTTGTCAGACCATTTCTTTCATTTCTTTCAAATGTTCGGAGGACAGGACATTAACTTAAAACTTGGTACTAGAATGCATTACCACTTCGAGACGAACTGATTTGATTTTTGTTTGCGTAGGTCATAGGTCAAAGGTCATAGAGGTCAATATGCATGAAATTAAAGATTTGTTAGTTTTGTTATCACCTCAACTATTTTGTAAAACATTGGGATGATTATACTTGTGGTTCCTGTCAATGCTGCTCTTTCATCATATCTCTTTTTTTTTCCTGAGTAATCCTTTGTTTGCATGTCGGAGTTGGAAGCATTGCTAGACATTTTTTGTGGTGGGGGGGGGGGGGGGGGGGGAGGGTGTACACAAGAAGTGTAAATTATTTGCCCACTCGTTCTTTGGAAGACTATTTTGTCCATTTGAACCCTCCCCCCCCCCCCCCAGCAAGACAGTACTCTGATAGGAGTATAAATCACTGATTGTTTGGTATTAATGAGGAGGGCCTATTATGTATGTTTATGAGCCTGAACAGTTATATGTATACCAACAAAATTGAGTTGGTACCTCATCTATCTGTTAGAAACTTATCATTGAAATGATTGAAATGAATTTGAAATACATGTATGTATTCAAATATTAAGCAATCTACATGTAAATATTCAATAATGATATGTGAATTTCATACTCAATACACAGCAAATGCATTTGAACAATGATTTGAATCTATATTTTTTCACTTTGAATTTGAGACATGTATTGTTGTACATGTATGCAGTGGTGGATCCAGGGGGGGGGGGGTCCAAAAAGGTGCCCACAAAATGCTGAGGACCTTTTTTTTTTTTTTTTTTTGCTTTGTCCGAAAATTTTGTGAATATTGAGCCCCCTGCCACTGGTTGTATAAGCTCTTATTTTCCATTCCGCTCTTACCAAACTTGTTCTGCTCAGAAACATTCTCTCTGTGTCTGTCTCATTAGTCTTCTGTTTTTCCCCTCTTTCACTTTTTCTCTCAGATTTGTTTCTGTATCTCTCTTTCTCACTCCCTGTCTCTTGTTCTCTTAGTCTCTCCTCCTTCCCTGCTTCCTCCTGTCTCTCCGTCCCTTCCTCCCTCTCGATCCCCCTTCCTCTCACCTTCTCTCTCCCTATTTCTCTCCCTGTTCCCGCTGTATCTGTGTTTATGTGGAAAGTTATGTGTTGGTGAAAAAAATGTGAACATAAAAACTGAGGAATGAAAGTGTGGAAAGTGGGTTATTAGTCCAGGAGCCAGGAGGGGTCAACCTAGCTGGAAAGGAAACCAATTTTCATGTGCAGGAATATAAAGATCGCATAGTCCGATATAGCGAATTGACCGTCTGGCATGTTCTATGTGGTGGGTGTGGCCAGGGGAAGGTCACAAAGTGGTCAAAAAAATGAGCTAGATCAGCTGGAAAGGAAACCCTTAGAAACCTATATCAAAAGATTCGCCATAGTCCCAAGGCACATGAATGGACAATGCCAGACGTTTTAAGTGGTGGGGGTGCCCGCCAGACGCCCCCAAAGGGGGTCAAAAAATTGAGCTAGATCAGCTGGAAAGGAAACCCGATGAAACCAATGGGAAATTGCTCGGCAGAGTCCAAAGATACACAAATGGCCATTGCCAGACGATTTAAGTGGTGGGGAGTGCTTGCCAGACGCCCCTAAACTACCCCAACCCCCAATATTGAGCTAGATCAGCTGGATAGGAAACCATAAGAAACCTATATCAAAAGATTCGCTATAGTCCAAAGATATACAAATGACCACTGCCAGACGATTTAAGGGGTGGAGAGTGCCTGCCAGACGCCCCTATGGTAACCCACCCACCATTATTGAGCTAGATCAGCTAGGAAGGAAACCTTATGAAACCTGTGGGAAATTACTCGCCAGATTCCAAAGATGCGCAAATGACCAGTACCTATACCAGACGATTTAAGTGATGGAGAGTGACTGTTAGACGTTATTAATATACACCCCCTATATTTTGAGCGAGATCAGACATGTGCAAACAAAAGTTCATGGGAACAAGGAAAAAACAAAAACAAACAAATTAGCTTTGTCTATATATAGGCTTACATAGATACTGCCGGAAATTATCATTATATATTGTGGGATCTACCTGCCAGACGTCCCCCCCCCCCCCCATCCCCCATATAAAGAATGACACTCAAAATATGCAAATCAATAGTCATTATTGTTCTTATTCCATTTTTTCCCCTTTTTGATGGGATTCTAGACGTCAGACAAACGCTGTAAAACTTGCAAAATATGGTTGATTTGACGCACGTAAGGAGTTTACTCCTATTAGTACCTTTGAACGATGTGGATTATGGTTTGTTGGGATTGTTAATAATTATAGTATGTCATACAATTGACATTAGTTCTTGACTGCAATGGAAAAACTCTGTTAGGCCAAGTATTGTTATAAATATATAATTTATAATGGACTTATAATTATTTTATATGTTTATAGCAAGCACCAGCAAATGTTTTATTACTGATAAATTATAAGATTCATTTAAAAAATTTCTGACTTTTTTTTCTCGAAAAGCGCTAGCGCAAGCTTTAGTCAAATTTGGGCCGGTTCACTGATTACCCTATCTACAGTAGTTGTCTGTCTAGTCCGGTAGGAATGTACATCATAATGATAATGTTGGGTTGAAAAATAGGAAGGAATCATGCGGTAAATTACTTTTCGAGAGTTCGTATATATAAATATTCCAATATTCAAAGAAAGTACAAGTCAGATATCTCAAGAATATTAAAGTTATAGAAAAGCTCATTTGTATGTGCACGAAATCCAATATTCTTTACAATTCTTACATTTTGTCCATGAGGGTTATGGAGCTATTTCCCCATTCAAGTACAATAATTAAGATATAAGGCAGGATTAAAACAGAATAGACCTTGTTCATTACACCTGAGTTACATGAGTTTACATAAACCATCAATTTGAACTTTCCACGTTAGTTTACTGTTTATATAAACACCAAAAAATCTGACAGACTCAACATGGGAATGATATAGAATTACTAAATAGCAAGAAAAAGATCCTATTGAGCAGAACATTTTGAAAAAATGATATTTAGTCGTTTTGTGTTGTTAAAGCAAATAGAAGAGTTTTCCGCCGCTACATCACAGTGATTTTACCGATTCGGCAAATTTGAAATTCACACATGTAGCCTATTGTGTTTACAACCTTTAAAAATTTATTAATTTTATATTGCTTTTCCGATTTCGTTCATACTTTCACCAATCTGCTTCTCTGATTTTTCTGCTTTGCCTTTAAAGGCTGGATTTTCTCTTTAACACAGGATAAAGACAGGGAGGACATCGAAATTTAGGGGACGAAACTAAACAGTAAAATAAGAATTGTCTAATACATGTACATATACCGGTATATGTACCGGTATATGCAAATGAATATAGCAAACACACGCTAAATGAAAATGTGTAAAACAACAACGAAAAGAGGGGATTTCCACTTGAAGATGTTGTTTTAAACACTAATAATTGTTTTAAACACTCATTCTTATTCAGTGATGTTAATCTTTTGCAATGCAACCTGTTGTATCACTGGTTTCATCGCACAAGATGAGAAAATTGGGTTTAATAAAGCTGAAATTGTTTGGAAACCCCTTGGGATCTCGAATCAAAAAAAAAAAACTTAAACGGAGAGAAATTTTCTAGGTTCACCATTTGCTAGATAGGACTGTCATATTGGTCAAGAGCAAAGTATTGCTGAATGGTTTGTAGCTTTGCCAAATGAAGGGGGAGGGGGGAGGAGTAGAACAAAATACGCGTATGCTTGAAAGGGCGAACGACCGAGACGAGGACTGGTAAAAAATGGAAGTGTGCAGAATGTCTGGAAAGATTGTACTGTAATTAATGAGAGAGGGCGCTTCGCTGCAATGAACACAAAGAGATTCGATCATACCAGTATGCCCTCCGTATGAAGGGCTCTGATGAACAGCTACTGTTTGCTTGGACATAAGTCTGAAGTAGTTGGCTGCATGTAGGCCTGCATTCAAAGATTTCTATTTAAAAACAACAACAACAACAACGAATAAATAAAATAAAGACAATAAAATGCATGAATATTGATACATCATTGTAAATTCAACTCGTAAATATTTCCTTACCCATTTCCCGAATAAATTACAAGTTTGATATACATAATATGCTGAAATCATATAAAATGCAGGCCTCGTATATCAGGCTCCTGTGGATATCTCTTCGGAACTAATGAAATTACCTTGTTGATTTGGAATCTTGTTATACTATGGCTTTATTTTTAAAAAAGGGGGGAGGGGACAGATCCTGTAAAAGAATATTGAAGAAAAAAAAAACCCAGATCAGTTTAAAGATTGTGCAAAACAAAGCGTCCACATTTTGGACGGAAATGCAAAATGATTTGAAATTGAATCATTCTGTGTTTTTAAAAAAATACACTTGCGTATAGGTCTACTATGCGGAGTAGAAAACGAAATTAAAGATTTAGATATAAAAGCATGGAAGGAAATATATTCCCTCCTTGAAACTTTTCCCTAAGGAAGTAATAATGACAAGGTTTTTTCACAAGTATCTTCATAGAAGAAGAAAAAAAAAAAAAAAGATTAAAAAGAGGCATAACAGAGAAAGCGGAAGATGATTATTATAATTGATTATGAAGAACTATGGATCCCCAAAGGAGAGAAACTGGAGGAAGATCTTTTTATAGGGCTTCTGATATTCTAAAATGTATTTTAGTTGCTGACGATACGAGGATTTTCATGTCTCATACGAAAAAGCAACATTGCTTCAGTTGGTTTTCAACCGAGATATTAAATTAACTACTCATTGATTAATAGTAAATAAGTAGTGTATTAATGAAAAGAAAACCAATTTTATGTTTACAAAAAAGAAAAATCTTGACCCTATCAAACTTTAAAAGAATAGTTGTGCTATTATTGAACAAGTATCTAATGTAAAATTTATTGGCGTTACTACAAAGGACAAAATTAAGTTGGAATGATCATGTTGGTGTCGTGTGCAATACATTGGCAAAAAATATTGGTGTGATGCACAAATTACAATTCCTCCCAAAACAAATTCTAGGAATGATATATAATTCTGTTGTATACCTTATTTATATTACTGTATCATTGCTTGGGGAAATGCATCTTCATGCCAGCTTAGCAAGATTCCGAAATTACAAAAAACGTGGAATAAGAATAATTTCCTTGCCCACAGCGGACTCATACTAAAAATCTTACCATTTAGAGACTTATATTCATTTCAAATTCAATTATTTATGTATCTATGTAAAAAAAAAAAAGGAAAGTGAGAGAGACGAAAAGACTAAGAAAGAGAGAGGGAGGAAGAGAGAGAAGGAAGAAAGAGGGAGAAAGAGAGAAAAGAGGGAAGGAGAAAGAGAGAGAGAGAGAGAGGGGGGGGGGGGGGGGAGGGGGGGGGGGAGTGGAGGGGACTTGGAAATCTCTTCATGTGCAAGTGTTTAAGCCTAAACTTGTCCCCCTCCAAAAAAACAAAACAAAACAAAACAAAACAAAACATAAAATGGAAAGGAGAAACCAAAGTCCGTCCTTTGATAGACATTTGTGTTCTCACCATTTCTCGTGTATCCAGAGTTGTCAAACTATAGGATTCTAAGTTTAAAAATATGAAAGAAACCACTCATCAGATCGAAATAGCGTACATGTTTCCAAAACTCGATTTCACCAAAATTTAACCTTTTATGATGTCCTTAGTCTCCACTCTGGCCCGCTCTTAATTATGCAAACAATAGCATCTTTATCACATGAAGACATGCTCCCCCCCCCCCCGCCCTCTCTCTCTGAAACATAAAACATTTGTTGTTTTACATCTTGTATTTCTCAAAGTTTGTTTACAAAACATGGCGCGTCAAAAACCGGACCCCCCCCCCCCCCCCCCAATTGCTCATTTCACGAAATATGATACATTTGCGGAACACAGGTAGCAAAACTCCTCAGGGATTGCACCATAACAGAGTTTAGTAATTACCATGAAGCTACAAACCAGCTTCATGATTATATATAGTTTATACCGAGGTGACGTCTCAAAACGTCGAGGATCGGAGAGCCAGATAAGATAGAGGGAGACAGATAGACGCAGAGAGAGAGAGGACAGAGCTCAGCTAGCTCGAGGAGAAAGAGGCGAGTGCATCATATGCACACAATAATATACTCACAGGCCTACTCGATGGTGCAAGGAGACCCATATTTTGTGCATAGCTTAGTGCATACCGTAGTGTGTGACAAGTGTGTTAGATTTCTCGAGCAAGCGCTTTCATTCGCTCGCTCGTATACGGTACCGTTCGTTTGCGTTGTAACTGCGCTGCATCACTGGAATAAATTGGAATCAACGTAGAAATTGAAGAGGAGAGTCGTAGGGCGTTGGATTTTCCATGGAAAATTTCATCAAAATGGCGTCGAACATGGCAGTCTACGTGGTTTTACTATTCGCAATACTTTCTGTGGCATCAGCCGGCTATGTAGAGGTAGGTTTTGAGTGAATTTCTTTTGATTTGTGTGATTTGAATAAATATTGTGTGAGATGCTCAGAAAAGAGATGTTAATCGGGGATGTGCGTGTGCAGTATATTATAGTGCACCTGTAATTTGTAGTGGTGAAGGGATGCCGGTTACGCGGCTTTTGTGAACCTGTCGTCTGGAGTTGTGGAGATCTATTCATGTATATATTGTGTGTGATGATTATTAGACGGCAATTTATGGGACGTTGGGGCTTTTTTGTCTGCCCAATGATCATCTTTATGTGCTATTTACTCATGCCTCAACAGGATTCTGAATTTTAAACAGTAAATTGATGTGCAGAAAATAAAGGGTGAAAGGGTTTGCAGAATGGAGAATAATTTATCATGATAATGAGTAGGGAGGGGGGGGGGGGGGTGACTGGTGCATGGTGAGGGGTGGAGGCCAGAGGGGAGGGCCTTACTGTTTTGGGTCTGTATTTCTGCCAGCTTTTTGGAACAGATTTACAACTGGTAGGCATATGATGAATGGAAAATTATTACCTTTCCACTTTTCTTTAGCAGGGTCCATTTCGATGTACATGTCGATCTACATGTACATGTAGATGGAGAAATCTTCCTATAATTTTTATTCAAAGAGAGAGAGAGAGAGAGAGAGATGGGAGGCGTAGAGAGAGAAAAAAAAGGGACTGGCAGAGAAAGAGACTGAGACAGACACAAGGAGAATGAAAGACACAGTACATGTAACTAATCAATCTCTTATTGCAACAAAACAAAAAATAATCCAAGGGCAAGGTATTTTGATTTCATATTGTACACTTGACATGATGTAAATGTTAGTTATATGTGTTTATAAGGGGTCCGCTCGCTATTCATAAGAACCGCTATTCGTAGAAAACCACTATTCGTTTAACACGCGTTATGAATAGCGGTCCTTATGAGTAGTTATGAATAGTGGTCCTTATGAATGGATGTCCTTATGAATAGCAAGGTAGTTTGTCTATGTTTTGCTCGCTTTTCAGAAGGACCGCTATTCGTACAAAACCGCTATTTAGTCACGCGTTATGGATAGCGGTCCTTATGAATAAGTGGTCCTTATGAATAGCGGTCCTTATGACTAGCGAGGTTACCCTGTTTATAATGTTCATTGTACTACTACTAGTACTGATATGTGCATGTACATGTAGATCTAATACATTAATTCAGGGAAATGTAACCAAGACTAATTCATTGTTCCGAAGTACATTTGTGATAGAGATTTTCAGGTGTACTGGTGTACATGTATATGCATATAAAATAATGCATGGTACAGGTCTCTAGATCTGAATAAATATACAATGTGAAGGTCCATTGAACTGGATAATCCATAAAAATTCCTCATTCGAAACAAGACTGAAAAACCATGAGACTGGTTAATCCCGAAAGGGATTTTTTTTGTCTTTTGAGAGGCAGAAGGGCATTAACTCCATAATAGATGATACAAGTTAATGCCCTTCTAGCTCTCAGTCTCAGCAGACAGTATTATCCATTTTGATCCAGCCCTTACACACTGGGACCGTCAAGTTGTCTGATAGGCCCATTCCAACCTTAACCACGAATTGTTGCACAGGTCCATTCTTTAGTCCTATGGGACACGGGTACTGGAACTGAATTAGACCCTAGACTGCATGTCCCTAACCCTGCCCCTGTCATCCTTAGTAAATGTCCCATGATTGTCTAACAAATCAATAATACTTTAAACGGCCAGAATGGCGTGGCATTTACCAAATCCCGATTGATTTGCGATTGTTTACAGATCCTTTCGCTGACCGTAAACACAGGTCTTGTGGTCAAGAAAGACTGATCGATGGTCAGTAATAACAATCTGTCGCGGGATATACGCTCAATTTGGGTGAGAATGGGAATAGCGTTATTGATTTATTAATGGTGAAGGAATATCTTGGTGGGGAGTCTTTTGATATGTCGAGTGAAGGGAAAGAATGAAGGTTTTTAACCTAGAGTTTAAGGAGGCAAGATATATGCCCCAATCAATTTTATTGGGACATTATTGACATCAACACTTGGAATTCCACAGCACTGTGGAAAAATTGCACATGATTTCTGAAAAAGATGGAAAGTAAATTCTCACCGAATCATAACAAAAATGACTGTTTTTATTAAAGACTGTTTTTATTAAAGACTGTAAATGTCATATTCTGCCAAATGATTAATGTAGAAAATGTGTAAAGACTGGGTAATGAGCAAAGAAAATCTACATGTAGCTACAGTGTATATAATCTTCATGACATATGTATGCAAAACATATGGTCAAATGAATGTAAGTTTTCTTTTTTAGTGAGTTATGATTTCCAGCAAATTTTTCTTCTGTGGTTGTAACAAGCAACCCAAACCAGATTCACTTATATAGCCTACTGGTAATTCCTTTACCAGAGAGTAAGATTAAGACTAGAGTCCGTTATTTATTGACTATATTTGAAATAAATAATGCAGACCATGCACTTTTAGCCAAACTATTGCTCTGGATAGTCAAACTCCATTTATAAACCAAGAATCCAAAAGCTGTAGATGTAAACAGAAGCGCTTAGTATTTACAACCCCGCCATAAAAAAAACTTTGGTGTGCAGGTGTGCATTGTCGTGTTGGCAATTGTCCAATGTTCCAAACCAAGGCTTTGCAAATGTGCACCTGATATTTTAGGATGAAAAATCAAAAGAGTTGGTCTGCCTGTGATCTCTGAAGTGGAGAAAGAAACTCAAGAAACTACAAAGATTTCTAGACCATTTGGATTTTGTGAGGAATACTGTGAGAGATTGTGACATAAAGATACTTCATTTGTACATGATGCGAAGGAGCTGTGCATGCATGACCCCATGTCATTGCAATGAGACCTGTACTTTGGTCTTTGAACAGAATATGATGAAGATTAATTTGTAAAGGGGTTTGATATCAATTTATTTTAATGTCTTTGCCCTGCAATAGTGAACATTCATCATTCTTTTTCCGATATTCTACACGGTGTAAATGCAGGCTTAGATGCTCATGTAACATCCATAGGGAAACATGGAGGCCTGTACATGTACATGTCTACAACCAACATGTACCTGTAGAATTACCTTAAAGTGTACCGATCACCTGAAAAAATAATTTGTGTACAGCTAGAAAGTATAAAATCAACCTCAAAGAACTTTGTGTAGTATTCTATAGGTCAACAGTTAATAAGTATGAAGGAAATAAAGGATAACATGAAAATGCTTGTGTGGAACCGAACTCCGAGTTTGGTTCAGCATGAGCCTTAAACTTGGATAGCGCGTACCGGTGCGTTGGGTAGTCTACTCATGAGTCGCTTTTACCTTATAGAGAGTGTGATTAAAATTGCAATATCTCTTTATAGAATTAATATTTGAAGCCCATATTTTGAATATAGTATAACGACATGCAACCTCTAACATACAGAGCAAAATTATTTTTGGTGATTGGTACCCTTTAATGATCATAACAGAGTGCCTATGAATTAGGGAACAGGTGAATGGAATTGGAGGGGGGGGGGGGGGTGCTTAAAGGGGGTACCCAATGCTGAAACAATGTTAGTTCATTTAAAAGATCATGATTTTATTAGCAGAAAATCATCTGTCTTAAGTTTTTTTTTAATTCGTGTTGCCAGAAAAATCCCCGAAATATGGTAAGACTTCAGGATATTTTGGCCCCTCAGCTGTGTCCCAATTTCAGCTAGGTAACCACAATGACGTCAAAGTGGTTACCAAGGTTCGCGTATTGCAGATGTGTTGCGCGCTAGACTGTACGAAATGCATTACACCTTGCGCGCATTTTGCTATAATTGCGCGACAAGGTAACCACTTTGACGTCATTGTGGTTACCTAGCTGAAATTGGGACACAGCTGAGGGGCCAAAATATCCTGAAATCTTACCATATTTCGGGGATTTTCTGGCAACACGAATTTAAAAAAAAATTTAAGGCACATGATTTTCTTCTAATAAAATCATGATCTTTTAAATGAACTAACATTGTTTCAGCATTGGGTACCCCGTTTAATGTTAGGATTAAGTCAGCATCTTGTTGATATGAATGGGTCTTTAGAGGCTGATTAGAAGAAGGAGCTTTACCTATGGTCTTCTCTAACAAGAAAGGTCCATTCCACATTGAACTTCTTGGGGCCTTTGTGTCATTTTTATTGAAAAGACAGTAAATCCCAAATCCTTAGCAGTATTGTTTAATTGAGATACATACAAGGGTGCATGGTCATAGTAAATAGGGACCCATGCATTCATGATTGAGTTCATTCAAATGTTGTTGTTACTGCTCACCCAAGGATACATTTATATAATATTGACTGGCCTTGAGGGGGATATCAGAATATGTTGCCTGCAACAGAATCATATTGCCCCGAGTCGAAGACGAGGGCAATATGGTTCTTTTAAGGGCAACATTTTCGATATTCCCCGAAAGTAGAGCCAGTCAATATTATTATTATTACCTATATCATGTATAGATCTATGCCTATTTTACAGCAATTACAAACAAGTCTGTTTGCCAGTCAGTCCCTCTAATTTCAGGTTATTCATGCAGGTTTGTAATCTGGGCCAAGCTATTGTGACGTAAATTGTTACCGCGCGTATCCATTGTTTAAGCCTACACTTTAACGTGTACACAATACTGCGCGTATGCACTTTAATAAAAGCGCACTGACAAGAAAAGGTGGATGTAAATCGGGCTCAATGTTGACCGCGCTTTTTGTACACAAAGTGAATGGTGAAACCCGGAAGAGGGAAAATATCAGGGAATGATGACCGCTCAGAACTAGGTCGTTCGCGGACCGCGCAAAACATGGATTTTAAATGCACCGTAAAACTACCCCATATAGGTAATAATTTACATTAATCCCATGTACCTTGTTAAAAAGATAAACAAGTCTGTTGTATGCCTGATTTTGTTGATGCCCAATGAATAATTCTTCCATACACATTGATTTATACATTATGTATCCTAATTTAGAAACATCTTGTTAAATTTAAAGACCTCTCCCTGTGAAAATTAAAGTATTATAATTCATGTAGCTTTTATATGTTGGGTTACCAGCTGGCATGTGCTTGCCTACTGACCCTGGTTTGGTCTACTTGTAAGATATTCGGAAAGCATGATTCCTAGTTCGCAAGATGGAATGCCACATGTTTTTGTTGTTCTGTGTTTTTCTGTATTTAACATGTAGTAGAGCTATATGTGCGACATGGCATAATTTCTTCACCCTGTACATCGTTTGTGTATTTATGATTGGCCCAAGAGAGGCACAACCTTACTGCATTAGTCTGGATACTGTGGTTGATTTACAAGAAGCAAACATACAATGTACATTATCTATGATGAGGGTAAAATCAGGATTCCAATATTTTCCACAGGGGATCTGGGTTAGCATTTGTAGGGTCTGTATATGAATTGGCCCCCTGTGTAATTATTTGAATTTTGGAGTCCGGAGTTAAAATTAAGGGGCTCGAGCCATGGAATCTTGTTGAATCTTGTTGAAAGTTTTGAGCCCTTGCTTCGTAATAGTCCTTGCTAGCACTACAGTAACTTAAAATAGCTCATGCTATTGTTCTGTGCATGCTTTCTGAGCAAGTAAAATGTACAAACATCCATCTTTGTAACATATGTCCTCCACAGCTTCCTGCTAAAACCAACTCCTTGCTGAAACAAAATCACAAGGGGGGGCACTTCAAGCCCCCATCACTTGACAACTTAGCATTGACATAATAAAGATAAACATGAAAAGGATGGGCTTTGTTAGGTGGTAGGAGGGACTGTGATTCCCTTTTAGAAGATGGAAGCTTTTGTATAAATGAGTGCAGCTGCGTATGTTTGCGTTAGGATTTATTGAATGGCACTGTGACATGTTATGCTGTGCTTTGGGGAAGATTGATAGGTGCACCTAGAACACATTCAGTCATATGACGCTTTTGTGGTGATACAGCATAATTTAATGGTTCAAGAAATCTTCCTCTCCTGCAGGTGGTTTTGTACCTGATGGTACAAATCATATTGTGGTACACCTTGTGATGTGATCTTGGGGTTCCCAATCATTTTTAAAAATTAGTTTTTACTGGTGGTGCAGGTACATGTACATGGAGCTCTGGCAAATTTTACAGTACACAGTCCATTCAAAGAAAGTAATAGTGGTAGATAGTGGATACCCTTTTAATACCCGGGTCGAGAGAGAAAACTGTAGATAAAATGCCTTGTCTGTAATACACCCCAGCCTTCAAGGCTTCAACCTCTCGATTGAAACTAAGTTGAAAGCACCACTGTAGTGATAGCACCACCTATAATTACAAACCTACCTCTGCAAGGCTTGGAACTTACATATACCAATATCTGAAATATCCAATGGTGAATGATCCTCTAATAGTACAAAAGACCCCCACATGTAAATAATCTCTCCACTGGCTTGGGTCTCCGAGAAGCAGGAGCTTTCATAAAGCTGTTCGTAAAGTTACACATAACTTTACGAACGACTTGAATATGAAGTGCCAGATAGGATGCCCAAAGTTTTTCCTGATATTTTAACAAAGTGTGACTGTGTTTTCAATATTGAACCTCAATTAAATTATGGCAAAACATGTACTTTGCATTAAAAATATTTGTTTCATTAAGAATGTTAATCTACATCTGCACAGTTCAACTTTAGTTGATGCAGTTAAAAATGATTGAGCATCCCATCTGGCTTGTCATATTTAAGTCATTCGTAAAGTCAGGCGTAACTTTACAAACAGCTTTATGACCCCCCCCCGTACATGTACCATTGCTTGTGAAAATATCTATATACTTCTCTTCCCTGAAAAATTCCATTTCATTAATATGTGATGTTGGGCCTTACCTGTAGGCCTACCATATAACATTTTGCGTAGGAACAAAAATGAGATGTTAAGACGTATTGTCCTTGGAATTGATGCAAATCCTTTTCTTTTCTTTTATTCATGATAATTTAAAAAATACATGTACATATGTAAGTATGTAGGTTTCAATGGGCTACCCATTTACCCCAGTACATGCATGTACATGTATACTTTGCCAGTGATGCCAGGGACCATTATTTGCATGGCCTTTAAACCTACATTTATTTCCAACAATAAACAACTTGAAACATGTTCTTTGATCAAAGACATTCAAGTGGATCAAGTAAATGTGAGTTTGTGTACAAAGCTTCATTCAAGACTGAATAAATAAATTTTCAAGTTGAACCTCTTGGAATATGAAGGGTATGTGTACATGCAGGCTCTACTGTCTGACATTCTTATAAAGAATTTGTTAGCATGTGAATGCTTATAAAAGTTTAGAAGTTCTGTGTCATTAAACTTAACACTTCTCTCCCCCCCCCCCCAATAGTTTGCTATACCCTATCCTGGACTGTATACGTATACAGGTGGAATTTATATGTGTACATGTTGAATTTAAAAAGAAAAGGATTCAGAAATGTACTCAGTAGGAAACATTAAAGGGAAAGTTCACCCCGAAGATTACTTGGGTTTAAAAAATGCAGAAAAAATAAAGAAAAATATTGGCGCAAGTTTGGACAAAATCCGTTAAAGAATAATGGAGTTATGGACTTTTGAAGTTTTTATTTTGTGACGTCACATGCGAGCAGCTCCTCCATTATGTAATATGATAAATATTCCATAAAATATAATTTTCTCAGAAAATTTAGAATATTTTCGTCTGTGCATTTGATGTATTGTCAGAAATGTTATTCAATACTGGATTCTGAAAAGAAACAATATTAATTTATCTTGGAACGTAAAAAAAAATGCGAATATATGGAATATTTATTACATTACCAATGGGCAGCTGCTCGCATGTGACGTCACAAATCCAAAACTTTAAGTACGCATAACTCTTTTATTATTTGATCGATTTTTATCAAACCTTCGCCAATATTTTTCTTTATTTTTTCTGCATTTTTTAAACTCGAGTAAACTTCAGGGTGAACTTTTCTCAGTAGGAAACTCTAAGGATAAGGTCTGTGGTGTAGACTAGCATTTAGCCCATTCTCTGAGCTTAGGTTGTTTTCTTCAAAATACAAAGAATGTGAGTGGGTACTGATTGGCTACTAAATTCATGCTCTTGTAGGTTTAGGAAACAAACAACACATGTCACCAAAGAAATCTTGTTATTTTCACTTTAAACAGGTAAATATTACAATGGGTTAAGTCACTGGCTAATGAGTCACTTACAATTCTAAATGGAAGGAGCATGACTTTAACAAAAAGAAAAGAGAAAAGAATTTGGATGTGAGTGTACTGAGCATAAGAAATTAAGACATAGTTTGTAATCATTAGATTGCTTTGCTTGAGTAGTGTTTGTGCTGTCGTTTAATATTCGATTTACTAAGTATGTCAATAAATCTGAAAATTTTGTGCTTTCTGCAAACTAAAAAATTTAGCCTCACATCACCTTTCCCCACGAAAGTGGACCCTTTTTCTAGATTTACAGGGGCATCAGGGGGGCATTTCATCAAGTGTCTTGTCAGTGATGTTTACCGACAAATTTGCTCTCAGCCAATCAGATGCAAGGATTTCAGTAGCTTATAACAGTTATTGCAACTTGTCATTGATGACAAGTTTTATGAAACAGGGCCCTGTTCTCCTTGCCTACATCCAATTCATTTTTTGTTATTCACATTATATATCGATAAAGAAAGCTTACATGTACATGTACTTCATGTGTGCAATTACATGTGGCCTAATTTTCAAGCAAACTGCTTCATTGTATTTCCCAGTATCAATTTCCACAAATGGCCACAACATTTTTTTCTCTTTTTCTATTTTATCCTCTTTTTCTATTTTCTCTGCTCATTTTCCATGCTGATACAGGTATATGAATATGTAGGCTGTGGGAAAACTACCGGTTCCATCTATTCAAATATCAATTTGCATGCCTGTCCTTCTCAAATAAGATGGGTTTGCATTGTGTCTAAATTCTCCTATTCTCAAAGAAAAGATCCCCCAATAGCTTCTAGTAAACACAGACTGATGTACCACCTCAAGGCTAGCTTTTCACATTGTTATCCCTTCCAAATAGCATACTTCTCCCTCTTCCTTCTAAATTCCTTTTCCAGCGATCACCCCTCTAGGCTGGCCCTCTTTTGGGCTGTCACGATCGGCGCTGACGATAAAAAGCCTCCCAAAATTACCCGTTTTGCCGCGTATTGTGCACTTTCTTGTAAGGGCAGGTGTTTACGGACGGTTTGGACAATATTATCACCCCTCGATTTGATAGAATCTATTGTGTGAGTGTCTATTGTATCATGTCACCCTGAACTCTCTGTACAAGTTCATTTACACGATAAGGCTGAAGCGCGATGTTATTACATCCCAAGTTCTGGGTGTAGTTTTACAGAATCAAACTTTTTTCCCTATAAGCTATTTCAATATATGGCAGTGCATGGCTTATGGTTGTCCATTTTGTGCTATTTATTTTTTATATTTGGTAATTTGTTATAAAGTGAAATAAGTAAGCAGAAGCTGAAAGTACTACATGTATATCTGCTAAAACTTTTAAGTGCTTTTTGAAAACAAGAGGAAAAAATAAAATTTGCCTGGAAAAAAAAAAAATTTCAGAAGAAAATTCATAGGAAAAAATGAATAGAACAGGAAAAGTACATTGTAATGTGTTTTGACCTGTCATTGTGTTTGTAGAAGTAGGTTTATTTTTCTGGGCTGAGGTCTATTTCATTTTCACTCTGAGAAAACGGTCAATATCAAGAAAAAGCTACTGTACTGATTTATTTCTATAATTTATTTCTATAATTTATTTAAATGGCAATGTAATGAAAATAGTTGCTTTTATAATAGAGTAGGCAACTATCATGGTAAAACAAATAAAAATATGTAAGCTATATTTCTTACTTACATGTATGTTGTTGAACTTGCTCACAATTCCTCCTTTTTTTTATTACTGTTGTCTTTATTACTTTAGGGAATGATAAGAATATGGATATATCAAGTCAAGAGCAAAGTGTGTCTGAGAGGATGTAGACTAGCACCGATGTCAGTGCCAATATTGGGCCACTGGATTTTGAGCCTGATCCACAAAGTTTTGAGTTTTTGATTGATGTTGGGTGTAAGCATAGGAATGCCTAAATTCCAATTTGAATAGAATCTATTCAATATCTCAATATCCTTTAGGGTATGACCGCTGTTTATCAGCAGTAAATATCACGCAAGACACTGTCATTAACAAAAAAATGATTCAATTCATATGTACACAAACAAGTTGGAGTAGATATATAGTTCACATGTGTATTAGCAGTTTAACACAATAAAGAAAGTTATGAATTTACAGGACTTGCATTCTCTTTTGTTTTTCTTGATAAAAAGAAAAAGGAAAAAACGGCAGAAAAGGATGAAACAATTACTTGTAGTAAATATACATGTACACAAATGTATTTATTGTTCACTTCATTTTTTGTGGCTTATTACATGTAATGTGTAACTGAAAAATGAAAAAGTATATCTTTTTTCATTAGATTACTGTTTTATACCAATATAGAACACTAATTCAATGTTCCCAGGCTGAATAGGGCCTCATGCATAAGTGCAAGCTTGGAGGAATTGCTCATATTTGATTCATGCTATACTGTACAACCAGAACTGTTCGCAACATGAAACTTTCGTAAAATATAAACAACAGCATTTTTTACGACAAGAAAGGTTCCAGAATCGCAGGAATTTGGTGTTGTGTCAGTTGTGATTACATTGTAAATCATTTCACGGCATAAAACTGTCACGAATCTGTACAACTCGCAAAATTCGCGAATATTTCATGCATGTGAAAGCTTGTACATGTAGTTTTACAGTAGAGAAAGATATATACATTTTGAAGCTTGTTTCTGTGAACGATACACATATCTATATATTTGTCAAATTTCTCAAAGAGAATGTAAAAACAAAAGTTCACTTGTGATAATTGATGGTATCCCTTTTGGCAGAGAAATTGAACAGGAATACATGTAGGATATCTTTCACAACCTCCATGTCAACGATTTCCAATTGAAAAAAAGGAAAGTTTCTGGAGAAATCTTTTCCCCAGATCTCAGCTGTTCTGAATAATGGAAGATGACGTATAAATGACATCAAACAGTGGATTGTGAGGTTAATTAATTTCCTCCAGACATGCAACAATTATGATGATTTCCGCCCGGGTGTGTTCCTTTATAGTGTGTAGGGGGAAGTGATTGGTGCAGATACAGGAAGATATGATTATAAATTTAGGGAGGACAAAAAAATATAGTGGATGTAGGCTAACTTGTACCGTACATGAGATACTGTTTAATTGTAAGGGGATGTGTGTCCTGATCTAAGGAAGTAATGGGAGTATAACCCTAAAATAACCAACATAGAATTAGATGAAGGCCAGAGATTACCAAAAATGTATTAATATTTATTTATGTTTCTAATATTTGAGGAAAAAAAAAGCCACATTTGAATAAGAGGGGATAAGAGAGAGAAAGAGAAAGAGAGAGAAGAAGAGAAAAATTAAGAAAGAGGGAGAGAGTGAGCAACTTACGAAGACAAAAGAAGGAGAAATAGATGTAGAGATATTAATGAGGGAGGGGTACGGGCTGGTGTAGGAAGAGGGTAAGTGAACAAATTGCAGAGTTTTTGACAGTCAGTAGACCGCTTCGGTAATGTATGCAAATTTTATGCATACCTTTCAAACAAAGGTTGTTCTTGACAACCTGAAAGCTTGCCAGAGGCTTGCCTGACATAGCAACAAGTCATGTATGCAAACTGGATTCCAAGCATTGAGGCTCATTTATAAAAAGCAGGTTATTGGAATAGCTCGTCACTAGGTGCTCAGAGAAGAAGTGTGCATAAATTTGTATACATTACAGAACCGGTCTATTGAATTTGTTTTTTTCTTTGCTTCACTTTGTAGGCTCTTACTTTTCACCACCTCCAATTAATGAAGTTCCCCACATGCATGTCTGAGTATTTTGCAGCCCTTTCATGTTTATTAGTTCTCCCTTTCCACCTCTCTCTTCTCTCTCTCTCTCTCTTTCTTTCATTCTTACTCTCACTTTATCCCTTTCAATTCTCTTTCCGCCCATCCCTCCTTGTGTCTGCCGTCTGAGGTTAGTTTCCACACATTGTATGCTCGGATGCATTCCATTTCTTATAGCTTGTCATGATTAAGTGGAAAATGGATTTTGGCAAGAGAGGGGAGAGACCCGATGCATGTTCGCATTCTGCAATATCCTGCTTTGCATACAGACAAGACAGTCTAGATGTACTTCAACAGAGTGCCTCCAATTACAAGTGCTGACATTGCGGTAACTCGGTTTAATAGGCAATTTTAAATTTAGCACAGATCCCGGTTTGCAAATTTTCAATTCATGCCCATGTCGGAGTTTGGTTTCTTATTCTAGTTTAGGTGACTATTACATTTCATATGAAATTTATTCTATAAAAGAACAAAAGCATTACTGCTACACCATTCTGGCTATTTCTTAAACCAGTTAAATTTCCAGAAACTTTCCATAAATTCTGAATGGTTTTGGTTCAACTTCATGGAGTAAACCTCCTCCTGAAATAGTTTAACCAATGTACTTTTGGTACAATATTCACAGTTCTTGCCAATGAACTATTTGAAGCGAAGAAATATACAGATGAGAATGTAGACATACATGAGATTACAAATCACTGATGATATTATGCTGTTTTCAGAATTCAGAGTAAATTCAGAGTAATATTTTTGCTCCAAAACAACACAAAATTATCAACTAAAATGTGAGAATTGAATGATTTTGGTGATGCAAGCATTCGCTTACAGATAGTTAATGTATTTTGTGTTATTTGCACTGTCAGCCTCATAAATCATTCAGAAAGTCTTACAGTTTTGTGAAAAATTGAAATTCACATTCACTAAACACTTCCTAAATTCAATTTCTCACAAGGATTATACTATCATAGAATACATTTGTATGGAACCCTATTTGTACAAATCCAAACCTTCTGTTAAGAAAGGCCATTTCAAATGAATTTCTGTTCCCAGAGTCCCATCTTCCCAAAGGCTAAACATGGGGAATACAAAAGAAGCTTTTAATGCATTCTTCTTGCCTTTGTACCTCCTCTTGATTTCAAAGATTGAAATGTAATAATCTGTTCAATTCTGTGCCAACTGATCAGTTAGACATTCCACTTATAGAGGTTTATTCCCTGTTGAGATGGTTATCTGTTTAATCTCCATTTACTGGATCTCCTTGACTTGGACAAAGTTTTCGTGTAAAATGCCAATAAGAAAGAAATAAAGTAAAAGAAGATTATAATACATATTGTCTGGTAAAGTGTTTCGGTAAGAAATACTAGACTTTTTTTCAAAAAGACTCCTTTAAGTTAGATAAAATGCTAGCAAGTGGATGAAGGGTCTTCATTTACAGAAGATCCATGACTTGAACAAAGTTTACATATAAAATGAAAGAGAGAGAGAGAGAGAGAGAGAGAGAGAGAGAGAGAGAGAGAAAAAAGGTTTGTACTTTACAGAGGTTTCTTTTTGGACAGAGTATGCTCATCTTTTTAGTAAACACTCTACGGTGAATTTAACTGTTAGCTAGTGGAAAAAAGTCTTCCCAGAGATGATGAATATAGAGACCAAATGATAAAGAGGGGACTCATGGAGAAGCAGGGAAATTGAAAATGTTAAGTTTTACTCTAATTGACAGTTGCAAACTTTAACAATTTAATATTCATTTATGTTTTAAATAAGTTGTATTTCAAGAAAAAGAGGAAAATATGAATGAAATGATATTCTTACTAAATTGGGGGGGGGGGGGTGATATAATATATTGAGGAGCATAGGGAGATATTGGAGTAGATGGGAGGGGGGGGGGTCAAAGTGACTTTTTTTAAAAAATAGATTGCAAAAAAACCCCGCAGAAAACGGATGGATGAATCTCCTAATGTAGGAACAAAGGAGAATGGTAATGAACAGTACCCTTTTCCTGATTTTGGAGAAAAGTCTGACATGTACATGTACATCATTACAGAGCAAAAAGGATGGAGAAAACAATACACAATTGCATTGAGTAGCCAAACAGATGCATGGCTAATTTCAAATCTGGACATTAACCAAGCATTTCAGTCATTTCTGAAGCGTATCTTTTGAATACTGTAAAGCTAATCCTCCAATCCTCTTGTGATGATAGAAGATGGAACAGTGGACTAAAATCTCTTCATAGCTTTAAGATTCTGAAATACAAAGGAAGAATTGATAGCTAATTCTGTTCTAAGAAGAGCTTGAACAATGCCGAGATTTTCAGAGATTTAGAGCTAAGAACCAACTTGTTATGGTTCTTCAACAAAGGATGCTTCTTACCTTTCCATGTTTTCACAAAATCCCTGTTCATATCTGCAACTTATCCATAATATTTTACAGATATATATATATATATATATATATATATATGCAACCTTATAAGACCTAAAATAATATTATTAGCGATACCTATGTGTAGCACAGTAACAGATATAAACGGTATCTGCAAAATAAATCCAACATTTACAGCTAGTGCAGAGAAATGTAGTTTTGAGTTGTGGGTCAGACCCTTGGCTGAGATGTGCATTGCACTCTGTGTATCCACAATGGAAGGGCGGTACTCACCAATCAGAGTGAACAATGTATTATGACCAATATTGAACAGGGACATATGGGCAGGGCTCGACGCTAATAGGTCCCTGCCCGACGCTAATAGGTGTCCGGGACATATGGGCATCTAAAATATTAGTTTGCACCCCAAAATTTCAAAATTTTAACATACTGTAGGCCCAGCCTAGGAATTATTTTTTTTTTTTAGGGGCTACTTTTTTTTTTGCCTTGGGGCTACTTTTGAATTTTATGGGGCTATTTCTTATATTATTGGGGCTACCATTTTAATGGAAAGAGCAGACTGTCAGCCTGGTTATCAATTTGGGTTTTTTGTGATATTGCGATTGCTGTTTACATTGGTACTAATCGTACTATCTCATGCACAGGTTTACTTTACGTCATACTGCCCAATTTAATTTTAAAACATAGATTTTTAAAATTTTGATTTAACTTCACCCCCCCCCCATCAGATTTTTTTTTTTCAAAACTTTGAAGGAATAAATCAAAAATAGGTCAATTCAACAATAGGTCAATTTCACTCGAATTTGCTGTCATTAGGCGTATTTCCTGCGCAGATGTTTATTTTAAGTGAAAAGGCGGGCTTGGTGTGTGTTTTTTCTTTTCTCGCACATAATACTCCTAAATCCGCTTGGACGTACGTACGTACATATATACTGTGAATGCGCACAGTTCAGGCGATTTTTCTTTTCCAATTTGATTTTTCGCGGATACCATCACACTCGATGAGCATCGATCTCGCGCGCGATAAGTATAAAACCCCGTCATAAATCCACCGATTTCCTGATTTGTAGAGCGTTTTCAGTGACTCTGTTTCTCACAACCCGACTTAAGTGCCGTGTGCTTGAAGAAATGGCACTAATTCCGCATTTTTTAGGCAGGCTTTGGCTTTACAGATTGATTTTTTGAGGTGACTATGGACTTAATGTGGTAAGGGACAATTTCTCTGTGTGGTGTATCTGGTCGTAGATCTAGAGATAGTCTCATTACACGGATGATGGTAATTTTAGACCTATCATTGTAACAGTGATATTGCGTTTCGGAAAGGAAATTTTCACAAAAAGTGTCGCGCAAAGACTAAGTGAAATGAATCTGTCGATGAATTTATACAACCGTGTTATAGAATGCGTCAATGCGGGTAGTTACTGTAGTATGCATGAAAAAAGCGTTATCTTCAGTTCCGTGCGATATCTGGCTATTTGTTGTCATTTGGTCTAGCGCTCACGATGCTACACATTCGCGATGTACTAAGCTCCGAATCAACAACGAGATAAAAGGTTGAATTTAGCTGCTTTTTGAGCATATTAGTGATTTTCTTTCGAATCATTTATGGGGGCGACTCATATGAAAACGGTCGCCCCCAAATACAGGTTTTCCAGCATTTATTGGGGCAATATGGGGGCCGACGAGGGCGAAATCGCCCGTCGCCCCTGTGTATTTCCGACGCTGTGTAGGCCTCAATTATACAGACCACAAAAGTTTCAATCCAAACCCCATCAAAAAAAAATTAGTGTGAACTGCCCCTCCCCTCTAATATAAAAAGTGTCCAAGAAAAATCACTTACCAAGGTACATCAGCAATATCATAGTAATTGCAAATGTGAACAGGGCTAAAAGGCCCTATGTCACAGTCTTGGAGAGAATTATTAGTGATTAAGATAAGACGGAATGTTGCCAGAGAAGCCTTTCACATGAGGCATTTGTGAGAATTTGTCTGACAAATTGTCTACGATAAATCCCTAATGGTCTCTGGCTGCCTTTACTCGAAAGGTTAATGAGATAGCATTCAAATCTTGCTACATACATAGTATGCTGTATATATATATATAGTCTGTTTGGATTAAGAAAGGCATTAACTCATTTTGTACCTGTAGAGTTAAAGTACACATTCAAAGAAAATCACAAATATGATAAATAATGTATCACTAGAAACTGGCAAGTTAACAGATAGCAATCGTATCAGTTTAAAGTCAACTACATATCAGGTAATTAAACAATAATACAAATAAAACTACCTCCCAGCATCTGCGATATACAAGCGCTTCGCCAAAAAAATAACAATGTTTCAATGACGTCAATAAAGGGAACAATCCTGTCCAAGCAGACGACGTCCCATAAAGAATGAACATAAGTGCAGTGCAGTTATTTCTCAAATTATAAAGAATTTAGTGTATTCAAACGTGCCCATATTTCACACCATTCTAAAATGGGAATGAAACAGATTCTGATTACTGAAATCTTTTGTTTGTAAATATATAGGATGAGGGTTAATGAACAATCAAAGAAACCACACTTTCAAATTGAA
The DNA here is from genome assembly GCA_025618425.1 of Heliocidaris tuberculata. Lineage (NCBI taxonomy): Eukaryota > Metazoa > Echinodermata > Echinoidea > Camarodonta > Echinometridae > Heliocidaris > Heliocidaris tuberculata. Next base: position 37,594,602 of record CM046833.1, read on the forward strand.
AAGCCCGCTGAATGATTGCGGCTTTCGGAGAGCTGTTCAGGTGCTATGTCGGGGCTGTATTTTAGCAATTTGTAATTGATAATAATCATTACTTCGAATGTTTGCAAGCGTCGAATTTTGACAAACTTGTCCGGTCTAAGCTTCACCTACGCAATAATGAAACTTAAGTCAGTTTTAAAAATCAATGAATATCTACTTTAACTCTTCTGGCTCTGTACAGATGATATGTTGTTAACAGCAGTAACATTGGGAGTTGAAACTGAAAATGTGATGTATTTTTTGAATTTTGAGTATTAATTAGGTTTGTAGCGCATGCTTAGTGGTTTTCATGAGTACATTACATTAGGAAATATCATTCTGTTGAGAGCCAGAAGGGCGTTCACTCTGTTGTAAAAGAAAATGAGTTAATGCCTTTTGGGTTATTTTAGATCTACATGATGATGATGATGGTGGTGATGTCGATGATGCACATCAATACATAGTATCTTATTTCTGCTAAAACCATTAAAAAAGTGTAGGCATTTGTGCTTGTCACTGCTTTGTTCATGGAACCTACATGCACACATATTTTTCTGAAGATATAATTTCCATGAGGAAGATTTTCATGTTTTGTCATTTCTTTCCCAAGGCTCAATTCCACCTAGAATCCAAAGCTGTTATTCATTTTTGGCTCTCTCCAAGTTTTGAAATTCTTAGATGTGAATGATTACCAGTCTAATCAATGTGCTCTTGGCGCTGTTTCATTTTGCATAAGATCCGTCTCTCCGTCCTCAAGCCTTTCAAAGGCTCACCTGCCATGGGGTGTACTTTCACTTCTTGTGAATAGCAAGAGAAAGGGAGGATTTACGATGTTTGCATGAGTGATGATATTAGTGGGACTGCATGAGTCATACCTTGCAATTGTGTGAATTGAATAGAGCGCATGAAATGTGAGAAACATACATCATCCGATGAGAGCAAGAAGGGCATTAATCCATATCATTATTAGCACCCTTCTGGTTCTCAGCAGAGGGTACATGTATGTTTACGAGTGAGATTAGAAACCTAAGTTGGAGATACTGTTTTCTTCCCTTCTCTTACAAAAGGTTATGAAATGAGAGACGTACCATGGTCTGGTAAGAGCCAGAAGGGCATTAACTTATTATACACTCTAATTTTATACAGAGTTAGCGTTCTTCTGGCTTTAGACAGACGATGTATGTACCGGTGAGATTAAGAAACCTTGGAGGTGTATTCTGTCCTACTCTGCAAAAAAAGAGCATTAAATGTAGAAGAAAAAAAAACATGTATGAGAGGCAGAATAACACTAACTCAATCATTTTTCACTCATTGAATTCCCTCATCTGGTACATGTATGTTTACAAGTGAGAGTTGAAACATAAGTTGGAGATGCTATTATCTTCCCTACTCTGACAAAAGGGGTATGAAATGTGAGAGATGCATATGTATGGTCTGCTTAGAGCCATAACGGCATTAGGGTTAACGCCCTTCTGGCTCTCAACAGAATTTTGTGTACAAGTGAGATTAGAAACCACGGAGGTATTTTTCAACAGTGCTCTGACAAAAAGGAAGCAAGTGAGGAATTACACAAATTTCAGTATTTCATCTTTATACTGTAGTTGCTGAAAAGACACTAAGCTTTTCTCGAAAATATTTGCCTCCTTTTATCCTAAGAAATTGTTTGGTTAGTGCCAGAAGGGCATTTGCTTTATTTTTTTAATGTCAGTTTGGAAGAATATCATAGTAGAAATGTCCCCTGAAAAGAATTGCTCTTCATATGCCGTTATATTCAAAATATGATGAGAAACAGCTGAAATGTTTGGGCTGAACATGTGTATGTATTCCCATATACGCATTTCTGCATGCAATGCATGTGTCTCTCGCAGGATTGAGTCGAATTCTTATCGTGTTGCAGCATACACCATTTTTTATGTATTAATCAACCTTTCCCAGTTGATTTGAGACAGTTTCTTTTCGCAATGTTATCGCATGACCAGAACTCAACTTTATCTTTGAGCATTTTAACAATATTTTGACATATTGAAGACGTCAATTCTGTCTTTTATCTAGTGCAATCTTAGGCATGATGAGGGGGAGGGGATGATGAGCATTTAAAAGAGATGTAGAGATGTGATGTGGGTGTACATGTACATTTCATAAGCTGTAGGTTCAAATGTAAATGTTAGTCTATTTGTGGGAGTGATATTTACGCTTAAAATTCACTGACAACCGGAAGCGGATGGCTCCTGTAGAGAATGAGAGAATTCAGTAGTCAATGGGTTAAACAGTTCTTTAGGAAGGGGGTGTATTCAAAGGTTCATATTTAATATCGGAATTGTATGATGAGAATTTATGGATGGGGCGTAATGGTGTATTCATCATGTTAGAATTACATGTAATGATACCTGTACCATGTAGACGTATGTACATGTAGCTTAGGCCCATTGTGGGGTTTGTTCTTGGAAAGTTCATTAGTGGGAATTTTCTTAGTGCCTGAGTGCTTGTGAGTGCTTTGAGGAACAAAAACAGATTGAGATATAGGAATTGAGAGAATTGAGATGTGGAACTGAAAAAAAATGTATGAAAAGAGGAGAGGAATAGAGGCAAAAGAAAGTGGATAATAAGGTAGAAAAGAGATGGTGAAAGGAGAAAGGAGAATGAGAGGATAAAGCATTAATGTTAAGAAATTAATAAGTCAGTCAAGAGATGACAAACCATATTTCATGACACTTTTTTCTCCCTCATCCTTCATTATGTAGACACAACCATTTTAACATTTACTGTGTTACTGCAGGGCTCCACACTCATTTTTATTTTATACAGGGGGAGGACTCGATTCATAATTTTAGAGTCTGTAAGCATGGGCCCCCTATTGAATTTTTTGAAAATTTTGGTTTCTAGAGCTAGAATTTAGGGGCACACATGTTAGTATCAAGCCCAGCTAGTTAATCGGCAGTAAGATCTCACAAACAAACCTTAAAGGGAAGGTTGAGTTTAGTTTGCAGGCACAAACCCTGGTCAGTTGTAAAAGAATGTCTGAACTGTAAGACTACCATAGGCCATGTACTATAGCTGACACGACCAGAAGGTAGCTGATTTAGGCTTCTCTCAAGACAATGATTTTCTGATAAAGTGTCAAATTAGGGTCTGTGCTTGCAGACTAGGTTGAGTTCTGGGAAAGGTGGGAAATAATTTGTGAGCTTTCTCATTCCTTTCATGTAAGTTTGGAAGAACACCGTAGTAGAAATGTCCCCTGAAAAGGATAGCTCTTCAGACATACCAAAAAGTGTGTTGCATTCTCAATCATGCGCGCGCGTATCACTTTCCCTCTGCGATTCCCTCCATAGAACCCTGTACATTAATCATGAAAAACGTAAATTTCAATTTTTAGAAATACTTATATCTTTTTCAGTTTTTAACAATTTAATTCAGTTAAAAAGGAATATGAATATTGAAGAAACAAAGAAGCTGCTGAGCATAAAAATGTAATCATCTCATATGTAGAATTCTGGCCAATTTTGTTTGAAAACGGCCTTTTTATGTTGCCTCACAAAAACGTAGAACACCCAAATTACACGTGTTTCTATGGGGAAAGTAATCGACTCGCAGTGACAAGGTAATTTTGTTAATTGGTTAGCAGTGCTGTTAATGGTGTGAATTAACCAGTTAAAAGGTTTCTTAAAAGAGTAAGAGTTCTAGGTTTGACCTTTCTTCTTTTGACTTCTACTGGTTTTGTAGAATTCTGGCCTTTTTATGAATTATTTATGAAATATTTTGTGTTTTTAGAATGATTCTGTGCGCGCGCACCACTGATCTCTACAGAGATCAGTGGCGCGCACGTGTCATTCTGATGACATTCAGGCTAAGCGCAAATGCAACAAATTGCGCGAAACTTATTGACATGGCCCTCAGGCCCAACATTCAAGCCACATGTATGTATGTGCAGTCCCATATACCGATTTCTGTGTGCAGTGCATGTGCTTTTCAGCGAGATTGGGTCAATCACTTTGATGATTCCAAAACCTCACAGCAGGGCGGTCTCTCTTACACCTCCCTGCTCATACATGTAGTATACATAAAATTCTTATGTGTAGACATGTAATCACCCTTTCCTAATTGCTTTGAGACAGTTTATTTCACCAAGGAGTTATCACTCCTTGCTTTCACAAAGTAATTGCATGACCAGAACTCAACTTTGTCTTTAACCTCACAAAATTTTTGGAAATTGCCTCTTTATTAAAGAAGTCTTAAATGCCATATCACTCTCCTCTCTCAGCTCAAATGTATATGTTCTTGTTTTGCTTCTTTTGTCAATGTCTCAGACTTCACCACAAATCTTAATTAGGCTGCATGCAGGCATAATATTCACATTCCCCAGGTACTTATCTCTAGAGACCGTGCAACCCAGGCCAAGTCTTGAATCTTACCCCATAATTCTTCCTTTTCCTATCTTCATTCCTTCCCAAATATCCTGCCGTTTTACATATGTCTTAGGTCTGTCTGGGATGACAAGTGATGCTTTACATATACCTTTACACTTTCAAATGATGAAAATCTGAAGAAAATTCTTGACTGAAATGCAAATATTAAAAAGTGATAATATCTGGAACCATATATGCAATGTGTACACATCCTGGCCTAAATGGTACTCAAACTTGTACATGTAGGCCCTATGTAGTTTTTGTTAACTTAATTAATGGACAATTCATATTGCAACACAAATACTTGTTAAGTAAACAGACTTACAGTATAAGCAAGTTTATGTATGCACACATTGATAAGATACATCCATCTATACAATGTCATGTATGCATTACATATGCCTGTTCCTGCTTTATCTCAAGTGTGTGCAAATAATACACCTTGTATCCAGCAAGCTGTATACATGTATGTTGTACTTGTGATACTGCACACACCAGTGCAATTCCACTCATCTTGGAGCAGGTGGCAGGCATATGCACATTATCGATCCATACCTCAATTAATCATCCCAGACTCATGCAAATGAGAAGGGCAAGCAATCATATTTGCGCGGCGTCCCGTGACACCCAAGTGAATGGGGCTTGTTTTGTTATCTCACCAAATAATTTCCAATTATGCATATATAAGGCAAGTACTTTTAGTCTTTTAGATGTGAGGTACTTTATGGTAATTGCTACGAATCCAAGGATAAGGGTTTTTTCCTTACTATTTTCTGAGTAATTGAAGTTCAAGGTGAAATAAGAGAAGTTGAATTTTCAGGAACCATTGGTTTTGAATAGTACAACAATTTTTGAAAGCAGTTTCATTACAGAGTGAATGGTGCACATATACATTAAGGGTTATCAGTGAAGAGTGATTAATCTCTGAAATTCTCAAGGATTGCCTGTAAATGCACACACAAAAAGGCCGTGTACAGTTACTTCTAGCTCAACTCACAATTTCAGTCAGTATGTTATAATGTGTGAAATCACTAAAGAAATGAAGTCCAGCTTGGTTTAAGAGTTTCCCTTACATATATATTTTTTCTTTTGCTGAAGCCTCTATGTGGGTCTTCATGCATAGTTCTGTGATAACTCCTTGCATAGATAAAGGAATTAAAATGTAAAAGCAAAGGAAAATTAGAAGAAATTACTATGAATAAAAGAGAGGGTACATGTAAGAGAGATCTATAAAAATAAATCCTTGGGAAGATATTATATATGAAAAGTGAAGGGCAACACAAATCTAAAAGCCTCATTTACATGTACATGTACATGCTTGTGTTACAGAAGGGCTCTCCACTAGATTAATCTTTTCTATGAAGGGGTCATTTTACAGATAGTGTAAAAAATAGGTCCTTCTGTATTCTGTAATGGAATAATTGTTTTGATATGGAAATAATTTGCCCCATGACCTCTATTTGAATGAAGCCATAGTTATACAGGATTAGAATAGTGCAGATGACAAAGACTTAAAAGGTAGCTATGCAGGATAACTCTGAGGGTAGATTTAATAGGGGGTAATTACATTATATAACTTCGATTCAGTATATCTCCTAATTGTATTCAGAGGAAAGAGATACAGTAAAAAGCTGAAGACAAGTTGATAAGACTCCCTCTCTGTCCACCACTAAAAAGATCCCCATTAGGTCCAAGATTCCCAATGGGTCCAAGATCATCAGGAGTGCTGTATCCAGGGGGAGGAGAGGGCATGTACCCTTGGCAAATTAAGGCAAGTATTATACCTTTAGGTCCTATATACACCACCCAATTGGCCCAAATTAGACGTACAAAAATGTGAGAGACTTTTATATTTGTTGTTGTTGTTTCTGGTTTTGGGGTGCTCTTCTGAGATTTGGTAGATCTTCGCATCCCCCCTCCACTAGAATCCTTGATCCACCATTTACATGTTTTAGTCTTGACTAAATCTCTTGAACCGTTTACATTAGCCTCTAAATGGCCTTCTATTGTCATACCCTCCTCAGTGAAAGGACCTACTAGAGCAGGACAAGAGCTCTTCTTTGAAAAGTCGAAAGAAAAACGTCAGCCCAAACAAAAGTTTTGAAAGGGAGCCCCTTAACTCCTTGCACCATTTGCTGCCCAAGTACCCATGGAGGGTTATTACATCACATATCGTCATGTCTCGTCATAGAAAGATTAGTGGCGTAAATTAAGCTTGTGCGTACATGTTCATCGGCACAAAGGGGCTTTCTTGGTTTGTGGATAACTTGTCTCAGAAATGGTACAAGAAATACAAAAACTATGTTAAAGACATTCCTGAGAATTAATTCAGCTCATATTGCCATCCTACATGTACGTGTAAATATCAAACTTTGATTGACTCTTCCTTCAGAAGAATGGGGGGGGGGGGGGGGGTTGTTGAGCAGATAGAAATTGTACAATCTTATATCTTGTACTATGAAGCATCTATTTAGCATCTCAGTCTCAAATCAACACATTATGTAGCCTCCAACAGTTATTGTCAGATAAACACTACATTGACAAGTAAAAAGGATTATTTGTTTTACTTTGATGTGCAGTGCCTCTGGTCTGGAGAGACATCTCAAATGTGTGGACATTCACTCAGAAGGCCCATTTACACCAAAGAAAAAAGTTAGATTTGGACCGTGATTCAGATCTCATTTTTATTGCACCTGTTCCCACACATATAAAGATCTAAGGCCCTGTTCAGGTGCTCGTTGAGGCACAGTACAGTTCGCTTTGGCAAGCTCTGGATCACCCCGAGAGGTGGTCCGCTGTGGCACGCTTCTGGAGCGGCACGGTACGGGTACGGTTTGCTTTGGAGCGTTCAGGCGCCTCCTCTGGATCGGTACGGTACGGTTTGCTTTAGAGCGTTCAGGTGCCTGCTCGGGCACGGTACAGTACGGTTTAGCATGGGTACGGTACTATGCTTTAAAAGAGCGCCTGAACAGGGCCTATGTGATTTCCTTATGTACATGTACGTGTACATGTACTTCCACTGACCTTCCTTGTAACACAGAGTGCATGCATGGCAAATGATTATGGTTATTCACCAAAAAAAAAAACAACAACCAACAAATGCACCATTATTGCCATTTTATTCAAAATCTTTATCTTAATTTTATCCAAATCTTACTTATTAGATTTTTTTGTTCATATGTACACATTAAAAAATTTGATTGCAATTTAAAAATTTTCATAATTGCTGTAAGTGTGAACAGCCCTAGAATCAACAGGACTAGCTATATAACAAACACTTTGTTGACTTTTGGGTTTTAAGAGGACCTTGGGCAAATTTATCCATCACATCAGTCAAAATAATCTTAGGCTTCACTAATTGGATAAAGTATGATTGGCAGTATAGGGTTACATTTAGCAATGTGTTGTTATGGTGGAAAACAAGCAAACACTGAACGAAAATCCTTAAAATAGCAGAGAACAATGATCATGAAGGCTTTCACGAACTGGAGATTATCATAAAGGATTCATTTTTTTAAAGAGTTAACTGCATAGATGTAAATTGTAAAAGGAAATTAGAATGTGCAATGATTTTGTAGGGATTTTTTTTGGTGCTAGATTATGTGCAAACTTTGAAGAAAAATCCTTAAAATAGCATTCCTGAGAACAATAATTATGGAGGCTTTTGTGCATTCCATCAGAGTGGAGGCTATTATAAAGGGTGTATTTTAATGAGTTAACTGCATCTTATTTGTTAAAGAGAACATTTTAATGTTGAACGTTTAAAAGAGTGCCGTGCACATGGGTACCATGCAGTAGACTGCTTGTAGTGGCTCTTCAAATACTAGGGATAGTTCTGGACGTATTTAATTATTTTGTCCGTAAACCCTGTGTGCATGCACCCGGCATAGAAAGATACGAAGTCCACTGATTCACTCTCCTCACAAATTCACCCTCCCACCCCCCCGAAATATATTTCTGCGCTGGACAAAATAATTCAATACGTCCAGAACTGGACTAGGGATGAATAGTTAAAACATTATGGCCCGTATTCTCAAAAGGTGTCTAACTTAAGCCCCCGCCTAAGTCTTTAGATTTAGGCCACCGAATTATGGAGAGCTGAATGTCACCCTCTTTTGATCCTACAAAATCACCTTAGTTCTGGGACATAATATAATTACAAAACCAACACAATAGAATTGATTTATGGCGCTCATTTCATGTCAGAAAATAATTTTGTTTCTTCATTTTGTTACATAAATATAATAGTTTATACGGGACTTAGGGTTGACGAATGGCCTTCCATAAATCAGTGGCCTGAGTTAAGCCAGGCTTAACTTAGGCCACTTTCGAGAATACGGGCCTATGACATTTGGTCGATATGGGCAACTCTGTCTTTGCAAACTTGCCCAACTTTATTGAACAGAACCAGGACCCTGTGTGGCTGGCAAGGCAAGTATCATTTTTCTCAGTAATGTTTCAGCTCTTTTGGCTTATCACCCAGCCCATTGAGCTGATCTTCACTAGTTTGATTTCAGAGAGTCTGTGCGTAAAGACTAGACAAATTGTCTCCAGTTTTCTGATGGCTACGTCCTTCTCCAAACTATACCATTTACCCTCTAGGTGATTCAGTCAAAAATAGAAGCAGTAATGACAGTTTGAGGAACATCGGACATGCAGTTGTTCCATCATGATACTTTAGTACACTTGCTAATGAAGATGCACTGGAGATGACAGTTGCTTCCTGTATGTAAAGGGGTGTATGTTCAATTTGTTTTTGTTAAAATGAATGATAGGAAGCTATTTGGGCATTGGCCTCCAGAAATACTGTGTGCAGTGGTTAATGTGATTGTTTTTGATAGAAAATAAAAATTTTTGTAAAATGTGTTTCCTAAGTTGTGATTCATTTACTATGCAGCATGAGACTTCTGCAAATCTGAACAACCTGCAAAATTCACAAAAATTCTAAGCATCTAAAATCATGCAGTGGTGTAGCAGCAGCTGCATGGGGGCACGTGATCAAAAGGGGGGCGGGGATGAAAGAAAGGAGAGGGGGAAGGACATGAAAAGAAGATGTGATGACCTCCTTGTCCTACACACCCTCTCTTAAAATAATGATATTGTTGATTTGCATGTCGCCAACCCAGTGTGACCATTGCCCGCCACCCCCCATGATGTCAGTGCCCCCAGTGATGCAATGGTGGTGCCCCCTCGATGTCTCTGCCCATGCTACACGAGTTTCCAACGTAAACTCCCACTGTACATTTACCCCTTGCCCACTATCGCAACATATTTCACATTGCCCAAATATCACTGGTGACCAGCTCCCCATGAAGTCCCACCCATAAGGATGTTTGTTTCCTGCTGTGTCACTACTACTCTTTTTCCCCTTCCTATGACAGGGACTATTTTTGGTTGCTAGTCAAATTGACCAAGATTTTATTAGCCAGTTGGCCTTCTGTCCTTTAAATAGATAACTTTGGTAAGGTTAAATCAGGAAATAATCCCCCTTTTGTTGAGAATATAAAGGGGAGTGACTTTTTCAAAGGATTTTCTATAATAAAAAAATGATAGGGGTTGCTGGCAATGCTGTTGGCTGAAATTCAATAAAAGATACATCGTATGGGATGTAATTTAACGTTTCCTTCGAAACAAAATTATTAATAGCATTTGGCAGTTGATAATAAATGTAATGGTGATAAAACATATTCATTATATATCCACCATTAGATATTTGCCAGGGTCTCTGTTTTTACAAGTCATGCATGTGTATTTAGTGCAATTCTAAAGATCAGTCCGATAAAGTTATGAGAGCAGATCGAAAACTTCCTGTCAATTATGAAATTGACCACATACCATTATAGCCTGCGGAATAGTAATGGCCCAGACAATTCATTGCTCCCTTTTCCTTTGCCCAATCATCAAAACAATCGTCGTGGGGATCAACCGATGCTGGGCTATTTTTTAAAATTCTGACCTTTAAATGAGATCAGGCGAAAGAGACAGGCGACCAAATGAATGTTTTTGATTGGTCCAATTTAGACCTCATGAGAATATATGAGGATGAAAAGAAGTACAAATTGATTCTTTGTGGTGAATTTGATTGGATACGCACAATTTATTCCCAAATGTCTATCAATATTTTAATTTTGTTCATTTCTTAATTTTTGCTTAGTCCCGTATAGGCCTAGTCCTGTACTATAGGTGGGGCTAAACAAGGATTTAGCCCCACTGATAGTACGGGACTAAGCTAAGCCCACTTTCTGTTCACATTGCAATTTACCAAAGTGGGCTAACTCCACGATAGTACAGGATTATTTTAGCCCTGGAAAAAAGCAGGGTTTGCTCTGGCTAGGGAGATAGTACGGGACTAAAACTGCGAATGAGAACAGCAAAAAAAATAGTCCAGGGTTATGGATAGTCCAGGGTTACAGGGTTAAAAAAATCAAGCATAAAAAGGCTAGTAGGTTCCTTCCTACTAAAATGTAAGTAAATACATGAATGTTGCACATGTGCACATACTCTTGTAATCAAGTAAAACCTGAAAAGTAAAGATAATGACCACTCGAGAGGAAACAATACTGTCTTTATAATTGTGCTGTCTCTATAGGGGACTTATCACCCCCCCCCCCCAAAAAAAAAAAAAAATTAAAAAATTGAAAATAAACCCTGGTTGTGTTGGGTTCCTCAGAACACTGTATCCTATATTCAAAATATCATCTTTAAATTGTACCAATCACCTAGAACAATAATTTGTGTACTGTTAGAAAGAATGAAAATTAATCTCCCCCAAATTTATGTGGCATTCTATAGCTCAACAGTTAGGGAGTATGAAGGGAAGGATGACATGAAAATGTGTGCGTGGAACCCAACTCTAACTTGGGTCCTGCGCGGGCCCCATTCTTTGTGAGTGCATGCAGGTGCGTCTACTTGTCAACTCACAAGTTGCTTTTGCATTTATTGACAGTGTACTTAAACTTACAATATTTCGAAATAGAAGTTATATTTGAAGCTCATTTTGAATATAGTATAGCAACATGGATCCTCTTCATATAAAGAGCAAAATATTGTGGGTGATTGGTAACCTTTAAATATTAACAATTGACTTCAAATTTTTTTTGGGGGGAGGACCAAAAGTTAAATCAATTAAGATAATGAGTTGACTCAATATACAATCTGTTCTTTTCCTTTATACTCCTTAATAATCAACCATGTAAATGTCTTATATAGTTGTTTTTCTTTTGTTGTGATAATATCTTCTAATGGTATACAAAAGGTTTAGGACATTTTTCAATGTTCAATGGAAACAACCAAAAAAAGATTTTTGTAGAACTATACCCAAGTTGGTTTAACTGTATTTGCTTAGTGTCTGTGGCTGTTTGTCGAATGAGAGAGTCTTGGAATTGAATTGGGAGATAGTGACCTATCGCAATACTTCACCAAGTGTAAATCCTGATCTACAATTTTTTACGGAATGGCTGCCAGGGGATTACCTGTTTGTTTTATACGGCCGTCTGAACCGCGGTTCATTATAGGAGGGGCCTGTGAGGTAGAATCGACCAAGAGAGGCTTGCGGCCTTAAAGAAAAGGATGCCGATAGAGAGATAAAGAGAGGGGGATAGAGAGTGAGAGAGTAGGAGAGAGGAAAGAGATGGGGGAGAGAAAGACCAAGAGAGGGAGAAAGCCAGTGTGTGTTTGAGAAGAAGGTAGAGGATAGGGAGTGGAGCCGGAGGTGGAAAGGAAAAGAGAGAGAGAGACAGACAGAGAGAGAGACAGACAGAGATGGAGGATATGGGAGAGAGAGAGGAGGGGAAGATACAATGTAGAGAGGGCGAAGAGAGAGAGAGAGAGAGAGAAAGAAAGACAGATGAAGGGGGCAGGGGATAGTATGGAAGAGGGGAATGAAAGAGAGATGGGAGAGATGTTTAAGAGAAATAGAGATGTGGATGGAGGTGTCAGAAAAAAATGGAGAGAGAGAGAGGTAGAGAAATGAAAATGAAAGAGATGAATACCTAGAAATAGAGATGGAAAGAGAATACGAGTGGGGAAAGAAAGAAAGAAAATTTGGTAAAAAGGAAATTAAGAGAGGAAGAGAGAAGGGAAGAAGGAGAAAGAATTACTGGAGATTTTGCGATAGGTCTTCAATAAAGAAGCGTAGACGCTCAACCAATCATTCATGCACAATAAAGTGAGCTTCCTTCGGGCTCTTCTGATACGCGTACAGCGATAGAGACGGACAGGATAGTCTTAAAGCATCAGACACTAATATCAGAGAATTATTCATGTGAACATTTGTGGACAAGATGATATAACCAGTCCTCACAGAAATAGTCTCTTAATTTACATGTAGGTGATGCCCTCATGTATGTTAGAGAGTTATAAAATGTGAGATTTATAAGTACTTACAGGTCATCATCATCATTTATTAAAGGCATAATTTTCCATCTTACGAGGGGTTACTGACTTTCGCGCCATCATGATACTCCCTCCTTATATTGTTATATTAGAGAGAGAGACACACACACACACACACACACACACAAAATAGATTCTTATGTGAGTTGATAAATAAAACTTTTTTTTTTCTCTCTTGCAATTTACATACACTGGAGGCGACGAGGGGCAAAAGTCTAAATGTGGACACTATTGTCTTCATGCATTTTCATATCATATCTTCTCTACTCTTCAAGAGAGCTAAAGACTTAAATTAGGTAAGGTCAAAAAAGGGATGTATTATGCACAAACAAAACAAACAAATTCATAATTCATGAAATTAGTTGAAAATAATGATTTATTGAATGTTATAATGTACATAACTTGTGCAATTTGTCAGAATTTTTTGTTGTTTCTAAATTTGCTTTGGCAAATTATAATGTGATGAAAGGATTGAACATCAGTTTTGAACACATACGATGATTCAGAGGCAACGTCTCATACATCTGTAGTAGCCTGCTATAATCTCTGACTACATGTACATGATCTTCAAAACGACTTTTGCCTCAATTCATTAGATGACTCTTTGGTGTAGAACCCTTCTTTATTCCTTGACAAACCCAAACAACGTTTGCAGTTTGCACGTCAATAGACTACCATTAAAGTCATGATAAATTCATGTGAGTTGATGGAAGATGGCGACACCCGCTCCGTACTTCGTTTCCCGTCGGTCGAGACGTCCTATATTATATGCCCTGCCAGCCTTAATGCCGTTTATCATGGACGGTCGAGTGTGTGGCGGTGGTAGTTAGGCGAAAAGACCTGCCATGTGCAATGAATGTACGTGAGAATTTGTGATGTTCCATGCATCATTCATTCATACATACATGTACATCCCGAGTATTAACCCTTTGAGCGCCATGGGCAGTTTAAACCAGCCAAATTTAATGCCGGGTCCTGTCTTAACCCTTTCAGGACAGGAATTATTTAATGTATGAAGAGGTGGGCTTTAATTTTAAAGGGCTAAATTGATCACATTTTGTTCTTCAAATTGGCAACAATATTTTTCTTTGAGTGCAACATGCTTCTTAGAAGGTGTAATGTCTTTGAAAAGAATATACATGGTAGCAATTTTTTCGAAAAGTTGAAAAATTTCCAATTGCCATAAAAAAACAATGATTTTGAACCTCTCAATGTGTTGCCAATTTCAGGATTTTAAAGCTTATTCTCGATTTTAAAATTCCTTGCATCAAATGCAATATGGGCATGCAACAAAAATGGACATAGTGTGTGCAAAACATTTTGCTCTTTCTTCTCATGCATCTGGTATATTTTTTAGAGCTCTGAATCAAAAGTTATTAAGCCAAACCACAAAATGTGGTCAATTGTCTTGAAAGAGTTGTGATTGATCCTAATCCATAGCAACTCAACTTGGGTTTGATATCAATGAGCAACTCTCTACAGATGAGATAGGGGAGTGTAACTTTCCAATTAAGTGGAGGACTTGCAATTGATGTGGATTAATCGTGACTTTTATAAACCTGGACTGTCTGTAATTTTTGGATCAAAATAAGATTATTCTGCGTAAAATCCGAATGTAATCATGAATTGAGATAGTAAATACCTTGGAAAACTTGTTGGATCGTGGTAAACTATAAAACGAAAAGAAAGAATAACAACCATCTTTGTAAATTAGGGCAGTTTAAGGGATAAATGTAAGTGTTTCGTGTGTTGAGGGGAGGCTAGCAGGGAACTTAATTTGTTCTAGGCAAAGCTTCTGTCTTGGGATATGACATTGCAGTTTTTGTTAATGATGTCTATGGGAATAGACTTTGGTTGTAATCAGTAATATGATTTTGGAAAAGAGGAGAGAAAAGAGAGAGAAGAGAGAGACAGAGAGAGAGAGAGAGAGAGAGAGATGTTCGGTTTACGTCATTGTGCATTTAACATAACACTAAATTCTATATTTTCTTAAAGATAAGAATTGTAATGTAATTGTTTCAAATGTTCAAGAGGCCTAATAAAATATTGCATGACAACATATCTGTTCAAAAATTTATTTTTCACTTTTGTTCTCCTCGTGTTTTTGACATTTAAACTATTACCAAACGGGTTTTGATATGAGCGATTTCAAATCCCTCACTCCCACAATCTGGAAGTAGTTTATATCTTCTCTCATAGTAAATACTTCATACTATTCGCCCACATCTTTTTTAGCCTCAGACTATCTGTCTAGTCTTTATTCCAATACATCTAGCATACTGCTGATGTAGCCTATTAGTCTTTAGGCACAGCCCTTACTTGATGCTTAACAAAATTCCATGAAGCCTTGAGTCTATCCTATTTAACTTTGTCAGTATCTGGATGCATCAAACATGAGCAGCTTAAGTACAGGGCTTATGTACGGAGTGCAGTCAGCAGTCTCACAGTTCAGACCCTGTGTTTTACGTGTTATGACTGACAAGGGTTTGTTCCTGCAAACTAGGTGTAGCCTGCTGTCTGTGTGCAGTTTTGCCTAGCCTCAATTGCCCATTATGTATGCTCACACCCCGCTAAACCGTCTATGTATTTAGACATCAGCCCAGGTTACTGTAGCAACGCATTGTGGAGGTGGAGGGAGACTCAGGCTCGCATCCAGGCAACTCTCAGTTTATAACAGATTATGAGACATGAAATAATATTTTTCTGATGAAAATGATTATACTTCTCATCTTAATTAAGGCGATATAATAGCACAAGTTTACAACATGCACTTCTAATTTGGGGTGAATGTTTGTGGGTTATATAATATTGAAGCTTTTGAATGAAAAAAATAAATTCTTTGCCTTGTTGTGAGACTGTTGTGACTTGTATCGTCGTGAAAGATTAATGTGTCTGCATGGGGCATAGAGGGAAAATGGGAAAAGTGACTTTTTCTCCATTTTTAGCTGCAAGTTTTTTAACACTACCTACATGTACATGTATCTAGTTGTTTGTTTGCATTTTGGTGTGTGGAGTTGCAGAACATTTTTCTACTCACCTTTCTGTTACTCTCTTCCTCAATATTCTCATTTCTCCCCTTCTCTGCGGATAGCACTTTGAATTTGTATCCTTGTCAGAGTATCTTCATTTGTCAATGGGAGAGCGGTTGTCATGTTACATACGTACATCGTACATTATGTGAGTACACCATAAAAAGATGCTGAAGTTGGACCCCTGTTACACCAAAATACCTACCCGAGACCGGTCTCGGGGCACCCCGAGACTGGTTTCCAAAAGGCTGACCCAAATTTTTGGATCCCTGTTACACCGAAAGGAGTCTTGGGGCGCCCTGAGACTGCCTTTTGTGCGTTTACACCGACTTATGCAAAGCTACCCGAGACAGGTTTCGAGTGAGACTTTCTGTTTGCGGACATTGTTGGTGTGGGCGGACTGAATTTAGCGCATGTGCTAGCAGCACACCAACCAGTCTCGGGTAGGTTAATGTTTACACCAGATCCTAAGGAGTCTCGGGGCGCCCCCGAACCAGTCTCGGACCACGTATTGCTAGGTAGTCCGAGACTGGTTTGCTTAAAAGTGGTCTCGGGTAGGTTTCGTCCGTTTACACCGGATTTGAAACCTACCCGAGACCAGTCTCGGGGCGCCCGAGACTCCTTAGGATTCCGGTGTAACAGGGGTCTATGACAGCCTATGTACAGGTGTACTCTACAATATTTTCAGCTTATTTTCCTTGGGAGAATAAGGACAAAAATAGATGCATCCCTCTCACGATCCTTCGCTCACTGCACAGTGCAATCAAGAGAGAGAATAAAATACTTATATCCAGAATTTATGAAGAGCATACACCTCAGGGATATCAAAATATAATTTTAAAAAATAGAAAGGTGTAAACAATCTTAACGTCAATGATCACTAATGATATAAATAACAACAACTTTCAAAATGGTTCTTAGCATGAAAATAGAGTCGTGAACGTACATGCTCTTTCAAGCAAGACAGTTCGGATGCCCATGTTAATGTTATGAATAATATACACATTATTGACAATTCATCTTTTCATATCAGCTCTTACTATTGACATGAATTAGTCGACTTGCTGTGAAGACATCATTCATATTAACATTCGTCAACACAATGACCATCACATTTCCACCACCATTTTCATCATCAATACTGTCACTTTTATCACCATCACCACATCCCCTCCATATTCCCACCACCCACTATCATGACCGTATTCATCGCCACCACCATCAATTCCATCTCCACCACTTCCCCTCCTTTACTAGCACATCCCACCAATATTCTACCATAACCACCACCATTACAACTACTACTGAAACCATCACCACATTTATTGCAACAACCATCACGGCATCTGCACCACCACCACCAGAACCACGTGTGCCATCAGCCACCACTATCACCGCCACCTTTCCACTACCACGACATCCCGCCACCACAATGACAACTACCACCACCACCATCACCGTCTCACGAGAGGTGCATCGACCCCTCCAATCTCTACCCCCTCGATCCCAAACCACACATGACAGCACCACCAACACAGCGCATCTCTCCTCACACCATCATCTATGCCCTGTCTCCCGGAAGCGAGGATGAAGGATGTCGACCCCATCGTGGCCTCCGTCTTCAAAAAACCACTCTTCCCTCGTCGTCCCCCTCATCACACTCACTCCTCCGATGAACACATTCAGTCGTCCACTCTTTGAGTCAGAATGTGTCATCATAGCGACACCATCCTCCATCATTCACTAGGCATCACCTTCATGCAATGTGTAATCTATAATGGATTTGCTCATTCAAGGTACTAGTCATTTGGGCTTTTTCATTTCTGATCAAATTGATGACCAAATTGATGATCAAATCAATGAATCACTTGTTTATTACCTTGAGAGTCTAATGTGCAATTCCGGTCGCAGTTATTGATATTATACACCAAGTACAGAAGTATCCTCTCACGAAAATTCAAATTGAAACCATGCGTATTTCTATGACATACACTTACATCCTACATGGCAGTCTTGTGACTGACAATAATATCAGTGTCATGAACTACATGTATATGTAGTTTTATATCATTATCAGGCATTTCAGTGATGAAATGTATTCACAACTTACACTGTACATACTCGTACTAGTATACAGTGTTCACTATACAGACAGTAACTCTGAATATGTGACACACATATGCAGTAGGAAGAAAGGGTTACATGTACATCGTACAACAGCATGCATTTTCTTTTGAACAGCATCTACATGTATGCACATGTACATGTTTAAGGACATATGGGTGTGTGTATGATCAGTTCCATAAAACTGCCTCACTTGAAGGGACAGTTTAAATAAAAATGTGAATATATTCACATCTACCAATGATTGGATCAGAAAAAAAAAACAACTCAAGGAATGCTTACATTGTGCAAAACTTTACATGTGCACATAGGTAAATCGTTCACTCTGAATGCAGAACTAATCTCTGTGTGCATCTGTGCTGAATATGCCAGTCTTTGCCTGTGCATGATGTTTCATCACATCAGTGAAAGTGAGGGAAAAAAGAAATACATGCTTGTGTGTGCAGCACAGCAGGACTCATACCCATGGTGAAGAATACAGCTTGATTAAAAGTTGCATGAATGCATGAAGCAATAGTGTGAGTCATGAAAGAGGCCTATAGAAAAGGGGGATAAAAGTTATTTCATAGAAATTTGATGACTCCGTTAACCGTTATATTGCTGATGGAGAAATTAATTTATGCCCAACTTGGACTACATGTGCGTGCAGAAATGTCACCTATAATCTCTGTTTCCATCGGTACCAGGCTTACGTCAATAAAAGTCAATAGTTTTGATCAAATAAGGTTGCATTCACATTTGTAGTGTCAGATTATTGTGCGGGGGGGACTCATCGTGCCAGATATTGGAAAGTTCTAAGCAACGTAGTGTGATATAGAGATATTCATTTATGACAGATTTGGACTCTGCTGGAATCGGTCTTTTGTCAATAAATGTTAGTGTCATCAAATAGGATTTTCTTAACCCACAGCAGGACAGTGTCTCCTTTGAAAAATAATAATAATAGTAACATGAATTATTAGTGATGTTTTTGCATTGTCTTTTGATCCAGAATACGAGGAATTATGCATTAACAAAAGCAGAAAGGGTAAAAATCACAGAAAATTTTGAGCGTTTTTCTTATGCAGGACCTTGTGTGTTCACGAATGAGAGCAATTTAATTGTTAGCAATCATAAAGTCTTTAAATTAGCATCTCAGTATAAAAAATGAAATTACTATTTTGTGTACAAATTGGTAATTTTTCTGTTATATTTTGCAGTTTTCATTCATATTGGTTCATTGAATATCAATTTTGTATTTTTTAAAACTATGTAGGAGTGGAAAATATGAATAAATTAGTGCCAGTCTGAGGAGTAAAAGCTGATTAATATAGACCTTAAGAAACATCTGAAATGTAGTGTGTAGTTATGGTTGGAAATACCTTGTCCACGGCAATGGAAAGTACATTTAGCATAGGAACCATTTGGTGTATTGGGATCTGTGTGTATTAACAAGCAATTAAACTTGTAATCAAGGAACAATTAGGGATGTGGTTTTGCTATTAACCGGAGATCTTCCTTCTTTTCTTTCTCGCGTCCTTTTCTTATGTCCCCTCCTTTCAATTTTGTACATGAAGTGAGCCAGGCATCTTAACCCTTTCAGGACAAGAATTATTTAAGGGATAAATTGATCACATTTTGTTCTTCAAATTGGCAACAATGATATTTTTCTTTTAGTGCTACAAGATTGTAATAAGGGGTAATGTCTTTGAAAACAATATACATAGTTAAAAGAATTGGCGAAAAGTTGAAAAAGTTGCCAATTTCGATTAAACAACAATGATTTTGAACCTCTCAATGTGTTGCCAATTTAAGGATTTTAAAGCATATTCTCCTTTTTAAAATTCCTGGGATCAAACGCAAAATTGTCATGTAACAAAAATGGACGTAGTGTGTGCAGAAATTTTTGCCTTTTCTGCTCATGTATCTGGTATAATTTTCAGGGCTCTGAATCAAAAGTTATTGAGCCAAACCACAAAATGTGGTCAATTGTCTCGAAAGGGTTAATTGTATCCATCTACTTGAACAGTTGCCTTTTCTCTCCCCCCCCCTTTCTATATTTCTATACATGAACATCATTTGTCTACTATGTGCTTCTCTTTTTCACTTTCCCTTTCATTTTTTTTTTTTTTTGGGGGGGGGGGGGGGGGTCTCTCCATCGTTTCATCTCTCTTTCTATTTTTTATTGCTGCTGTGATATGTTACCTAAATACACCCTACCACTTTTAGGTTTTGATTACATGTATATATATATCTTTCTTTCTCACTCCCCATCTTTTTCTTTTTGTCTCCTTCTCTCTTGTTTGTATCTCCTTATTTCTTCCTTTAACTCTATATTTTCTCCCTCTCTCTCTTCCCTCTACATGTGTACTATAGATGTTTCATATCTTTCTTCCCTTTTCCTCTCTCTCTCTCTCTCTCTTTCTATCTTTGTGGCCTCTTTATGTCTCCTTTCTCCTGTCTTCATAAAGACTCATAAAGAAACAAACACTGATGTGAAATCGCCAGGAGGCATTAGAAGTCCACGCCATCCAAGTTAATTACACCTCAAACGGGATATTAATTTCATTTCGGGAGGGAGGAAAAGAGATTTAAAGAGAAAAGAGGCTTTGGATATGGACAAGATTTAGAGATGAAGCTAAGTGTGGCAGAGAAGTTAGATAATGAATGAAAGTCAAACACACACAAAGAGATAGATAGAGACAGATATATAGAGGAAAAAGGGGAAATGAAAATATCTGAAGGAGAGTAAGAGGATATCACCAACTGAGAACCAGAAGGGTGTTAACTCATATACTTTTATACAGAGTTAACAACCTTTTAGCTCTCAACATATAATACTTGTAAATCTTATTTTACTGATGCATGTGCAGTACATGTACATGTAGTACTTACACTTATGTGATGCTGATATCATTGCACATGAAACAAGCATTTTAAGTAGCATAAGAATATTTTGTGTTTTCTTGAAATCTATTTTCTTGGAGTTGAATATTAAATTGTAAGTGTGTGTCTGTATTACAGGAACATATATCAAGCTGACAAGACTGAATTAGTCATTTCAGTAGGGGCATGAATTCCTACTGGAATGTATAAAATGTATTCTTTTCTTTGTACTCTTTTAAAAAAGTGTTAATTGAAAAAAAAGGTGAAGTGAAACCTTACTCTGAAGAAATATAAATGCGTACCTTGGAAATGTGATACATTGTGTACATATTTACAATGTACCTGCCATTAAATAGAAACACCTGTTACCAAAAGATTGTTTTGTGTACAAACAATAATGCCACATTATTTTCCATGCAAAGAAATGGACATTTGTGTCATTTAAATGATGTACCAAGAATATGTGAATAACATTTGATAGTGTACTTTTAGTAATCCATTGTTTACCAAAAATATTAGAAACTCTTTTGTTACATTAACTTTGTTATCATTTGATTTGTTCTTTTGGAGGGAATCATAATTTCACACCGCTTCTGAAAACAATGTTGTTTACTCTCTCTAAAAAACGCTCTCTCTCATCTTAAATCAAGATGGATAGACTCTATCTTCTCCATTGTAACTGCAGACATCGGCTTGTTGTCAAGTGCTTTTTCTCCCCGGGTAAATCCATTGTAAGGCCATTTCAAAATTCTCATTACCCAACCGAGGAAATTGCATATTTGCTGAGAGGAGATTCGATATTTGCCGAGATCTTCTCCTTCGCTTTTTATACAGCCAAGGAAAAAAAAAAGAATCCAAAATTTTCTTTTTGCCTTTGTGTCTAGACTTAACATACATGAACATGTATGTATTCAGTAACCCATTGTCTTCACAGTTTGAAAATGTTCGCCTTGTCTAATGGAATGTTATGTAATTGTCAGCGAGAGTGATTAAACAATCGATGGCTTGTTGAGCATGGCTGGGTATTCAGAGTGGATATCATGTACATGTATCATAGGCTTGGTGTTAATTGGCCTTCGCAAAAACAATAATAAATGCCTTGCGCATGCATTTTACCAATGAGCTCACTATATTACTTTTATTGCTCTCGTTGATGTATTTTCTATTTTTTAGATGATGTCTTGTTGAATCCCAATTGTTAGTAATCCATTGTTCTAAAAAACATTTTAGGAAGTGTTTAGGATTGTTCCGTTAACTTTAGTATAATTTGAGGTTTGCTTATCTCTATTATATGAGTCTTCATTTTTTTTAAAACACTTTTCTCACAACAAACGCTGAATTTTATTCATATTTATCTTCAATGGCCAGGTTTACATTTTCACAGATATACTTGTAAAGGTCACCGCACGCACACCTTACGATCAGTCTGCGATCCGATTTGTGCAGTAAATCGCTATGGCATGAAATATTGGCATTTAAAAAAATGAAGTCTACCCTATTCAGGTTCTGAAAAGTAATATGAATAATAAAGACAGGGTTTTGGTGAGCTGTCAGCTTTCTACAGGGAATAAGGGCAAATCGTTTGTGATGTCACCAAGACTCGGAGCCGATTTGGCCATTGCATCGACTAGAAAATCGGCAAAAGCCGTATTATTGATTTTACTATCTGTATGACTATTCAGAACCTCCATCAAAAATATTTTTAGTTTTAAAATGATTTGTCAAATGATATAACATTTTCTTCTGAAATCGGATCGCAGTCTGATCGTAAGGAGTGTGGTGGCCTTAACAATCTGCAAATAAGATCACAGTGAGACACGCACAGTGTGACCACAAGAATGATTTAGGGAATGCTTTCATAGTGTGACTGTGAAAACATGATGTAAAGTGTGACACATTGGGGCTAGAGATAGCAATAGAAAAAGATAAAGAGAGAAAGAGAGAGAGAGAGAGAGAAAAAAGAGAGAAATAGAAAGAGATAGATAAAGGGGGTGGGGGGGGGGGGTTACATACATGTCGTGTGACCACAAGGTGCAGGTCGAACCATTTCTTAGTGTATATCATCTGTTTGGAGCCAAAAGGGCATTAAGTCCAATCATCTTTACAGAGTTAACGCCCTTCTGGCTCCAGATAGACTCTAAACTCTGTACCGTGTTCCACTGTGGCCAGAGCGAGGAGGAACACAGAATGTATGCACCACATGACCACATTGGGAATAGTAACTGTGTTTACATACATCATACCTAGTTGCACAGTTGGACACGAGGATATTGGGAGAATCACAGAGTGTGGATACAGAACATCCTTACAGTAATGTCATTTTTGTTGACAAATGCACTGTTACGTAGTATGACACACTGTGGCTACAGAGATAGTCTTAGGGTGGCTGCACGTGGATACACCACAGTATGCCATCAGAGTAGATGTTTGAACACATTGTTCACACAGTTTTCACATGGTATTTATGCTGTGGGACACTGGTCATTCTGGTGGGATGTGTTCACATCTACCTCTGATAGCATGATACACTCTTCACTGTATTAAATGTGATGATAGTGTAAAAATAACGTGAAAAATTCTTGAAATTGTCAACACTTTGAAAGGTCCAAAATTCTATGTCTATTTCAATAGGTTGATTGCATGTTAATGTACTTGTAGATGAACATGTAGACCCTATAGGGGGTTCTCATGGAAGCCATGCTGAAGGTCATAATGATAAAAACCTGTGCATCAGACTATGAAAAGCCATTGTTGTCATGGTCTAGTGCGCAGGTTTTATTGTTATGTCCTCCAGCATGGCTGCTTCTGGGAACCCTCTATATGATTTTAGTGTGTGAGAAACAAATGTGCCTTTTATGTATTACCTAACGAAGGCCTCAACCCTAGACACACTTTACATACAGGTGAGTGGAGCTTTCCGTGTGAGTAATGGTGAATACATGACTGAAATAATCAATAGCATGCATTGGAGGATGAAGATGATA
Source organism: Heliocidaris tuberculata (assembly GCA_025618425.1). Lineage (NCBI taxonomy): Eukaryota > Metazoa > Echinodermata > Echinoidea > Camarodonta > Echinometridae > Heliocidaris > Heliocidaris tuberculata. The sequence goes on from CM046833.1 coordinate 37,618,419, forward strand.
GTTTTATGCTTACAGACCCTTAAGCAATAAAAAAATATGGATGAAGGGTATTACACATAATGAGAAAGCATGAATGTGAAATTTTCCTTAGAACTGAACCTTTAATTCAAAGAGATGCAATATACGATTGAGTATTATCAGTCAAGAGTGATACATTCCTATATATGCGTTTCTGCAAAAGAAAAACGACATGGAGAGATGAAAAAGAATTAATGATTTTGCTCATGAATTTTAAAAAGGAAAATAGTCATCTCTTGTTGAACAATACTTTTGTCTTCACTGTAGAATTTTGTTCATTGGGCCATTTCTTTGTAAAGTGAAACAAACAGTCACACACGTGACCATCTCATTCGCCGGAAAAATCAGATTACATTTTTATTGACTTTTTGATATCACCAGTTTCTTACATAAAAGAGATTTCCCTTTCTTTGACAAGAAAAAGTAATTTCTCAACCATAATGTTTTTACAGAGACATTTAAAAATGCCCTTTCTCAAAGGAAATTGTGTAAAATGCGCCTGATCAGGAGACTGAAATTAATCTTTCTACATCAAGAGAAAAGGTGTTGAAGGAGGAATAGACAAGAGGCCCGGAGGAGATTTCTTTTTTCTTTTCCAGTGGTTCCAACCTTCAAAATATAAGGCACTTTTGACATTGAATGTTAACCTGGTAGGCTTGTTTGTTTGTTGTAAGGGGAACTAAATAAGTAAAGAGAGAGGAAGGGAGAGGGATGGAGAGGGAGAAAGAGAAGGAGAGAAGAAGAGAAAGGAAAGGGGCAAGAAGGAGATATAGAGAGAGAGTGGGAAAGAGGGAAAGTAAGGGGGAGAGCTCGAGAGAGAGATACATGTAGGCTGGGAAATAAAGATAGAGAGTAGGAGTAAGGGAGAGAGAGAGGGGGGGGGCAGGGGAGTTTGGTAAATAGATACCTTATTGTTCCTGTTGAAAATTCTGCCAGATTAGAAGCATTATTGGGAATTGTACATCCCTACCCCATCTACATGTAAAGCGTTTTCATCTTTTCCGGTGGGGGGGGGGGGGGGGGGGGATCGACTAAAAAAATAAGATGTCTCCTACTCTTCCTTCATGTACGTAAACGGGAGGAGACAATTAGGGTTGTCTGATCGTATGCCATATTGTAGAATCAGCTCTCTATCCCTGCATGCATTCAGCATGCATTCATGGAGTTGGAGGAGGGGTGTTATTGATACTTTATTGGTGAGGCTTTCTGTCTGAATGGCAACAAAAATCAGCTAAAATGTCTCCTACTCTCCCCAAATAGGTGAGGATATTGTTTGTAGCAACTGATCATCGTGATGCCTTAGTGCTTCCCAGCTCCTCAGGGTGTACAAAAAAACCCCTCCCATTTCCGACATCAACTACTGTCAGATCCCCTGCCAAACTATGGAATCGACTACAATATCCTCTCCCAACCAACCTTTTTTTTCCAATGATCCTTGACATTTTGGGCATGTGAAATGTTGCACTGTATAAATTGAAACTTTAGCTGCCCGGGGAGAAACGCACATCGCCATCACCCTCCGTATGCAAATCTTGGCGCAGGGCAGGATCAAGTGGGATTTGTGGGCTGCAAGCTCACCGGAGTTTGTTGCCGAACCTGAACCCACACTCAAAATAGGAAGGACGAACCTGCATAGATAAGCACAGTGTTCACACGTGCTTGTAGATACGTTTAATTGTGTAGTCTGAATTTATAAACAAAGAACTTACATGTGTGGCATGTGATAAATTTGAACAACTCTACACCTGTCATAAGTCTATTTGTTATGTTCATAATATGTGACCTAGAAGTTGATAGTTTTAAATGCCATTAATGGTACACTACAGGCCTAATACTAAATATCTTTATTCTTGAAGTACCACAGTGAAATAATTTAAGATAATTTATTGAGTTATGAGATACAGAGCACAATCTATTGATGTATCAGTGATTGTGTGTGAGCATGTTAATGTACATGTATGTACCTTTATCAAGGAAGTTTTTCCAATACACAATGGAAAACACATTCTGCCGATGAGACAGAACTGAATGGTTTACACAGAATCCTTAGCTGACACTTTGGAAAAATGCCCCTGAGATAAAGTCATCTGCCGAGCTTTAACTTCCTGCTCTTATCTCTCAAAAGTGTTACAAGCTTGATGCTAACCAAATAAATGTGTTCAGGGCATTCTGATCATGTCTCTGTCCATTTCTTAGAATTGAAGACTTCAGTTTTAATAGGGGATCGAGGTCTGGGTACTTGACATGCAGTCATATGTGGATGGGAAACTGTCAAAAATATGCTGTGAATAGTTGACTGGGACGTAAATGGGAACCTAGAAGTTTTGACGAGTGGTATTATGAAATCGTCAGAATAAATGCAATGATTGAAGCATCATCATAGAGAGAGAAAAATAAATATAACCATGTCTGTGTGTTTATGGAATGATTTTTTCATGTATTAATTGAGTAAACTGTTCATGCAGAGTGCATTAAGTACATTTACAGTGTAAGTGGAAAATTGAAATTTTTGGTAAAATAATCATTTAAATTTGCTCACATTCAGGTTAATTTATAGGATTATAGCACTGTTTATGTCAAAGTATTTAGAATTATTCTTACATGTGATACATGAAAAAGCTTATTTTCTATTATTCATGTTAATTATAGGATTATAGCCCTGTTTACTTCAGTTTTTTAATTATTCTTACATGTGATACTTGAAAAAGCTTATTTTCTATTATTAATGTTAATTATAAGATTATGGCACTGTTTACTTCAGAGTTTTTAGAATTATTCTTACATGTGATACATGAAAAAGCTTATTTTCTATCATTAATCTTTGGTTGGGAGGTGAAGAGGGGTATTTAAAATACTTACAAATTAATAGGAAGGACAGAAATGTTGTATCCAGCGATGTACACAATGTAATTCAGTTGATTGTTTTTGTAATTGACGTCATCTTCATGTAGCAGCTGTACTGCGAGCATATTAATGCAGTATACTCATTATTTTGGGCTGTAATTATGTGACCTTTTCATTGAAGTTGGGGAAGCGATTACAATTAATTCTCATTAGGATACTCGATCTTTGTGGAAATGTAGATAAATATGATGCTTATAACATATAGAAGGGGAAGAAAAATAAGTACATAAGTCATGTGGAGATAGACAGAGGGGAGAGATGTAGAGAGAGAGAGAGAGGGAGAGAAAGAGAGACAGATCTAAGTGAAAATAGAAGACGAAAAAGGAGAGCGGTAGGGAATGGATAAGTATATCAGAAGAGAAGGGATATCGTTTGTTTGGAGCCAAAAGGGCGTTAACTTATATGCCTTTCTGGCTCTCAACAGATGATATGAAAAATAAGAATTATCAAGCGAAATATAAAAAAGAATGGTAAGATTTTTAAGCACACTCAAAGGAAGAAAGATAGCACAAATGAAGAACCCAATATAGTAAAGCACCGACCTGACTGATTATCAGGAGAAGTAATTTGCATGTCATTAAATTCCATAATTGAACATTGAACCAGTTGCTATGGCACCTTATCATAAAATATACATTTTCCCATTATCATACTTTTGGCTTCCTCATTGCCTTCTCTTTCTCCTAGTATAGCATGAACATACTGCTTCAACCTCATGCAGTATAGATGGAGAGAGATGGTGGGAGAGGGGGAGAGAGAGAGAGGGAGAAGGAGTGAGGGGGGGGGGAAGGAGTGAGGGAGGGGGGAGAGGTGTAAAAAGATGAAGAGTGAGATATGGAGATAGAGAGAATAAGGGAGAGAAGTAGGGAGAGAAAGGGAAACAGGAGAGAGGAAGACATGGCTAAGGGGGAGAAAATGCAGAGGACAAAGAGATGGAATGGGAGGAGATGGAGAGGAAGAGAGATGGAGGAGAGGGTAAGAGAGATGAAGGGAAAGAGAGAGAGAGAAAAAAAAAGAAAAGAGAAGAAAGACAAGATAGAGAGAGGGAGGGACGTGGATTCTGGTTGCGGATATTGCAATCAAAATAATCCAACTGAATTCCCATTGACAGTATTGCATCTTCACCACTATGAAAATAATCAGATTATGCTCCTTATTTTCTTCCAAAGGTCATGGAGTATCCCCTTACGCTACCTCATCTCTCTACATATATAACATCGTTCAAACAATTTTGATCCAATAATCGTAATAGAAAAACATGTACTGTGTACTCAGGGCCCATTATATTAAATGCATGATTAGGTAGCTGTGTGACCTAATGGAAACTGAGTTCAAATTTGATGATATAAAAATGACATATTTATTGTAAGGCACTATCTAAGGCTTTTCCATATTCGATTAGATTATTTTTCATCTCAATTTCTCCTAGCAAACATGTAGGTATTTTGAACCGAGAACATAGTTTTAAATTCTTCAGATAGCAGGGGTTGTTAAAGTGATTTGGTAACTTTGTAGAGGCTTGATAAAATCTGAGCTGCCTGGCCTTACATGCTATGAGTGTATGTAATATGGTGTAAAAATGAAGCCCAGGAAAAAAAAGAAGCACTTCAAAATCATCATGTGCTTCACAAAAGTAAACATATGTAAGTGACCGGAAATGCCAGACTCATTTCCCCCCATAGACTCAGTGTTACACTAAAGCGTATGGCCATACGTTTTCGTAAATGGGAGTATTCAGTCATAGATATCTTAATAATAGCATTACATATTTGAAAACCTTTCTATGCCTCGCTATTTATTTATCCTTCTGAACATCATTATACAAGATAGATATCAAAATTCAACAATTTATGAAATCAAGCCTCCACAAAGTTACCGAATCCCTTCAAATAAGGTAGTTGCTATATGTGTAGTTTTTTTTTTTTTAATATGTGTTGATAAATTTCTAGTTTTTTATTCTTTGAATGTGAGGGTTGATGAAAATAATAAGATTTTGGAGAAAATTTTTTATACACACAGTAGAATATACAGTGAGAATGGTATGAATATTTCAACATATTGCAAATTTAGAAATTTCTGGTGTCAAACACCATATATATTGTTGGGGCTCTGAATCAGCAGTTATTTAGCCGAACAACAAAACATGGGCTGGTAAAGGTCCCCTGCAACCCAAATGCAAGTTGATTCCTGTTGATGTGCAGGGATGCATACAACTTATATTTTGTTATTCAAACATCTAAATATGTTTCATAAATTTTTGAAATAGTTTTAAAATCATTTTCTCAAACATGCTAAGCTCCACCCTAAAAATACCCCCAGATCCCATTCCTGCAATTAGTGAGCTAAGGAGAGACAGTGGTATGTAGCTTTGCCAGAGATGACCATCTGTTCTAATAGACCATACAATGCCTACATAGGAGTTGCTATGTCAGACATTGTAGCATCACCAGGAAAAGAATGGTAATGAGGAGGTATTGTTTGAAAGCATGCAATAGACTGCTTCGGTAATGTATGCAAATTTTATACATACCTTTCAAACAAAGGTTGTTCTTGACAACCTGAAAGCTTGCCGGACATAGCAACTGATAATGTATGCAAACTGGATTCCAAGCATTGAGGCTCATTTATAAAAAGCAGGTTAATGGAATAGCTCGTCACTAGGTGCTCAGAGAATTATGTGCATAAATTTGTATACATAACAGAAGCGGTCTATTCTACTGTGAGCATGTGCTGAGCTGGGGGAAGTTACATTCCACTGTCTATTGTAGAATGTTGTGTAACGTTTGTGTTGCTGAATGGTTAAAAACATGGGGTTTTTTTATGTGTGCTTGAATCTCCTATAAATATACTTGTAGTCAACATAATCAGTCCCGTAGAGAGATTATTGCGACAATTTTGCGACAATTTTAATAGTAATATTAGTCATGATGAGCTTCTACATTTTTGAAATGAGGAAACTTGCCCAAGAAATCACAGATGTGATAACATTTGAGGTGTGAACTTGTGATGGTTGCCAGTTAGGATAAAATTTGTAGGTGGAATGGGGCATGAAATGATTGATTTAGTCTGACGATGAGAAAGCAGTGCTAATGATATGATTGACACTCCACAGCTAGTAAAGTATTGTGGATATTTGAAATTTAAAAAAAGGATGAGTTGGCCTGGAAAAGTCTCTCTTTTGTTTGTTTAGCTTGTTGTTTGGTTTGTTGAAATTAGTGTTACATGTAATGGAAATCTAATTTAGTCACAATCAATTACTTATTTAGACAGTGGGTAATTATTATTTAGACAATGAGTAATTATTATTTTAGGAATGCCTACAGCTGTCCCTATGATTGAGCAATACCAGCATTGATTTGAAACAGCTGTTTTTATACCATGATTTGTATTCTGTGCAATTATGCTTAAAGGCTTTAACTGTAAGTAAAGGCATCAGACAGGCCTGGGTGGAAAACGGTTTGTTGTTTGATTCAGTGATAATTTGATAATTTAGTGATTTAGATGAGAAAAAGTTGGATTTATCCGCCATCACTTACATTGGCAATGGGTACATGTATAATTGTTTTCTTTTATGAATGCCTACCCAGAAAAGAATGCATTAGTACCAAAAATAATGGAATTTGGATGCAATTATTATACCAGTCATTGTTTATAATGATGATACAATCAAATTTACAGTAAAAGCAATATTGGGTAGTCCATTTGATTAAGCACATCCTCCCCCCCCCCCCTTTTTTTGTGGAAAATGACCAAACCTTTCATAAGCACAGAATTTCTACACTCATGTAAGCTTATAGACCTATAGCCTATTTGCATTTTAGGATACATACATGTATTACTCAGTTTTCGCACTCGCAATGTATTTATCATTGACATACATGAAGGGTATAATATGGATGCCCACAAGTTTTCGTTGTGTGAAAGTGGTATTTCTCTCTCCGAATGTGTATTGGAAAAATGTCCTTTCACTTCAATCTTTTCTGACCTTATGGTGCCTGTACGCACATTGCACATCTTTCTAGTGTATACATATCTACAGTAGACAAAATGAATGCACTGTAGATGTAAAAAGAATGTACTTTTCAATCTAACTCAACATACAGAAACTCTCTCTCCGGCAGCCCACTATCTAAGAATTGGGCAGAATGGCCGCCAATTTGGCCTAAATATAGCTGTGGTATTTACAGGCCCATTCGCTTATTAGAGTGATTGATTTCGGGATTGATTTCGCAGGCAAAACTCCCCATATGCGATCGCTTTCATGCTGATTTGCAAGCGTTCTGAAGGAAATCGGATTCAGCGAGCAACGATTTTTGTCTCCTTGGTTTGAACTTTTGAAGAATTTTTTTTTGTTTGGGAATGAAGGAACTGAAGGAATTGAAATGTGAAGGATAGATGAAAAGGAAATTCCAAGTGTAAGAGGAATGCAATATGAATCTATGAAGATTTAATTTAACCCCTTCCATGCCACCAGATTTTTGAGCAATTTTCAAATATGGACTTTCAGGAGTTGAATATTAACTTTCAATAAGGTTTTTCATGATCAAACTGGGCAAAGATATGTTGTATAAGAATGAACATTATATTGAAGGCACAGGTTTTTGTATGAAGAAAAACTTTCAACCCATTCTGAGCCTAAACGAAATGTTCAGCACTCACAATTTTGGGCGGGATTTGCCGCCCACGGCATGGTAGGGGTTAAAGAAGGGCATTATTAGCAAAAAGATTGTATACCATAGCATTTCCTATAATGTAGATGGAGAGATCTTTCCTTCCAGGGTACTGTGTGGAAAACTGTAAATTCTGAAAATCAAAGTGGTTTGATTTTACCCAAATCTATTGAATAATGCATTTTGGGGATGGAAAATTTAAAGCAAAATATATTGTTACAATGTACAATGTACAATGTATATGTCTGTAATTACATGTATCTTATAATATGTATTTTCATTAATACTCTACTCATTTTGTTTTTATCCTATGGATTATCTTGGCATCCACGTTTGGGTTTTGATTTAGAATCATAACCCCCTCCCTCAAAATAAAAAGTACCTTTAACCTCTTTTAATATAACACATTGTATGTTTGAAACTGCAAAACACATCTCGAGGCGTTTTGTGTGTCATAAAATGACACATAGTAATGTATGGGTTAAGCAGAAATAGAAAGACTGGGCAACACTAGACAACAGAATAAATAAACAGGACTTCACATCACCTTGAATATCAAGCGCTGGTAGAGTAATGGTCCCAGACAGAACCTTCATTATGTATTCTTCATTACTAGGACAACACAGCACATTAGTGTATGTTCCTTCCCTGTCCCCAGTTCCATCCTATCTTATCCCACGCCAGTATTGATTAGCGATCGAAGACGACGGGGCTACATTAGGCCTGCCTGCTAATAGCCAGGCTTTCACGTTCAGAGGCCGTGAAAGGAAATCATTCTTGGTTTCCACCCATATATGTATGCGCTGGAAATAAACAAACCTATACTTGTACATGTATATCTTCAGTTGCCAGAACAATTGTGTAAAATGATTAAATAAAGCGAGAAACATTATGTTGTAAATGTCAATTCTCATAAATTTGACAAGTCATTGATTTGGTATTCAATTTAAGAATGATGAGGATGATAAATGTTATGGTGTACTTGTGACTGCTTGTTGAATAGTGAAGGAATTTTTACCTGATGTTTATTTTGGTAGGAAAAGGACAATGTTTTTAGTGTGTCTGTAGACAATGAAGATGTTAATGATTATAATGATAATGATAATCATGGTTTATCATGACTGTGGCAGTGATAGTAATGATCACTCTAAATATTTGAGGTGAATTTCTTTTTCTTTCATATTCAATGAAAATATGACATGATATGATTAATAAATACACTAAAATGCATGGAGAAATTTTATTCTCCATTTGTAGTTTCATTTAATAGGCATACATGTATTTTGAACATGGTTTATCATAATGTGGGTGATATTTTCTATATTTACTTGCTGTTTATTAAGTACGGAAATTGTAAACAGGTCTACATGAACCCAGTACCACTTGCTTCATGCTATACTATGCAGTTCTTTTTCAACACTATTAAATTTAGTCAGTAATGCATTGGTAATCTGCTATTGGAGATGGTTTTAATGCACATACTTGTACTGCTGCAGATCAGTGTAATTTCTGGTGCCCATAGCAACAGGAATTAATACCACTCCAATTCTCCCTCTTTTTAATTATAGTCGCCAGCGAGCAAGCCTGCATCTACTAGATGTGGTGTGTGTGTGTGCTGGCTCCATTGTGTCCGCGACTCTAGTGAATAATTAAAGACTGACTTTTTGGCTGGATGCAAAGTGCGCAAGCTTTACATTGGGCAGAATTTTTTTTTGTTTATGTTTTTGTGAAATTGTTAGCATGACGCAGTGAGTGAGAGGAAGTGTTAGGTTTTGTTTGTGAAATGGGAGAGTGAGAAAAAGAAAAAGAGAGAGAGAGGGAGAGAAAGAAAGAGAAAGAGAGAGAGGGGGAGAGAAAGAAAGAGAGGGAGAGAAAGAGAGAGAGAGGGAGAGAAAGAAAGAGAAAGAGAGAGAGAGAGAGACTGAACTGGGACATATTGTGATAAAGACAGAGAGAATTTGACAAATACATAAATGATGACAGAGAAAAAGAAAGAGAGGAGAGGGAGAGAGAGAAAGAAAGAGTCAGGCCGAGGCATAAAAGTGGCAGAAGAGAGATAGAATGATGAGAAAGAGATAGAGAAAGAGACAGACAGGGCTGAGACATAAAAGTGGCAGATCTAGCATAGAGAGAGATAGAATGAGAGAGAGAGAGAGAGAGAAAGAGACAGGGCTGAGACATAAAAGTGGCAGATCTAGCATAGAGAGAGATAGAATGAGAGAGAGAGAGAGAAAGAGACACGGCTGAGACATAAAAGTGGCAGATCTAGCATAGAGAGAGAGAGAGAGAGAGATAGAATGATGAGGGAAAGAGAGAGAGAAAGAGACAGTGCTGGGACATATAAGTGGCAGATTTAGCATAGAGTGAAAGATGGAGAGGATGCATATTGCATGGTGATGAGATGAGGCTGAAATTTCCAGCTGAAATGGAAGATGTCACGCATTGCAAATGAAATGGATGAGCATGACAATTTTGCGGGTGTCCTGTTGAATTTTAGAGGCACGCTTTCAGGCTTCAGCGAGTGTAAAGATGTAGGCTTGTTTCAAGGCATTCATCTTTCCTTTGTGTGTGATGACATCAATCTGTACATTTATTTGGGCCACTCGTTCATCGGTATGTGGATATGATTCTTCTGATGATGGTGATTACAATGAAGATAAGGAGCAAGATGATAACAAATAGGAGGAGGAGGAGGAGGAGGATGATGATGATAAGGATAGTAATGCTACTGATCGATGGTGTTGGTGATGATGATGATGTTGAGGATGATTATAATGAAGATAATGATGGTGTCTGATATTTATTTTTTTGATAATGATAATGATCATGGAGATAATGAAGGTGATTATGAATATGATGATGATGATTATGATAATAATCATGAGATTGGTGATGATAATGATAAATGAGATTGTGATGAATAAATTAATAATGAAAATTATGGTGTATTAATGTTTCAAAATGATTATAATTCTGTACATCATGATGAAATTACTTATGATTTCAATATGAATTCAAACAATCTAACAAATCTTCTTAACCCTTCCACTTTCTCCAGGCATTAGCCGCTGGTGCCTTTGACCCTTCATCCTCCAGAGTTGAACTGAGGGTGGCTGTTCGGAAGGGATATTACAACAAATATGCAGATATCATCTCAGGCCAATGGTTGACAGATACATCGGCTGAATACACCTCCGACACAACAGAAATACTCAACTACTGCAAAAAGGTATATATATTTTTCTACTATCTTTTTCTTTCATTTGGTCATATTGTCTGTTGAGAACCTGATAGGCATCAACTCTGCATCAATACAGTAGATATGAGTGAATGCATTTTTGGCACTTAAAAAAAGAAAAAAAAGCATCTACTGCAAAAAAGGTACAGGTATTTCCTACAACTTAATACGTTTATTACATTTCATGTCATCTTTTGAAAGCCAGAGGAGTGTCAAGTCTATATCAATGGATATGACTTAACACCTTTCTGGCTCCCAGTAGACAATATATTTAAGCTCCTTGATTTGAAGTCATTGACTATTAATGGGACATTGTTTCGCATTTTGTCTGTTACTTGCTAATGACAAATATGGATCTACATGTATGTATAAAATTCTCCTGCCATTGATGCGTGGATGATAATATACTGTAATAGAAATAGTTACAAATCAGTTGCTTTTCTTTTTAATAGTGGCAAAGGTCTACATGTACCTGCAATATTTTACTAATTTAGAATGCCTCTTTCACTTTCATTAGAAGATAGCTATCCTCTACATAAAAGGAATTTATATTTTTTATATTTTATTGAGAAATTCAAAGCAGTTTTACACAGAGTTGGAAGTGATCAACTCCTCCTTTTTTGTACATGTAGTTGTAGCCCACAATTTTTAGAACAATTTAACTCCACTGATAAAAATGTCTTAATTCAGACTAATCATTTTTTAGAATTTAATAACGTTGTGGTGCTTCATACACTCAAGATGTTGAGCAAAGGTAGATTAAATTATGAAAATGTTTATTTTCATGTCAATTATGTTGATCTAAATGAGAATAGATTTACATGTAAATATCACTAAATAGTACACAAGATGCTCTAGACCAAAACTATAACTTTCCCTTCATAAATAGGCAAGCTATTAAAATAATTTCAAAAATGTGTCATGGGTGACAAATACAGAATGACAGACATAGGCTACTACATGTAGGAGGGAGCACCTTACTTATAGCAGTTGTCTATCGCTTATGAGAAAGCTATACATCCTCCTGAAATGCTCTGAGATACAGAAAGAAATATGAAACGTTAAGTACGTGTTGTATGCTGTGAGCCAGAAGGGCATTAACTCCATGTAAATGAATATGATTTTACGCCCTTCTGGCTCTCAGCATATGCCATGTGTGATGTACAGTTTGAGAGTGAAGATATATGTATCTTTCCCAAGTGCGATTTTGCTTCCGGACAGCATTGCGTACGAGCGACAGCATTTTGAGATGGAACATTATCCCTCCATCTCAATAGTGGATGTTTAGTGATGAATTGGCGCTGGAAGAAATTTCCGCATCGCAAACTAAAACAATCTTTTAGGTGAAAGTGATACCCCTGTCGTGGAGTGGACTAGATTCACTTCTACATAAAATAGCCTCTTGACTTTTGCAAAGAGTGAGCTAGGAAAATGCAAAAAAGAGCGAAAAATGCCCTTGAAGTGGCGCCACTAAGAAAAGGTTTTAAAATTATTTAACTGCAGCATTCTTTGTAGCAAAATGAGATTTGTGTCTGTCTGTCGTTAGGGGCTACGTGTATCCACATGCATTATACTGGTAGGGAAGGCTGAATAATTTAGAGGGATACTGACTCAGTATAGCTGTTTTGCACTCAACAAGAGCACCGATGAGTCATCCGATGGAGTTCGGATGCGATCCGCCGCAGATGCTAATTTAGGGCATACTGGAGGGCCTGAGTAAACGAAATGTTACTAGCATAGAGTTTGCTCAAGTGGGAGGTTGGGGTCGTTGCCATGGCAATGATGTACATGTAGTTGGAGATGAAGTGAAGGGGGGGGGGGGTGAGTTTGATATGTGCTGGGGATGGTAATGTGCTGCATACAAATTAGAACAATTCCCATTTTTTGAAGTAGGATTGTACATGTAGGTGGTACAGGGATTTGGGAGAGGAGGTGTTGCCCTGGTGATATTAATTGAAATGAGATGAAGAGGTGTTGGAGGATTTCGGGTGTAGACTTGGATCTTTGATAGAGGAAAATGAAAAAGTAGAAATAATTGAAAATGAAAAATATATTGAAAAAATAATAAATAAGAATGACTTAAATAAATTCAGAAATTGTTTTACTCCAAATTATTTTTCTTATTATTGGACAACGAATGAACAATATTTACTTCAAAAGTTAGCTCAGCTTAATTTCTATAGAGAGAATTCTTGTATTGTGCTAATGTCAACCCTGACAGTGCCACAAAATTTTAAAAATTGTATTGAAAAAGTTCATTTCACAATACAAGCAGTCATAGTAGTGCAATTTTGTATTGTTCATCATTATCCAAATATTGTTCCACAATATCTAACTGCACAAACCATGAACACAATTTCAGCTTCAAATTCAATTAGTCAAGCTTTTCTGTGTCAAAAAATGTTAGGTGCCATGTAAAAATTTAGGAGACTAAAACTGCCATAGTAATAAAAGGGTTAAATCTGAGTACCTTTCATATATGTATTATGCTTTGAAGATACACATATTTCTGCCATGTACAAATGTAGATGTGACATCCAAGTACAGTGGTGAGTCTGAAGTGCTACTTGGATTTTATGATGCGGTTTCTGTTTCCACTACAGTCGATAAGCATTACTTGAAATCATGCAAACAAATTACTTGAAAAAGCAAGAGGATATCAAAGCATAACGATACATGTACATTAATTATTTATGCATACAGTGTAGATATACACCAGTGTAAAAAAATACTTGTCTCTTCATAGGAGCTCTTTTTTTAATGTAGCATTTTAAAAGTGTGATTTTCTTGCAGCGATTTTCATATGTTATATTATTTTTTTTCACCCGAGCTCTTTTTTCGGTTTACCAGAGCTATGTTGTAGCTTTCTTAGCGACAATGTGAATCACTCCCCACTCCTGTGTATTTTGCCTCCGCTGATATACACACATATGAATCAATGTATTTCATCTCAGAACAGCACTTATGGAAACTTCGTACAAAGTTATACATATTTCAACAAAGGATTTGATATGTTATTCATAAATTGTATTTCAGTTAATTTTGTTGTTCTTATCCTTGCATAAAGCATGCATACAGGCATGTAGAAATTTTTCTTTTTGTGTTTGTTCCCCCAAACAAAATCCAAGATACCCAATCTTTAAAGAAAGAAGTTTTAATTTTGGAGGACCCTTTTTTCTTTGGGGAGGGGGGGGGGGGGGGGTGAGCAAGATGATGATTATTATGATGTAATCTTACAGTATTTCACATTTTACCAAATGATTTGCTAGGTTCAATTTAATTATGGACCCCACTGATAAATAATCCCGCAAATTTCAATTCTAAATCCAACCTTGGTAATAAGATGATTTGTGTGGAAGCAGAAAAATGAGAAAAACAGGATGGTGAAAGTTTGAAAGAAATCGGAATAAGAAATTGAAAAAAGGAATAAGAAAGTTATGGATGATTGAAAAATGAGATCGCTACATCTATGTGAATCTCAAATTGGCAATTAGGTGAGTCAATTATGACATACTTGCGGACAACTCTCCTATTCATTGTACACAAAATATCATAATTTGCTGTTTTCTCAGGAGCGCCGTTACCCTCTGGGCAGTACTTGGAGATACATGTAGCATATTGTTATAGGTCCTCATGAAATAAAAAGATCCTACTGAGTAATACATGTGGAAAAAAATTTCCTTTTAGTCATTTTCTGTGTTGGAGCAAATAGTGGAGTTCAGCCAATTTGAAATTCCCATATGTATAGTGACTACAACTTTCAAAAATTCATAACTTTCTTATTGCTTATCCGATTTTGGTCATACTTTCACCAATGTGCTTCTCTGATTTTTCCTCTTTCTTTCAGAGCAACTTGCCATTAAGGTTGGATTTCCCTTTAAGTTTTTGTAATTTACTGTCCTGCTGGGATATCAGTTACCATCTGCTTTTGTTCATCAGCTTTTTCACATGTGAACATCAAACATTTCATACATGTGAGCAAATTTAAGACAGATATATGTAGTACAATGGGTTCAGTTTAAGATTTTAAAATGGCAGTGATGTAGGAATGAACAGCATAGAAGGCCGTGTGTGTGTGTGCCCTGTGGCATCGAGTAGAGTACCATTGTGTGTGAGCGAAAGCGTTCAGTTTCTTCGTTTATTATCTGGAGTGGCCGCATGCCGGGAGCAAAAGTCTTACGCACAGGTCTGTAAGCACGAAACATGCTTCTCTGATAGTCTGCAAGTGCAGACTCTACAAAATAACAAAATTGATTCTGATTTTCAGAATTCAGTTTGAGAATCTTTGCTACTTGAACTATAATGACTGTACAGTAAGGCCCATGTAAAACCGCAGTTAAATTTTGGTAATTATATATAGCAATCGTGTACATGACATTTACATCTTTCCTTATACAAAATTAATATGGATAAAATGAATGAAATGATCAAAAAAGTAACATTGAAATATTCATACACATGAAAATGAAATTATGAGAAAAAGTTTTAATGAGACTGAAATAGATCAAATTAATCAATAAATCAATGAAATATATGAATAATTGATGAAAAATGAAATTAAGAATTCAAAATGATATCCAAATGAAATGAAGAAACTAAAAAGTAGACTGCAGTATCTCTTTGCAATGTTCATAGAATTCCTGTTGATTTGTTATATTTGTTAGTATTCTTCATCTTCACACCTCTGATTTCCTGTTTGTGTGCGCTACTACGGTTTCTTGTTTGAACTCCACCACGCATTATCACCTTCCTCGTAGCAGGGGGTTCAACACGCCTGCTTCCTGACCCCGATCACATTACAATCAAAACACCTTTACATCTGGGCAAAGAATATCTTACACTGGACTGTGAATAATTGCTTCAGTATCTGGTTTTTAAACCCCCTCACCGCCATCTCTCTCTAGTCTTGCAGGCACAGACTGTTTGACACTTAAAGATAAAGTTGAGTTCTGGTTGTGCGATTACAGTGAGAAAGAAACTGTTTCAAAGCAATTTCCTTAATACTGATCATGCCTTCATATGAATTGGTGTATACTGTGAGGTTTTAGATTCATCAAAATGATAAGAAATTGACCCGGTCTTGCTGTAAAGCACATGCACTGCACACAGAAATGGGTATATGGGACTGCACACACACGTGGAATGAATATTCAGGCTGAACATTTCAGATATTTAGCATCATGTTTCGATTATTAGGGCAGTTGAAGAGCAATCCTTTTTAGGGCACTTTTTTAGTATGATCTACCAAACTGACATAAAAGGAATAAAAAAGCTCATAAATTATTTTTCACCAATTCCAGAACTCAACCTTTTCTTTAAACTCAATTCCATAAAACAGGGCTTGACACCAAGATTTCCCACAAAAGCCTCAAAATTTCAAATTAGGGTCTATGTTGGCATGATACATAGACCCTAGAAATTTCATTCTGGACCCCCTCTGAAAAGAAGTTAGTGTGGAGTACTGCACAAAGCCTTGAGCCAAGCTTAATTACATCAGTCTCTGGCTATATCAAGAGCAGCTACAGTACAGGGCCTATGAAGTGGAGTGTGGATAGGCTAATAGTACAGACTCTCTTGTCCATGTTACGACTGACGAAGGTTTGTACCTGCGGACTAATTTCTCTCTCTGGTGTCGCTACAGGAGGGGTATGATCGTTACTTGTAAGGAAAGAAGGGGCTTGATGGAAAATGCATCCATTATCATGTCTGGGGGCAAAGACTCGCTTACGCTGGACTGTAAATAATCGCTTCAGTATTGCTTTAACCCGTTAAGCAATGTTCCGTCTCGTGATCACAATAAAGATCAGTAAGGTATTTCATTGTAAGGGAATGACAGGGTTAATAAATTCTTCAGCTTATTATCCTGCTATAATTCATCTGGACCAAGACTCTGTAACTTGGACTGTGAATTATTAATTGCTTCAGTATCAGCTTAACTCATTTAGCACTGTTCCCGCTATGATGGCCTGTAGTGCAGTATGGTATTTCATTATAAGGAATATGCAGATCAATGGCAATCCCATAAGTGGTCAATGGTGGGAATATAGGATATCGGGTCAATGTGACAGAGTCAAGTTATTATATATTTTAGATGGATAAATGAGAAAAACTGTAGGTCAGTTCTGATCTAGCCAATTATTTACACTTTAGATGAGATTGACCTGGTTTAGGGGTCCTGCCGCTTCTTGACAATTGCTTCACAGTGGAGGATATTGTATTTGCGAGAAATCAGTCATTTGCAGTAAGTATAGTTTGACCCCAAAAGTGCAATTTGTGAAAAGCTTTCCCATCAAGATGACCAATATATCGTCTGTTTGGAGCTAGAAGGGCATTAAGTCCCATGATTCGTATACAGTTTAATGCCCTTCTGGTTCCAAACAGACGATATGGAGAAAAAAATATGAAGGTTGGACATGGACTTTCCTTGCCTTTTTTTTCCAAATCCTGAGCTCGACACTGACAGGTGCTGAGCAAAAACTGCTCCCCCCCCCCTTCTCTCCCCTCCCCCCCCCCCCCTTCCCGCTCTGGACAATGAAAATTTCACAAGTTTCACAGTGGGCCCATGCATATACACACAAAAAAAAATTCAATCTGGACTCCCATGAAAAAAGAGTCGGCAAGTGACATTGAATTTTTCTTCTGAATTGTCAAATAGAAATTATTTTACATCTCTCATGGACGTCCATATGGAACATACATGTACATTTAGTTATCAATTATTCACATTGCTGTCTAGACATAAAGGTTCCAAGTTGGAGTGTTATACATTTTCCCTGAAATTGAGAAAGCTATCAACATTTGTAGGAGGCGAAGTGAATGACGAATGTTGTTTGTTATGTGGGTGACAAAGAAAATAACGGGTCCCATTCACCGTGAAATGTCAATATATCCCTGAATTGAATTTAAAGTGCCATAGTAGATTCACCAGCAGGCTTAGGACCTACATATTGTGGGGGTCTTTCCAGAATAGCGTATCCAATGATTTTCGTGAATGTCAACATTGAATTGAAAATGTGTGGGGGGATCAGTTGGTACAGAGGAAAAAATGACTAGATCTTTAGCTTCTGACTTGGTCATAGAGATAAAATATTAGAGCAGAAGAAATAGATTGGATGAAATGTATAGAATGAATGAAGTGTATCCTCAAACTCGACTCAGATGAGGATTTTAGGATACTTGTATTTCGGGTTTTTCATGAATGTGAAGAAACGTACAACTGAGTGATCTGACACGTTTTCTACATTGCAAAGTTGGGTCTGCAACCTTGTATCAAAACGTGTTTTCATCAGATCAAGTATTACATATAAATGCTGGGAACAGCAAGAATGTCAGAATAACGAGACCCTGGAATTTACTGTTCTGGCACCCACCCCGTCTAAGCGGCAACATAGTACCTGTATCCAGCTCTGCGGGACCAATTTTCACACGCTCTGACAAGGAACGTTGCACCTCCAACCAAGGATCTATAGAGGACAAAGAAACATCAAAGCAAAGAAAGCAGGTCCGGGGTTGTGGCTATTAGCAAAGCAATGAACCATACAGCATTTGTTATATGTGGGACTGTTACAATACTTTTGCAAACATGAAGGTGAATTATCAACATGTTAAACCACTTGTGATAAAGAGGGAATAAGTAGATCATCTTGAATGTCAGGGTATTTCATGAAAGGGAGCTCCCAGAGGAAATGCTTTTTTCATGGGAACTCTCTGTTTGAATTTGCAGTTGAAACAGTGATATTTCCTATTTTTACATGTTTCATTTCCTCAGTTTTTGGTAGTGTTTGGGGTCTTTCCCACCAGAACTGTATTATAGTTTTCCAGAGCATTTTTAGAGCTTTCAAGAGCTAAATTACTTGCATCTTGCATACCTCTTCGCTTAGAGCTGTTTTTACTTCCAGGACAGCAATTTTTATTCCATATATTGGACTCAAAATTTGATATTCCTAGCGCACAATACACATGAATGAAATATGAAAAGGCATGTGTAAGGTATTACATCAGAATAGCATCTAACATGAATCATTCAATGAGCATTGAAAAGAACAAAAGGTGACATTATTGTATTCAAATTAGAGGAAGGAGAATATAATAATAGTGGATTACATTCAGTTGAATTCATTAATTCATCTGTTTTAAAACAGAACCATCGGTACTTGAGTTATAAATAAACATTTTACAACATGGTTTAACTTATAGCAATAGATTGCATTGAATACAGAGAACAATATTTAAAGAGTAAAAAGGGGGAGAACAAAGGTGGAAGACAATCAGCAGAAAAGGAGGAAAATTAAAGAGAATCCAATTTCCCAGAGGAGAAAATCAACAGAGATTAGATGAAATTAAATGGTTCAAATTTCACAAGAAAGAGAGCAAAGGGCATATCGATTAAGGGACTTATATCTATATTTAGTTTAAGTCCATACATGCAAATACCTAAATATTCATATCATCAGGCTCCACTTTTTATCTTTCTCTATGTGTAAAGAAATCATTAAAAATGATGGTTTTCGGAGAAGAACAGAGAGAAGAGGAAATAGCTTGAAAGAAAGATAGAAAGGAAAAGTGAAGAAGGGACTATATTTAGCTCAAGCTTAGGCATGCAAATACATTCATATAATATTTATATCTTACAGCTGCTCATTAATCATTCTATGGGTAAATAATCTTGTTCATCTAGGAAAAGAAAAGAACTTCAACTATAGAAGAAGAGAGGAAATAAATTAGTTCAATGGCGACATTGATAACAAATCTCTTCTCTTGCAAGGAGGAACCAATGGCAGAAGAAAAAGGGGCAGACAGACTGAGAACTGGATTGATAATATAAAACAGTGGACAGTGATGTCTTTGGAGCAGCTATACATGTAACTAGAACAGCTGAAGACGGAAAGTTTTGGAGAACCTGTGTCTGAAGATCCATCACATTGTCAGCCCAAGAGCCTCTCAAGCTATGGGACATAGATAGATAGATAGATAGATAGATAGCAACATATTAAATGGCATAAAGAAGAAGGGACTAAAAATAGTTCAAGCTTTGACCTGTAAATTTATATTGGTATGATATTTATATAACAGAGCTGCACATTGATCTGTTTTTAAGCAAATAATCATGTTCCTGTTAAACATAATTGACAGGAAGTGCCCCAAGCTTGTTTAGTGAAAAAATATGTTATTAGATCGAGCATGAGCAGAACAGGAAATATATATTACATGTGATGTAAGATCAAAAAGTGATGTCAGATTGAATGGTGGGCCCTCTAGCATAAAAAAGTTGCATTTAAACGCAAGTAAAAAAATTAAACGGAACTTGATTTTCAACCAATCAGGATTGCGTATTTGGGACTTATGTTTAATTTTTTGAGTTGCGATTAAACGCAACTTTTTATGCAAGAGGGCCCAGGTGATACATGAATGGTGAGCCTCGGGGGGTAGGGGGGGGGGGGGGGGAGGGGGGAATCCAGATGATGAAAACATAGTGCCTCTGAATATTTTATCTGCTTATCATTTATAATGCATATCACATGGATATGATAATCTGGGATAGTTTGACTTCAAAGTAACCTTTCATAGAGTAAAAAAAATGATTTGATTTTTTTTACTCTGGTTAGGCCAACAAAAAAAAAATGTTTGGTTTTCCTCCAGTGACATTTTTTTGAAAAGAGGGTCGGTCGGTTGGATTTCTTTATTTTTTATTTTTTTAAACACTGAGAAAATAAAGGAGGCAAAGCAAGTTTCAATATTTAACATTTTTACATGATATTTACATTTATTAATTATCACCCAGAAACATAAAAGAGTTGTTATTTCTCTTACACTGTTTAAGTCTTGTATATTAAACAATTTCCACGTAAGTTTTGCCGTGGGTGGGTTTTGAAAAAAAATTAAAAAATTAAAAAAATGGGTCGGCCCCATTTCAGAGGGTCGGTCAGTCGAGGACAACCAAACAATTTTTTTTTGTTGGCCTTAAGGAGGAACAACATTTTAGAATGAGGAAAGGTCCTTCTCTGCATGTGTGAAACAACTCATTGCCCTTCTGAACTGGGCATCTAGGGCCATGCTTACCATCCCATGCAAACTTGTTATGTTTGAGGTGAGAAAGGAACGCGCCTCACTCGACAAAATAACATCATTAAGTTGGCAAAGCACTCTGGATTGTTTGTTTGTTAGACAAACTTTTGCTTCTATTGTCCAAGGTGTCTCTATTGTGTTGAAAAATCTGACATTGATGTCACACTTGTGTAAGGGCATGTATTGTACCGTCTTGGCTTCATACTGATCTCAATATTCTGGTGTTAGGGTGCGTTTACAGCTCCGCGATTGGGGTCAGAATCAGTGTTTTGATAAGTGTTCGGTTCAAAACACGATTATGTCCTCAGCTTCTTCTTAGTTTGAAAATTCACTCAGTGCGGTGTGCAAATCCAGTGGCAGAGCCTGAATTCGCCTGGAGAAAATCTTTTTTTCTCTCTTTCTTTCTCTCTTTCTTTCTCTCTTTGTTTCCCTCTTGTTTTTGAAATATTTAAAAAACAATCTCAGTAATTTACTCATACTTTCCATGTATGTATACATGGGTTTTGTCCTTGTATGTTCACAACCCTGTAGACAGTTTCTTCCCGAAAGTCACTCCTTCTTCTATCCAGGAAAGACTACTATGAGGTTTTTGTTCTGAATAAATACTCCATTTATGTGTAACAACTCTTGTGAGATATGAATGAAAGAGAACAAACATAATAGCATAGAATGCCTGTCATTCCAGGGTCTATCATATTTGCACACTTACATGCATCATGGAAGAAATTACTCCGTGTCAATACGGTAAACGTGTTTCTACCAGGTGCAATTACCTTTTATGTTTAGATAACTAAACAACCGTTTATGGGAGGTAGGGTGTTCTAAAACTTGTTTCTCCATTCAGCCGTTACCAATCTGAACCATATTTATGACAATTACTTGAGGATATTTAAAGCATTTATTTCTGTAAATGAAGGTCATTAACCATGCTAATGAATGCATTTATGAATGAGTTGCATGGTAACAGAGTTGGGTGTTCTTATAGTTTATGGGATAATATTGTTTGTTTGGAGCCAGAAGGGCATTAACTCATGTCAATTTGTACCGAGTTAACGCCCTTCTGGCTCCAAATAGATGATACTGTCTTTTGAGAGCCAGAAAGGTAATAATTCTGTGTAAAAGGGTATGAGTTGACCATTTTTGACCCGAAGATATCAGAAAAATACGACACTTTTATTTTTGCTTAATTTAATATCAGATGTGTTTTGAATTAGCACCCTCAAATTGTGATGACTGTTCTTTTGAATGTGGATGTGCCCCTGAGTTAATGCCCTTCTAGCTCTCAGCAGATGATATTATGATCTGAAATGTGTCTGGAACAAGTATGGACTTTAGATTGAACTTTTAGGGCATGGTTGTTTTTTTTGTTTTGTTTTGTTTACATATTCCACATTCTCTAATGCAATACTCAAAAAAGCTTGGCTGATTTTGTTCCCCGTAATAAACATTCCGGCTTTATAGTTTCCTTTCTCTGAAGACAACCACACAATGATGGTACCTAAAATTAATCCCTTAAAATTGCCCTTTTACCCTTTTCCTAGGCTTATTCGAGAGTAAACAGATCTTTGGATGAAAAGAAGCGAATCGCATGACATGCTACATGTATCATGCATGCATTCAGACGTTCTGGAACACTGCATACATCGATTGAATTGTATTTAACTGTCATAGTCCCACGCATAAATATTGACAGCGAGATGAACTTTATGTTGTTGAGAAAAATTGGAATACAGTACCTGAAGCTGCCCTTTTATAGAACAAAAAGCAATCGTTTCAGTTCTGCATTAATGTATTCTTCACCTGAAATATGCTTATATGAAAGTCCCTTTTAAGGTCAATTAAGGAAAATTGTACATCAGAAAGCATGATTTATGGGGAATGTTTTTTATTTAATCTTTCAATCTGCAAATCCTTCTAACTGTACTTATTGCACAGGCCTACATTAGCTTTAAGTACAACTTGTGAACAGCTTTCTTAATGAATGTAACTGTAAAATCTTACATTTTTGTATTCGTTCAACTGAAAACACCAACATATTTGCCTGATTGAGATAAAAGCCCTAGCTTGTAGCCTTCAGCTTCAAAGAGCAACTGGCGATAGTGGTTTTACAAACGTACTTAAGTTTTTCTCAGCCGTTTCCCCCCCTAAAAATCCACAGTATCAAACACCCTATTATAAAATGTATTCTTCTTTACATGTTTGCCAGTGGGTTTTTTTTTTTTTAATAGAAAAGGGCCCAAATTTTATGGTTTCCCTCTTTAATCTGAAAAGTGGAATAGTTTATAGGGAGATCACAATTCAAAGAACTTTTAAGAATTCTATTCCATTGTGATGTAATTGGGGCCTCTGGTCTTCTTTTGTCATATGAAGGGGTTTGTGTCTTCAGGTATTAGGCCTTGAAATCTCCAGACAAGGATGTTTCAAAGGGGCAGGTCCAGAAATTTGTAAAAGGGGGTCCAATTCCCAGGAAGTCTAACAAGCAAAAACAAAGAAAGAAAGAAGAAAAAGAAAAGAAAGAAAAGAATGTAAAGGTTATCAAGCATTTAAAAAAAGGGGGAGGCCTAACTTATAAAAAATCTCTGACAAGCAACAAAAAAAGGGGGGGGGGGGATCTGGACCCCCATGACGTCCTTCTGGATCCTTCCCTGTTACAAGAGAGGGGTGGAATGATGGCTATTAGCAGCCAGCCATGTTTTTCTTCTCAAAATTATCAGTGTCTCGTCCATTTGTCAAAGACCTGTAGTACTTGAGATTTGAGATTTGAACCCAACTTGATATCATTCAACAACAAATTTAGCGTTAGATTTTATCCTTGAGCATTTGAGGTTGAATTATTTGCTCACAACAATGAAAACGTGAACATTTTCCATTGGACTCTTAAATTTGTATGTCCATATTGGGATATAGCATAGGAAGTAATTCATTCCCTGTGCCACTTTCCAGACATTTAGTTACATGTATGTACAGTAGCTCAACATGAAAATACTGTACATGTTAGGTGCATAAGAAATCAAATCATTTCTTATCACTCTGCATGCGATGAGAAGGAGGGCACATGTAGACAGTGAAAATATTTACAATTGAGACAAATGTCCAGCTTGTTTGGAGTGAACTTGATTTATCTTTGTCAGACACCTTTACATCAGATGGATTCAATTCATTAGCAAATTAGCTTCTGCTTTGATGTGACATGGATTCTGTGCCAAGAATAGATTTGTACAAGTCATGGTGTAAATTGCTACACTTCAAGTTCATACCTCTCAGGATTATTGATGGGTGTTGCCCTTGGACTGTGCAGAAATGTTGAAAGAAATACTAATTTCTTACCTGCATGCAACCATTTATATCCTATACTTCACATGTACATGTAGCTTTGATTAATTGATTGAATGGTTTATTTTGTAAGAATCTGTCTGCTCAGAGTTAAAAGGGCATAAACTTAGTAGTTAACACCCTTCTAGTGCTGAACAGATGATATTCTCTTTTGTCATTTACTACAGCTTCAGACTAGTTTCAGAGATTGATAGCGTCTGTGAGAATTTTGCCTGCTTAGTGCCAAAAGGGCATAAACTCATATCATTTAAACATTAGTTAACACCCTTCTGGCGCTGAACAGATGATATTCTCTTTTGTCATTTGCTGCAGCTCCAGACTAGTTTCAGATATTGATAGAGTCTGTGATAATTTTGCCTGCTTAGTGCCAAAAGGGCATAAACTCATATCATTTAAACATTAGTTAACACCCTTCTGGCGCTGAACAGATGATATTCTCTTTTGTCATTTGCTGCAGCTCCAGACTAGTTTCAGAGATTGATAGAGTCTGTGAGAATTTTGCCTGCTTATAGTGCCAAAAGGGCATAAAACTTGTATCATTTGACATAAAGTTAACACCCTTCTAGTGCTGAACAGATGATATTCTCTTTTGTCATTTACTACAGCTTCAGACTAGTTTCAGAGATTGATAGCGTCTGTGAGAATTTTGCCTGCTTAGTGCCAAAAGGGCATAAACTCATATCATTTAAACATTAGTTAACACCCTTCTGGCACTGAACAGATGGTATTCTCTTTTGTCATTTGCTGCAGCTCCAGACTAGTTTCAGATATTGATAGAGTCTGTGATAATTTTGCCTGCTTAGTGCCAAAAGGGCATAAACTCATATCATTTAAACATTAGTTAACACCCTTCTGGCACTGAACAGATGGTATTCTCTTTTGTCATTTGCTGCCGCTCCAGACTAGTTTCAGATATTGATAGAGTCTGTGAGAATTTTGCCTGCTTATAGTGCCAAAAGGGCATAAAACTTGTATCATTTGACATAAAGTTAACACCCTTCTGGCGCTGAATCTATGATTTTTCACTTTCATCATTTGCCAGAACTCCAGGCTGCATTTGTAGCTTTGAAGATTGATAACATAATATCTGAGCTGTGATATTTAGGGTGGGCATGGCGAGGTGTTAAAAGACTGCCTGATGAATTATGGGTAGTCTGAAATGTCGCAAGGCATGATGAATATGCGCAGTAATACTGTGTCCCCATTCTATGTACACAATCAAATGTTCTCTCTCTCAAGATAATGAAGCTCATTAAATGAATGCAGTTTTGTAGGTTATTACTTTTCAAAATTAAGTTAAAGTTGGTAAAGTGGTCTTGTATTCGAGTATTACTGTTTCTTCATTCAAGATGTGAAGCTCTTGTAAATGAATGTAGTTTTATAAGTTTTATAATGGTTTTTTAATGATAAATATGCGCAGTAATACTGTGTCCCAATTCTACGTACCTAATCAAATGTTCTGTCTCAAGATAATGAAGTGCTTTAAAGGAAATGCAGTTTTATAAGTTTATGATGTTTCTTATGAAAATAAAGTTCAGATTTAATGGTCTTTTAATGATAAATACATGCAGTAATACTGTGTCCCAATTCTATGGATGTAATCAAATGCTCTGTCTCAGGATGTGAATTACTTTCAATGACTGGAGTTTTAAAAGTTTATATATCATCTGTTTGGAGCCAGAAGGGCAATAACTCTGTGTTAAAGTATATAAGTTAATGCCATTTTGGCTCCGAAATCAAATTCAGGTAAAATAGTCTAGGATGAATAAAATATGGGCATTGATACTGTGCCCTCCTGCTACATGATCATGTTCTCTGCTGAGAGCGAGAAGGGTGTTTACTCTATGTAATACCATACAACTTCATGCCCTTCTAGCTCTCAATATTTGATATGGACTTGTCTGGCTCCTTGTAATGTGGAATGTAAGCCACTTTGAAAGGTATTGTGTTTCTGGCTTGTATTTCTATTCAAAATCATATTCAAGTATGATTGTATGAATTAACGACAAAATGATATTGTGCCCCATTACAGTTGCCCACAATACAGTGTGTATATGCCAGGTCCAACTCTTGTGAAGTACAGGATATACATGTAAGACATTTCTAAATAAATGCAGTTTCAATCAAGTGTGTAGTATTTCTTTTCAGATGCTAGGTGTACATTAATTAAAAACTGTGTTTATTTGATCTTTCAAGGGAATTTTGTGCTCATGCTTAGTAATATAAAAATATGACAGTTGTCAATTTTATGAATAACTTTAAAGGTTGTAGCAGAAAGTGCTGATAGTAGAAACGTGCATGTGTAAATATACAACTTGTTTACGGAGTTTCTTCATTTATTGTTTGCAATTTACATTTCATCTCTGAGCAGAACTTCTATTTTTGATAAATATGTATGTAATTGGAGTTCTAATCTGTGTATCATAATTTGCACTGTGGCATGATTGAATTTCACCTGAAATTACATGTATGTGTGGAAATTTTTCAATTTGTTAACATAATGCAAAACATTGGAAAAGCAAGATGTGAAAACATTCCCTTTTTGCAAAAGCAGCCTAGAATAAGAAAAAGGGCAGTGTCCAAATTCTGCTCTAAAGACGTTGATGGCAGCTTTGAGTAGATGATCAGATTGTCATCTGAACAGCTGTGCAAAAGAAAGCCCACAAGTCCACCTCCCAGGAAACCCAGTTCACACTTCTGAGTTACATGCCATCTAACCAGGATTGACCCTAATAAGGGGGCTCTTTAACTGAATGTGAAAGCAAAGCTTTGCCAGGAAGCGCTCCTACAAAAGAACGGTCATGAAAATTAGCTAAGATAAGTGTTTGGGCCTATGTTGGGACGAACGAAGCATTAGACTGCACCACTCTTTTGGACTGCTCTGAATCAAAGCACTATTATTTTAAAGTGTGAATGGGTTCAAAAAATAAAAAATTGTTGCTTGATCATGTCTGTCCATATATATCTCCTAATACTTGAAGAATTGGAGCATTCTTGTGGACTACTTATATAAAAGAAAACATTGTAATTTTTAAAATGTGAATGGGTTCAGAATCATCTCTTCATCATGTCTGCCCATATCTGATCATACTTGACAAATTATGTATTCTGATTCCACACAGCTGCAGACAGATATGGAGATTTGTGGTGGTTTTGCTATTTTCCCACCAGGGTTTTTTATTTTTAAAGGAGATCCTTGCTGACACAAAATACATTTCATTTTCACTTTGGATGTTTTATTTCATCTCCCATATTCCCCATTCCCACTTGCTCTAGAGCTGTACTCTCTTGGTAGATTTCTCTATTTGTGGTTGTTCTTGTCTATTTTTGTGATCATAATGCTCTAATTTTTTCTGTCTGCAATTCAAAACCATCTTCCCCTCTTGTTGATGACTTTCCCTTCTCTTGTTTTTAAAAATACTTTACTGTATTCCTTAGCTATTGGGATTTCCCCTCATCTTTTCTATTGCTTCTTTTCTCTGTACCCTTTCTGTTTGGTTTTTCCTTTCACTCCTTCTCTCTCTATGCTTTAACAGCTTATATTTGTACATGTACTTGTACATGTATGTCTGCTCTGTAAAATCACATCGTTTTAATTTGCTTCCCATGGGAACTCATTATTGCAACTCTAGCTAATATTTGATATCAAATTTACTGATAACATGAAAACATCATAAAGAGTTGCTATTTCAAGAAACCCAGCAATTGTTACTGTTTGAATGTTTTGTATCTATACTCGCAAGGCGTTTCATGTTACATTTCTGTGCAGGAATGTGGTGGGCCGCTTTTGACCCTGTAATTAGATTTCAATCTCATGTTTCTTGTCAAGCCTGTCACAATGTAAGATGATATATAAATGCTTTAACCACACTTGGTCGGAACACTTGGAAAGTGGGTGGATGAAGAGCATTTTTCTGGAGCACCTTATACTTGTTCATGAAATACTTTTTTCAGTGGGAAAACCCCCTTCGGATATAAAAATGCTTGTCATGTACTTTCTAAAACCTTTCTCAATGTTTGAAGGATTCCAGTTGGTCCATAAAACTTGGCAAACATGAAAGATTAGGTATGCAACTCATAATAAGGCTTGTATTTTCCAATGTCAGTAAATTGCATCTGCTGAATTGCTGTTATTATTAGTCATTTTTTTAAATGTAGGTTTATATTCTTTTTTTTTTAAAGAAGACTAATCTCTGTATTTTTGGAAAAGTTTTTACTCTAGTTTAGTTAGAGCAAAGCTACTTCATATTTCCTAAATCTGTATTATCCTTCAAGGTCAGGACTTCCTCTCAAATGGTTAGGAGTATCATTTTATTCAGAGGTTGTACATTTTAGGCCATGTCTAGGTTCATCATCACAAAGCTTTCCAAAATATCGCCAAAAAGAATAACATTCTTTCACTGAAATGATACCTGCATATTATGCGACCAAGAACAGCAGAGCGTGGACTTGTACACAAGTCATGAGAATGGTCCTGGGGAGCCTTTCATCAAGCGTTTTGTCAGTGATTTTTACCAACAAATTTGCTCTCAGCCAATCAGAAGCAAGGAATTCAGTAGCTTATAACAGTTGTCAGTAAAAATCACTGACAAAACACTTGATAAAACACTCCCCTGATATCATTATTCAGTGCATGTGGTGCAGACATCGTTATGTATTCTTGTATGAATATGATTACAGGGCAAGGGCATGCTGCTGGGAGATCAAGAATCACTCTCGAAATATCATGATTGGGGTCATCACCTCAGTCATGTGATATCTAACAGAAAGACTCAAAGCACTTTGTGTATGCTGTACAAAATCATTGTCTTCCGAGTCTGCTGAGAGCTAGAAGGGTATTAACTCCACGGCTCCCAATAGATGATTTCATGGGCCATTCTTTGTAAAGTGAAACAAATGGTCACACACGTGACCATCTAATTTTGCCTCATTACCGGAAGATCAGAAAACATTTTATTGATTTTTTTATATCACCAGTTTCTTTAATACATGAAAAAGATTTCCCTTTCTTTGACAAGAATAGATTCCCAACCAGTATTTTTTTTACAGAGACATTTAAAAACGCCCCTTTTTGAGTGGTCACACAGATGACCGACCAAATTTTTACCTCTAAAAGAAAACAATTTTCACTCATTTATGGAAAATTGCTTTCAAACTGTTCAGAGCAATCCCATCATATAGCAATGAAAAGTGGAAAATTGCACTCCAAGGGAAATACAAAAAAAGTAGATTTGAATACCAACAAGTAAGACCCTTTTTTTCGTGCAAGGTCACACACGTGACCGACCTTATTTCAACCTCTGAAAGAAAATTATGTACTCTCACTTCAAATAATTATCCTCCATCTGATGGCGGTAAGACTGTTATTCAAATATCCAAAATGAGAGAATTCTACTACAAGACAAATACTGAAAAATTAGGTTTAAGTGAACCGTTTTTCAGGATTTTGGTCACGCATGTGACTGAGAATGGCCCTCATGTTGTGTTTTGTCAAGGAAGTACTAGTAACTCCTTGGTTTTGTGCTTTTTCTTTGGGTATCACTCCTGTTATTTTCGTTGTTTATTTACTTACTTAATTTACTTTTGTATAAAGACCAGCAGCAAAGGCTGAAAAATAGCAAACTAACATTGTAGTAGTGAAAGAAATCAGATGAGAAATTGCATAAGTCCCTTTCTAACAGCAAATTAACACTTTATAAGTGATGATGAAAGAAGTTAAATTTTTTTCGGGGGGGGGGGGAGGCTTTGATTCCCCAACCGTACACAGGTATCGAATATAATAAATTATAGCAGTAGTGACATTGACTATAACACCAACTAGATGAAAAAAAAATGATATCTAAACCAACAATAAAATAGTGTTAGGAGGAGGACAAACTACATCAAAAATTAAAATGAGAAATGTCAAGTTTCCTTTCCCAATAATGACTAACTACAGGCGAGGCCAAGGCCAAGGTCTATAATATAGAAGGATAAGGCATCTATTCATCGCCTGACGCAGCCACTGAAAAGCACTCTGTATGCATAGGTGGAAACCGAGAACAATGAAAATTCATAACCTGGCCGACGTTTCATCTAAATTAAATTTTGATGTCCAGTTTCACGGGCCATTTCTGCAGGCCCCCTGAGGCCGTGAGTTTTTTTCGGTATCTTCTCCTGCCGACAGATATAATTGGCTTTTTCCATATGGATGTGTTAGGGTTGTTGGGTGAATTTTGGCTCCTGGTTTTCTTGGTATTTTGATGCAGGAGATTCATATATGTAACCTCGTTCACTTGTGACTTGGTAAACCACTTCATAAATTGGTGCAGCAAAATGAAAACTATTTCACATTTGAATGAACAGCAAGTAGGGATGAAAAAAGTAACTGCATGTGTCAATTAAGAGCCCTTAAAGGCAAAGCATAATCATTTATTTTTGTGTTATGATATACAGAAATGTAATGGGCACTATGCTGTCTATGTCATTTTATTTTGTTGCGATATTGTTTTTTTTATACATGAAATAAATAATAATCAAAGAGCAACATAAAGATAAAAGAATATTCAAGATACTGCACTGTATTTCTTTTTTTAATAATGAAAATTTTCAAAAAGAGAGAGAGAGAGATGAAGAAAAACAGAGAAAAGGAGGAAGAAGGAGAGGGAGAGAGACAGAGAAGGAGAACAAGTACTGTCAGACCAAAAGTTTCCGCGAGCATGGAACTTTTGCAAATGGTTGAGATTCACAAAAGTTTCATGCAGCAAAATAATCAAATTGCAATTGAAACAACATAATATTATTGCAATTTCGCGAAAGTGTCTTGCTGCAGAATCGTTGTCATTAACAATTTGCGAAATTATTATGTCTCAAAAGATTCCGGTTGTACAGTAACCGCTGGCTGATAAGAAGAAATCACTGAAAAAAACAACAACATCAGGATAGAAAAAGTAATTGATCTTTCAAATAATATAAAGCAGATTTAAACTTTGCAGGAACCAAAGAGAACATTGTCCCTTTGGAGCTAGAAGGACGTTATCTCATATTCTTTAATACAGAGTTAATGCCCTTCTGGCTCTCAGCATATGACATAAGCTAGGAAAGGATCAGAAAAGAGAATTACCCAAGGTGGTTTTGGTTATGATCCGCAGAGCGTTTCTGTTCATGGAATTGAAATTAATACTTGCATGATCAAGGGCCTCGGACGATTGTATTCTCCTTGGTCATGATATATTGATATACCTCAAAGACTGATGAATTTATCATTCAGGCAGACTTTGCTCTAAGAGAAACGGCAATTTATTTCACTTGTACCGTATCCTTCAGTGGTGCATTGTTTGTTGGGGTGTTTGTTTAAAGGTGCATTTTCATTTAATAAAAATGAGTTCATACGAACTGAATATACATTTTTGGCATGGAAGTGTAATAGTTTTATTCTCTGTGGTAATGAAATACTGTATATATAGGCCTACAGATGGGTTAATTTAATTGGTATCATGTAGTAGTAATATCATTCATTGCTTTGGTTTGTTAAGTGATTTGTTGAAAGCTGCATTTTTATTATTCAGTATAATTGACATGATAATAATTTCAAAATCCACAACTTCGAGCAAGAAGATAGAATGTATGTAGTTATATTCCTATTGGTAATAATACTACTAAATAATAAGTCTCCTGTACAGGCCTACAGATAGATGAGTTTATATTTCAGGCTTCATGTTTTACTGTCCATTTAGTGGATGGTTAAATTCCTGTGAAGAAGTGTAGGCCTACTTCATACTACAGTTAACATAATATCAACAGAATCTAGATTTTGGGGGAAATGAGCCACACAATTATGTGATCTTTAGTAACAGTATATCCTATTTAGATTCTAATGAGAGGTAACAAAATTTACTGTTATGATTAATTTAACAAGGTTGCAGAGTATTTGTTTTTGTTTAATATCAAAGCTTTGTCTAGTATGGTTCAGAAACAGAAGCATTTGCCTGTTCTTTTACCTTAGGGATGTCTGTTCAGCATTACACATACGTTGTGTAGGTTTACTGCAATTTCATGTACATGGAAACACAGCGAGTGGGGGAAAAAAATGGCAACTCATCAGGCTCTCCGAAGCCTCTGTCTGTATTCCAGCGTGGATTTGATATTGATTTTTACTCCATTCAGCACCCAATGCACACACCTGCTCGTATGCCTGGGCTGTTTGGAAAAACATGGCAAATGCGTAATAAGGCCATGCATGTACTGCTATGGAGAACCGCATTCTTCATCCCTCTATCTTTTTTTTTCTCCATCATTCTTGCCACCTCTCAAAAGTCTGTCGCCCTCTCTCTTCCATCTTTCTCACTTTTTGGATATCATATATATATTTTCCTATCTTTCTCACATTATTTCTCTTCATGCTAGCTGTCAATATCAACTTCTCTTTCTCTCTCTCACTTTCCCCCTCATTTTCATTATCTTTCTATCTTTTTCTTTCTTTCTCTCTCTCTCCCTATCTCTTTCACTGTGTATTTAATTTTCTCTTTCTGTCTTCCCTCTTCATGTTCACTTCTCTCTATCTCTCCCACTCTCTTTCTCTCAAATGTTCTCTTCCTTTCTGTATATTGCTTTTTACTAAATATAGCTGTTTTATTACTGTCTCTCTCGATGTATTTCACCCTCTATCTCTGTATGTTGTCACTATCACACGCTTTTCTCTTTCTCTCCTGACCTGATTCCTCATCCTTTCTTTCTCCCCCTTTAATCATCCTCTCCCTTTCTGCCCCTCCCCCCTCCCTCCCTCCCTCCCTCCCTATCTCTTTCTTGCATGAAATCCTCTCTACCTCCCCATTCCTCCCCAAGTCATACCGATGAACTTGAAAGCACTCAATTCAAGTGCCTAGTGGGGTCAAGTATTTCAGAACGTTATATGTATTATTTGAGACTAGATATTATGATTCGTGAACAGAGTGTAGGTTATGAAAGAGAGAGATAGAGACAGATAGAGAGAGACACACACACACAGAAGATAGAGTGAGAAATATGAAATTACAGAAATAGAAAAATACTGGTATGCAGTGGTTGATAGAAAATATAATTTCATCTCCTATTGCTTATTGAACACCTGTCACATAATATGTAAGGGAGAGTGCGGTTACATGTAACTTGAATGTCGTTTTTTTTTTTTTTGTTGTTGCTTATTTTAAAACTGGGCATAAAATGCAAACAGATGTTTATGAAGAGGTATTGGCTGTATCAGCATATATACACAAATACATGTATAGTATTTTTGTACTTCCAAAGATTATGCTGTAAAGTGATTTGATCAGAGATATTGACTACCCGACCTACATGTACATATAATACCAGTGTATGCTCACATGCACATCAATACTTCCAAATAATAAACTGTGAAGTACTTTGATCAGACGCTCTTTAAAGGGAAAGTGTTATGTATAGGATCAGTTATTACTCTTCTTAATTTCTATTCTTGTATCTTAGCAGAAATACCTCAACAGTAGACCGCAGTCCATTTATGAAATAGTGGCAATTGTAATGTTACATATAATCTCTAATTCCTATACTTTTAATTTACTCCATTCTGCTTTCTTTGCAGAAATATACTAAAATGTATATAAGTAATAATTGTAATGCTACATATGATCTGTAATTCCTGTAATTTGGATTTACACCATTCTTCTTTCTTTGCAGAAATACACTAAAGTTGATATAAGTAATAATTTTAATGCTACATGCAGTATAATTTCCAATTCCTGTACTTTTTATTTACTCTATTGAAACTTCTTTCCTTGCAGAAAGACACTAACATTTATATAAAAACTATAGTAGACAGCATTTGATATATGGAATTGTAAGAATTTAATACAAATTTGTAAAAGTTTCATGAATGTACATTACATTCTTTGTTCTCTATTCTTGTATTTTTGTAGAAATACCTTTAATGATAAAAAGATATACCACATAGTAGACATGAGTTCATTTATGGAATAATTATAATTTAAATGCTAATCTGTAATTTCCGTCCATTTAAATATTTATTTGATGCTTCTATCTTAACAGAAATACCCCAACACTGAGATAAACAACATAGTGGATAGCAGTCAGCCCACATTGATTGATCAGTGGTGTCCTGTGAATGGAGATGAATGCACAAGCTCAGCAGAGGTCACTTACTACAGATGCCTTGGTAATAATAATAATAACAATAGTAATACTAATAATGATAATAATAATAACAATGATAAACCGTTCTTGTACAGTGCATATCACGTTATGATATAACATCCCTATGGGCTTCCAAATGGTTTGGATATTATTACCCTGGCTTTAGCTCCGGTGGCCGTAATCAGCACACAGATTCAAACCCCAAACCCTTGGATTGAGAGTCAAGTAAATGAAGCACTATAAGATAGAGGGACAAGAGATAGGGGGAGGAGAGGGGGACGGGAAAATAGGGAAAGAATGAAATACCATGGAGTAGAAAGAGATTGGGGAGGGGAAGGGAAGATAAATAAGAAAGTAGAAGAATTGAGATGAAAACAATAAGGTGGATGTATTCTCAGCTAAGGTTGTGACAAAAATGCAGATGCCCTGGTGAGATGGAGGGACAAGGAAGGAGGAGTATAGAATGGAATGGATAAGGAGATGAAGATGGGCAAAAATAGAAGAAAAAGGTAGGTAAGAGAAGAAAAAAGGAAGGATATACATGTAGATGGAGAAGAAGAAGAACATACTCTAAGAACAAGTTCTAAATCTCAGTGAATGATATAACTAGGCCAGTGCACCAGTAAATAGGATGAAGTGGTTTAGAAATGACATCAACATTATGATGGACATGTACATGATTACTCTATCCAAGATTTACCTATAATACTTCTCACTGTCATTTCTCCCTTATTCATCAGCTGGCCCTTTTGAGAGCGATGCCCTCATGGTCTACAATGTCTGCAAGTTTTACCACAAGCATGATGAGAACACATGTAGGGAGCCTGATTACTGGAAAGGGGTATGTGTCTATATTGCTCTTCTTGGGTTTTTTTTGCAGAAGCTCATTTCTGATGATTTATGTGTAAAAAATTAGATTTCCTCGGAAGTTGGGCTGAAGTATCTTTGTACTATTTTCACAGAGCTCTTTAAGATTATTTTATTGATATAATTTATGGATGTATTTAAAGTAAACAAATAAAAACAGCATAAAATAGATTTACATAGCTCAAAATTTTTAAAACCTACTGGCTATCTAACTGAAAGTTCCTATTTTACTATCTAGTGTTCAGACATGTGCTGCAGCGACAATCACTTTGTAGTCGATTTGTAACACCAACTGAATTCCTAATTTAAACTCGATACTCATACCTAATCCTAAACCAAATCCTATTCTTATCCCTAACCCTATTCTGACCGTAACCCTGACCCTATCCCAGACACTAAAATTTTATCACAAGTCTAACCCTAGTGCTTTATCTTTGACAAAATATTGCTTTGAGCGAATGTAGCCAGAGCATATACATTTACGATGAATGGATCACCAGTATTCCACATGCTAAATTGCTCTCCACTTCCCTGTAATTTTCTCTCACTGACACAGGTAGCAGAAGAGGACTGCCGAGGCAAGAAGATGGGTATCAACTCCACCGGCATGCTCCTCCCCTGCCAGACGGACAAGTTCAAGGGGGTGGAATACACTTGCTGCCCCCCTCCCACCTACCGGCCCATGACTGCTGGGGAGGAAGAGACTGAGGTGGAGGAGGAGGAAGAGGAGGCCGAGGCCGAGGCAGCTGCAGGGCAGCAGGTAGGACAGGTCCAGGAGGAGATGCCGGTCCAAGCCCCAGCCCCGGAGAGGGATAATGTTGGTAGGTAGAGATGATAGTTTTAATGATATCAATTGTGCAGTTTCAATATGAATATTCTCAATGCACTCGTGAAGCATATCATAATTATTAGTCCAGCTCTACCTAAGCATCCATGCACACTGTCCATGTAAAGCTGACAAAGGTGAGCTGGTGTAATAATATTGCTTTTATTATTTACTGTTTTATATAGCACATTTCACTTTATCATATGATGTGGGCAGTTTTGGATGAGGGAGGAAAAATGTATTCAGAGCTTCATACCATCCACGGTACAAAGAATATCCTCATTGCCCCCTCCCCTAGTCTTTAAAACCTCTGAAAAGCCCAGTCTATATAGGGTTAACTACAGTCAGACTGAGTGGGTTGTGATCACATTTATAACTATAATTTGTTATTTGTTTGC
This sequence comes from Heliocidaris tuberculata, assembly GCA_025618425.1. NCBI lineage: Eukaryota > Metazoa > Echinodermata > Echinoidea > Camarodonta > Echinometridae > Heliocidaris > Heliocidaris tuberculata. The sequence continues at coordinate 37,654,884 of CM046833.1, forward strand.
AGTTGCCAAGCCACAGATCACCAGTAACATTTTGGACGACCCCTACTTCTCAGAGCAAGGCCTCACTGGTAGCCTGGAGAAGAAGGAATACGCCAACGCTAAGAACCGTCTCTCAGCCAACCAGAAAGCCAAGATGGCGCGGGTCATGCAGCAGTGGCAAGAAGCCCAGGAGCACTATGAGACACTCAAAGCTAAGGACCCAGAGGTAAGGTGTTAAAAGGTGTTAGGTTTGGTGTTGATAATCAAGACAGATGTGAAGATAAGGTATAACATATGTTGGAGTTTAGTGTTGGTAATTAAGATATTGATAAAGAGTTAAGATGTTATAGGGTGTTGTGTTTGGTGTTAATATGCAAGGCCAAGAATAAAGAGATAAGGTATTAAAACATGTTCGGTTTGGTGTTAATACTCAAGATATCGGATACAGAATAAAGGTGTTAAAGGGTATATGATTTGGTGATAATATTGAAGGCGTCTGGTAGAGAGTGAAGGTTTTGAAGAAAGATGAATATGTGATGTTGTGATGATGCTAAAGATGCTGTAACTAAGATTGAATAAAGAATTCTATGAAATGTTTTCAGAATCTCATTATTGTAGTCCCTCAGTTCAGTTACAGTTTGAATTTATTGCTCAATAAACATGTTGGGGAGATGTTGTTTCGTGTACATGTATGTTAGTGCTGTTACATTCATCCCATTCCATTGTCTCTCTGTTTCCCTCTTTTTCTCTCTCCAGGCTGCCGAGAAGATGAGGAAGGAGATGACACAGCGCTTTGAGCAGACGATCGGTACCATGGAAACAGAGAATGCGGAGGAGACAGAGGAGCTGAGAGAGGCCCATCAGGTCCACATTGCTGTCAGTCTTAGGGAAAAGATCAATGCATCTTATGAAGCTTACAGGATCACGGTTGATGTCCCTAAACCAAAGGTAGGTCTCTTAAGAACTATAGTGATCCAAAACATTGTTCAGCATGATTTGCTGAGGGTCTCATTTCGTCAAAGATATAAATGTACGGTGATAGTCCCAATCTCACTTCCAAACCAAAATACTCACTGTGAAAACACTGCCAAATGAACTGATAAGTAACAGAATCTTAGCCTTTTGGGGTGATCTAAGTTTATTTATTTTATTTTTATTTTTTTGTTGGTCTATTGTTGGTCTGGTATTGGTCTTGTCAGTGTGAAAGGGGTTTTAGGTTAGGTTGGGTTTAGGGTTTGGGTTATAGTATAGGTACATGTATAGTATTCCAACGTACCCTTCATTATGTTTGTATTACAAATATTTGGTATTTTTGTCCTCATTAAACCAAATCTTAAACATAATCTCAATTCTACTGCTCTTTCTTCTAGTCAAAGAAGATCCTCCACAGCCTAAGGCGATACCTTCATGCCATCCAGAAGGCCAGACAGCACTACATCACCCACTACAAGCACCTGCGCAAGACGGACCCTCTGAAGGCGGACCAGCACAAGCGCTTCACTCTCCACAAGCTCAAGAGTCTGGACCTAGAAGTCGCACAGAGTGTAGACCTGCTCCAGAATCTACCAGACCTGTATGCAGAACTCAAACCTAAAGTTGGTAAGTACCCTGTTAGAATTGGACCCTGATATTTTCTGAAAGTTTATTCATTCTTGGAAAGTGTCAAGGAAAGGAATAAATGATCGTAGTGATTATTACGATCATTTTACTACAATAAAGTGAGTTTACCACTTGTAATTTATAAGGTATGTTTTCGTTTTGCTCATAGAACCCAAGTTCAACTGGGTTCGATGCGCAGGGTTTTCTGTTATTTATTTCCTTCATAAACCATTCATCCTCAGAATGCTGAGTAGAGTTTTTTTTAGGAAGGGGGGGGGGGGTGGGCCAATTTCATATATACCAGCTGCACAATCAATGAATGGTCTCCTTTGAACAACAGAATTTATATGAACTGACCCCATCCTTTGACATTTGACCTTTGCAGATGCTCTCCTGGACAGCACCCATGACAGCCCAGAGGATGCAGCTCTTATCCGGGCCACCGAGGAAGAGGAGATGTCTGAGGTGACGGAAGCACCCCCTGCCCAACGTACTGAGCTGGAACCGGTAGCAGAGATCATGGAACCAGATGTAGCAGAAAGTACAGAAGAAGAAGAATTAGAAGAAGTGGTGAGTGTGCTAGTGATACATGTAGTTCATTAAATTCACAGTGTGGGAAGGTAGGAAAACAGAGATAGATAGGCAAATATTGAGGTTATTTAAGATACAGATGAGGGAGAAGGATTTAAGAATATAACGAAGAGAGCAGAAAAGAGTAAGAATGACTTTTAAGAGACTCAGCTTTAATGGTTGAAGCAGAGACACAGAGGAAATATGTACATATATATATAGCAGCACATAAGAGAAAGGGTCAGAAAGTCTATAAGCAGAGTGATAAATGGAAGTAGGAAAATAAAGAGGGGATAAAAAGACCTTGTAGAATTTGCAACAGAAGCAGAGTGAGCAAATACAAAGGAAGAGGCAAGTGAAGATCAAGAAATATGCAGCAACAAAAAGTTATGGTTGCCACTCTGAACTTAATTTCAAGACAGAATATCAATATTTTTAGTGAGCATCGACACCAGATGTTTCAAATCTTTATTTCACCATGTAGGAGGAATTCTTGGAAGAAGACACAGAAGCCCCAGCCGTCTCCAAGAGCTCCGAGACCAAGACCAGCACCCAGGCAAAGCCCAGCCCCGCCCAGACTAAGCCTAGTCCCATCCAGACCAAGCCCAGGACCTCTACCGCTACGCAGACAGAGCCAGAACCTCCCACACCCAGCAGAGATGCAGAGCTAGAGCATGAGACAGAGATCCAGGTCCCAGCAGAAAAAGTACAGATTGTTGCAGGTAAGTGGTAATGTACGGACATCAAAGTTCGTAGGTGGGACTTAGCAGTTAGAGATGTAGATCCAAGCCGAAGAAGTACAGATTGTTGCAGTTAAGTGGTGATCTGACATTAAATGTTGATACTTGGGTGTCTGCAGTTTGTAAGCTTTGACATAGGTATTACATGTACTTGTGTGGTAGTCCTCTGAAAATAACCCGTCCAATGGCTCCAGACATGTTATTCTTCTTTTTAATGTGGTATTTTAAGCAGGCAGGATCAAATTATCTTGCTGGCCACATGAATAAGGAAAGTACAGCATTGTAAAAACCAATACAATTTGTACTATACAGATAGGCCCTAAAATAATTCCAAAACCTGAACTGAATTCCTTAACTCATTTCTTCTTTCATCCTTCTTTCCACTATGCAGTCAAACCTATTGACAGTTATTTAGACGATGAGCTTACTGGTCCTATCGATACTGAGGTAGTCCAGCCTCAGACTCTGATCATCGCTCAGAAACCTAAGGCTAAGGTGGAGAAGTCTGCAGCCGCTGCTAGGGTAGAGAAACAGAGATTGGTTAACAGGCAGGACGTCAATAGCGTTGATAACGTGAGTGATAAATCCTAATCTCAGTTTGTCAAAATACAGTGGAACCTCATTATGGAGGGCACTGCTATGACAAACTCTCATTATAATAAGGTACATTGTAATTTTGCTGTTCCCACTGCTTAGTGGTTTACAGTGGAAACTCAGTATAAAGAGGTCTGATATAACAATATTCCTGATATAACAAGGTAATATTCCTGGTCCCAGCTCTTTATATTCTGTTGTTTTCTTAACCTGATATAACGAGATTCCTGCTATAACAAGATAATTGTCCCCGCCGAACAAAGTTCGCGAGGGGACTATGAAACGGGCTCCGTTTGTGTGTGCATGTGTGTGTCCGTCCGTCCGTCCGTCCGTGCGTCCGTCTGTCCGTGTGTGCTCAAATGTTAGAAAATGCTACTTCTCCGTCATTTCTTGGCCGATTTTGATTCCGATTGTTTTATCTGATAGGGCTGGGTGGGGGCTTCCAAACTTCTACACAGAATTTTTGAAATTCATTAATTATGCAAATTTATGCAAATTTATTCAAAATCGACGAAAAATGCTACTTGTCCTCTATTTCACATCGGATTTTGATTCCGATTGTTTTATCTGATAGGGCTGGGTGGGGGCTTCCAAACTTCTACACAGAATTTTGAAATTCATTAATTATGCAAATTTATGCAAATTTATTCAAAATTGACGAAAAATGCTACTTTTCCTCTATTTCACATCGGATTTTGATTCCGATTGTTTTATCTGATAGGGCTGGGTGGGGGCTTCCAAACTTCTACACAGAATTTTGAAAATCATTAATTATGCAAATTTATGCAAATTTATTCAAAATTGACGAAAAATGCTACTTCTCTATTTCACATCGGATTTTGATTCCGATTGTTTTATCTGATAGGGCTGGGTGGGGACTTTCAAACTTCTACACAGAATTTTGAAATTCATTAATTATGCAAATTTATGCAAATTTATTCAAAATTGACGAAAAATGCTACTTCTCTATTTCACATCGGATTTTGATTCCGATTGTTTTATCTGATAGGGCTGGGTGGGGGCTTCCAAACTTCTACACAGAATTTTGAAATTCATTAATTATGCAAATTTATGCAAATTTATTCAAAATTGACGAAAAATGCTACTTCTCCTCTATTTCACATCGGATTTTGATTCCGATTGTTTTATCTGATAGGGCTGGGTGGGGACTTTCAAACTTCTACACAGAATTTTGAAATTCATTAATTATGCAAATTTATGCAAATTTATTCAAAATTGACGAAAAATGCTACTTCTCTATTTCACATCGGATTTTGATTCCGATTGTTTTATCTGATAGGGCTGGGTGGGGACTTTCAAACTTCTACACAGAATTTTGAAATTCATTAATTATGCAAATTTATGCAAATTTATTCAAAATTGACGAAAAATGCTACTTCTCTATTTCACATCGGATTTTGATTCCGATTGTTTTATCTGATAGGGCTGGGTGGGGGCTTCCAAACTTCTACACAGAATTTTGAAAATCATTAATTATGCAAATTTATGCAAATTTATTCAAAATTGACGAAAAATGCTACTTCTCTATTTCACATCGGATTTTGATTCCGATTGTTTTATCTGATAGGGCTGGGTGGGGACTTTCAAACTTCTACACAGAATTTTGAAATTCATTAATTATGCAAATTTATGCAAATTTATTCAAAATCGACGAAAAATGCTACTTCCCTTAAATCCGATTCCGATTGTTTTATCTGATAGGGCTGGGTGGGGGCTTCCAAACTTCTACACAGAATTTTGAAATTCATTAATTATGCAAATTTATGCAAATTTATTCAAAATTGACGAAAAATGCTACTTCTCCTCTATTTCACATCGGATTTTGATTCCGATTGTTTTATCTGATAGGGCTGGGTGGGGGCTTCCAAACTTCTACACAGAATTTTGAAATTCATTAATTATGCAAATTTACGCAAATTTATTCAAAATTGACGAAAAATGCTACTTTTCCTCTATTTCACATCGGATTTTGATTCCGATTGTTTTATCTGATAGGGCTGGGTGGGGGCTTCCAAACTTCTACACAGAATTTTGAAATTCATTAATTATGCAAATTTATGCAAATTTATTCAAAATTGACGAAAAATGCTACTTCTCTATTTCACATCGGATTTTGATTCCGATTGTTTTATCTGATAGGGCTGGGTGGGGGCTTCCAAACTTCTACACAGAATTTTGAAATTCATTATTCATGCAAATTTATGCAAATTCATTCAAAATCGCTGAAGGTTCATAATGTTTTCATGTTTTATATTTCAGTTGTATACATGCATTGTTGGTATTCTCTTCTTTTGCATGCCGTAACATTATTATTTTATTCACTAAAGTTTTTCACTGAAGTTTTAAGGTTCAGGCTAGTTAATTTCCACAGATCTGCACTATCGGCGGGGACATTTATTACGCATTGCGTAATATACTCATTCACTTGTTTTGATGGTCCCAAGGACCTCGTTATACTGAGTTTCTACTGTACTATTGTTTTTGTAGAAGAAGTTTTCTACAGAAGAAGTTAAATTTCCTTGGTCCAAAGGAGCTTGTCACATAATTTGTACACATATAACATGACTTTACTGTACATGTACCCCATTTCATGTTCAAATTTGTCTATAGGCACTGTTTTGATTTTGTGCAAATGCTCAGACTTTCTTTACATTTTGATGGGCCTAGTTACTCTTTTTGACCCACTTGCAGCTGATTTCCTCTCCACTTACCTGCATTTCCAAATAGTTAAATCTCAAGTTATGTGTGATTTTTAAAAATGTATTTTATATTCAGATATTGATATGAAAAGAATCAATGAACTAAGATGTTATGGCTTGCTTGCTTGCTTTTGTAGTGTTGAAATAAGCAAAAGTATAGTGTCACAAAGTTTTATGAAATTTTTCATTTTTCAATGCTCATTCCATGTATTGTAAATGGTATTTAAAAATCTTTTTGTGTCTCATTTTTTCCCACTTAAATTTACATTTCTCTCAATATGCTGTTGTAAAATACTATTGTCAGGTATATTTATGTCAAACACATGTACATGTATGATGTATACCTAATGACTTCTTTTCCCTATCCCTCTCAAATTCTCAGTCTGTCACTAAAAAGCGCATGCAGCTGAGATCTGAACCCATGATGGCATTTGGCCTCGCATGCGGGGTCCTCGCCGTGGCAACCGTTCTCGTCATCGCGGTCCTCATCGTCAGGAGGAAGACACGACGGACGCCCGTCAACAGTGGATTCACGGAGATCGACCCCAACCTGACCGTCGAACAGAGGCATATCGTGGCCATGCAGCAAAACGGATATGAAAACCCGACATATAAGTACTTTGATATGCAGTAGCTCATGACAGAGAGTAAATAAAATGTGATTGCCCTTTATTGCTGAACTATGTATTCCTGCACCTATGATTATTTAAACTGGAAAGGAGATCACCAAGCGTAGAAGTCGTATGATACTCTTGCCGAAGAACGGATACTCACTTATTACGTCGACTCACTTACAATTGGAGTACTCTTCTGTGTAGTACTACTGCTGCTATTTTTGCAGTAGTTATGTAAAGTGTGTATTATTACAACCAGGATCACAAAATGTACCACATGTATTTGGTAAATTGCATACTCTCATTGGATAACCAAGTCATCATAAATAGCACGATATATTCCTTTATATTCTGAGTGCTTCATTTAGAAGTACTGACTTGCTTTTTATTCCACCACATTAATATATATCAGCATTATCTATCAAAATATGCCTCTCTATGGCAACTTTCCCTCTGTTTAAAGAAAGAAGCAAAGCACTGCAATATTAATGTACAGTAAGATTCCTTATTTATTGAAATTAATCAGTATAACTTAAATTTTAAAATGCATTTTTCCAACACTCATTCCATTGTCTACAATCACAACAGACAAAACCTTCTAGTTGTACATGTTTCATGGGATAATCCATTACTATGATATGCATAACGAAAATATGATGATGAGGAATAGCTATTAGATGTAGGTATACTATGACAAGCTGCTTAATGCAATTCCATACAGCTTTACAACTTGCAGCACACTTACTAAATGACTGTATTAAAGCTGAATTGGCTACATAAGCTGAAATCTCCTTCTGAATAATGTATACATAAGCTCATGAAAAGTGTAACATATGTGTAGTATATGACGTGTGAGGATCATACTCAACTCATTAACATATTGAAATTGTTTATTCCGCATCCTAATCAAGTCTTGTGACTCGATCATCTCGTGAAGATGGAAAAAGACATTTGACATGAATATGCGAGCTAGACTTGCAATCTTTCGTATTAAAAACACTAACGTGCATTTGACATGAGTATTTCAGGTTTGGATGATGAGTAGAATTTGCCATGATATAGCAATTCAGGACTTCGCCCCTGCTGAGAATAAAAAAGCGTTGCAATCAGGAATGGTTTGGCTGGTAATGCATTTGTATATGTATTCCATATCAATGGCAAAAGTGAATTATTATATCGAAGGGAGGATGAATAATTGCAACTAGGTTTTGAAAGCTTGAAATACTCTTCATAGAATAAAACTGTAGCCACTCTGTCGCAAAAGAAATCAATCGCCGTGAAGTCTAGAAATAATACTTGACCTATTTCTTTATGTCAGATACATGTACTTGTAAAATAAAAGTGAGAAATTCTTTGATCTTTGTGTGATATAATCATGATGTCTATAATATTAACTTAACAAAGAAAAAAAAAGAATTATTGTAAATCTTTTTCACCAAGTAGTGGACTAGTAACGTGTGACATAGTTCATTGTTGTACAAAATTTAGCCAACTTTTGAATGTCTTGTCAAAAATAATACATTTTATGTGAGCTAAATGGCTGTAGATATTCTGCTATATGTAGATCCATATTAAAGTAAAACTAGATAAAAATAACAGTAGAAAAAGTAAAGATTGTGAATTGTAGTATATATGGACGTGCCCTTTATGACTTTCATGTTGTCATAGCAACAATGCCCTGTATTTAGTTGTTCCTTGAAAACATTTGTTTTTGTAGTCATTGGGTGATAAGTCTTAATTTACACAGGCATTTGTCTTGGTTGCACTAGTAGTTGTAGTACAATAAGTATTAAGACCAAATGCCAACTAGATTGATGATTCATAAGATCGTAAATTTCCTTGGACCTTCTAACAACCATTTGGAAGGTTAGGTAACCAAAAGTTCACAATACTCACTTCCTTGACCTAGAGGACCTTTGGCCAACTGCGTTGCACCTCAAAGAAAACGGGGTTGCGGACAAATTCATTTGAAAATGCATTCGATGCTGTTGTAAATATTGAATATAAATTATAAAAAGCACTTGCTGTAATGTCATCAGTGTGGTATATAGCTTGCTAATATAGCTCTTCGCTAGTATATAATCTCATTGCGTGAGTGTCTTGTGAAATAGCAATGAATATACCATTGTCTCATTAGTATTCATATTATTCAAATGAGTGCTGTACAAAGGTCAATTCAATGTATACTATGTGTGCTTTATGAATATTCATATATTGATATTCCCTGATGAGGATAGAGAAGCAGTGAGAAGTGAAGTTGATTTTTAGTTCGGGGAGGGCGGGGGGTGTCTCTTTGAAAACTGATGGTGATTTTTCATATAATCATCTGCTATTGGGAATTATTTGGGAATATGTTCAAAGTGTCAATACATATTCCTGGGAAATCAAAAGAAGTAAATTTTGGGTTTTAGGACTCAAAAAAATAGATAACGTTATGATTTTTACATGTTCACAGGAAATTGGGTATTTTCCTCAAATTTTGTTGACAACAAAACAAGGGGTTAAATTAGGAACTTTGAAGACTAGGAATGCTTCTCCTTACTTTCTGTTCATATGAAACAGTACTTTTTGTGACCATTACTTATTATTATGTAAGAAAAAATAACTTATTGTATTTTTCATCCGGTTTAAATCATGTATTAGTGTAACTGAGTTTTGAAAATATGCTAAATCTTGTCGTTTGACTATGTAGTCTAGAAGTGTTTAAACAATACACTGTTTACTGATGAGTTTTCCATACACAACTACTCTGTGTAATACGTCATAATTGAGAAATATCTTTTTTCAGTGTTTGTATGACAGTATCAGTGTAGTATAGCAAATTGTGTTTGAAAGCATTGTGTTCTAAACTCCGTTGCGTGTGGAGCACCCTTTGTGGATAATGTTTTCACCGATGAACCAGAGGTAACGTTTTTGTTTTCTTTACAATGTCACTTGTTGAGAATTTCACTTCTCAACGTAAACAAACGCAGTAGTCGTGAATGCTGGTTTGCTACTATAATACTTGTATTCGTTTCCCTAGCAGCATTTCATGGAGTCATTGTTGATTTTTGTTGTTTTGAGAAGCAAAATCAGGTATTTTTTAAGTGCTAATATTTTAAACCAGCATTACATGCATATTTCTATGTGGCTGTTTTTAGGACATGAGCTGAATTTCTGAGTGGTTCTTTGCCTGTTATGTGTTTTTATTTGTTGTATATAAGAAGCTTAAAAGTAATATTCCTGTAAGAGTAATATGTAAATGTATTTGTTGTATTCTGTTTTGCCAAAAATGTTGTATACTTTAGTAGTACTTTAACCATCTTGTATTCTTGGGCTTGTATGCACAAAGGGGGCTTATGTATTGTAAAGGTAAGCAGTCTGGAGATTTGTTCCAGATATGGGATGTGAATTGGATGTCAGATTTGAGTAAACCACAGAGGTTAGATTAATAATTCAAGTTATATCATTTAATGAATTGCGAGTCAAGCATTGCACGCTAAATGCAATTTTGTGACATTACAGTGTATGTTTGTCAAATCTGACATATCTTTGCCCTGTCTTTTAAAGAGTTGCGATTGCTTCGAATTGTCAAAACTAATCGCAACTGGGTTCTTCAGAGATGTGAGTTTTGAAAGATTCACTTCAGTTACAACTCTTTATAAGACAGGGTCCTGCTGTTCAAATGAATATAAACCTCCTTTGTGCAAACTTGCCATTCTTTCTTGTTTTTGTTTATGGATAAGGGGACATAGGAAGAAGGTAGACTTTTCAAATTGTAAGGAAAATTCATTCGAACTGGAAAATTTTGAGGGTTAATATATCTTTAAGACACCAATTTTATGTGTGTGTTTTTTTCTGACCGTTTTTAAGTGAATTAAGGGAAATGTCCTGTATTTCAAGTAATATTTAAGCTGTTATAACATCCAGTGTTGGGTTATAGTTCATTTTCAAGGATTAATCTTGATTACTTCTTGACTTTCGATATTTGGGGTAGTTATGAAATGGTGGTTGTAAACTGTAAAGTTGGGCATGTCATCTTGGATTTTCTTTTCTTCTCAAGACTGAAATACCACTACCTTTTGAAGAAAGGACTTGGACTTTGGGGTACATAAAAAAGAAATCCAGTAAGTGAAAGAAAAAGAAATCCTTCACTTGGACCAATAGGTTTTGGGATGTAAAGTGGGACAGAGAGGTCATTGTGAGAATTCTTGGTTTAGGGATCAATTTTAAAGCTCTGTAAAGAGGATGAAATGCACTGATATTTTAGACAAATCTAAGTCTCAAAGATATATTTAGGGGTGATATTTTGACACAGAAACTCTTTTGAGTTAAGAAATTTGAGGTTGTAGTTTCCAAGATGGATTTCACTGAAAAACTATTCATGGTGATGCCCTAGTGGCATTGCTAGAGGGAGGGAGGAGAGGGAGGGAGGAGGGGGGGGGGGGGGAGGGGGGTAAAGTTACAGCATTAGTGACATGTTCTATGTTCATGATTCAATGCAATAGAGCAGAAAAGTCTCCTGGCTTTTGAAGAGGAAAGTCCTGTATCACAAAAGATGGTGAAAATGTTATGTGAATTATTTACTGCTTTATGTATTCAATCCTGTCTGAACCCGCAATGAAAGAAGAAAAAATATGCTTCAGTATTTACACTGTATGATCTAGCTGTTATATGAGTTCATTCTGTGTAATAATGCATTGTCCAGAGCTGCGTATTCAACATATTTTGTATCATTTTTTTCTCCTTAAAGGCGGTCTTGCCTTGAAAAAAAAGTGGAAAATTAAAAAAAGTTTTCATTGTGTTTGTCTTCAGTATTGCTGATCTCTATTTTGTGTCATTATTTTGTGGTCAGAGTTTGCTTGTATGTTATGTCATTAATAAATAGGAGGAAAAAGTGAAACTTTTAAACGAAAAATCAGTGTACAAATATTCTCAACTGGCATAGCCTAAAATATTCATTATACTTGGGGGTGGGGTTGAAAATCGTTACATAGCTTCAAATGAACGACTACACATATACACATATGTACACGTATAATTGAACATTCATGTCTAGAATATTCTGATCAGGATCAAAGAGGTTACCCCCCCCCCCAAAAAAAAAAAAAAAAAAAATCTCATTTAGCTTATGACCTGATAAACTGTAGGCCTTTGCATATACATGGAGGGCTACTTTAGGTTGTTCTTGGGCATCACCCATTAATTTGAATAGCCTATAAGGCATACAATACTCTCATATATCTTTAAAACCCTTCTCAATTGCACTTCGGCCTACATGTACATGCACCTCCTCTAATAAACCCATTCACTTATGTACTTATGCATGTTTTTTTTCAGAACCCCTTGTGATACCTAACCCCCTGTTCAGACAGAAAACGTTTATACCGAAACTTGATAAGGAAACTTATAAAATTTTCATCATATAGCCTACGGACCGTTCAGACACATATCTCGACCGATTAGAAAAAAACATCGTATAGATGTGCAGTTTTCCACTGCGCATGTTGTTATGGTCGCTGCTAGCCCCCTCATCCATGGAAATGAGAGGTAAGGTCACCTTTCGTGCACTCTCACCTTAAGCCCCGCCCAGTTATACCGTTCTATGGTCGCCATACGTTCAGACACACACACAAAGGTGATGTGTTATCGAGTTCTAGTTCGAAACGATGCTCTCACCCTAGTTTTGTTATACAATGTTTCGTTATACGACGTTTTGTTAGTCAGCGTTCAGACACTTAAATATGTCAGACAACATAAGCATGATTAGAGACTTTGTCAAAAAATGGTCAATTCAATAAAAAATGATTTTGAATCTCTCAATATGTTGCCAATTTAAGGTTTTAAAAGCTTATTCTTTTAAAAATTCCTGGCATCAAACACAATATGATCATGCAACAAAAATGGAGTGTGCGCAGAAATGTTTGCTCTTTCTACTCATGCATCTGGTATGATTTTCAGAGCTCTGAATCAAAAGTAATTGAGCCAAACCTCAAAATGTGGTCACTTGTCTCAGTGGGGTTGATATCTAATAAGCCGTTTTCGTAATGTATTAAAATTTATACAGGTTTGCATAGTGACAAACTATTACATTCACCTGTAAAAAGCTATTCTTTTTCAATACATAATTAGTAAACAGGTCTATTACTTTTTCTGGACAGTAGCTTGACCTATTTATATCTTAATTTATGCCTGTTTATCTCCAGAACCAATGGTTATGAGCTTTTCAATAGACCGGTTTACTAAGTTATTCAAATTTATGGATGTAAGTTCTTTCCGGAGGACCTAGTGACCAGGTATTCCACCAACCTGTTATTAATAAATGGACTACAATACTAGGAATCCAGTTTGCATACATTACTTGTTGCTATGTCGGGCAAGCATCGGGCAAGCTTTCAGATTGTCAAGAACAACCTTTGTTTAAAAAGCATGCATAAAATTTGAATATGTTAGTAAACCGGCCTATTCACCTGCTATGCGTATTGACATCTCTATGGATGAAATCTACTTTTTGAATACAATGGTGAATGGGTCTACTGTGCAAAAGTGCCCTCAGTTTAACTTGCCTAATACAACTCTGGTATTCAATTTGCAGACATCCTTTATTTGGATATACTACTTCTGTGTTTCATCCATTGATATGATAATCGAAGAAAATTCCCTGAGACAGGTGATCAAATTCTTCAACCCTCAGGACACAACTGATTTAAAGTGGTCTAGCGCCACCTCCTGTACATTACATTTTAGCGCTTGTTCTAGATTTTTTTTCTTCTCAGGCATAGGGCCGACATGTACCACTAATAAATATGCTTCATGATTTTCATTGCTGATTCCCCCCCCCCCCCCATCCCCATCTCAACCAATTTCTCCCACTCTTTCTCACATACCTCTCTTTACTGTCTATCTCGCATCCTCCAAACTTGCAGTCTGCAAATCAGTTCATAATAAATCAATGTAGGCCTATAATTCAATTACTGTTTGCTTCTAATCTAGATATAATTATTTCTTTTTGTGATGAGTCTTGAATTTTTTACATGTCAAACGAAATGCATTTTATATGCAAACACATGTCTACTAAAGAAAAAAAAAACATTCAGGGGAGAAGAGGAGACAGAGAGATAGATTACGGTGTATGGATAGCAATTCTGGAAGGGAAAGGTGTTAAAATTTTACAGAAACAAACAGAGGGAAATGCATCTTAACCCTTTCAGGACAGGAATTCTTCAAGGGTTGAATTGATCACATTTTGTTCTTCAAATTGGCAACAATAATATTTTTCTTTTAGTGCTACATGGTTCTACTAAGGTGTAATGTCTTTAAGAACATATAAATGGTTAGGAATTTCACCAAAAAGTTGAAAAAAAATGTCAATTTTGATGAAAAACAGTAATATTGAACCTCTCAATGTGTTGCCAATTTAAGGGTTTCAAAGCTTATTTTCATTTTTAAAATTCCTGGCATCAAACGCAATATGGTCATGCAATAAAAATGGACATAATGTGTGCAGAAATTTTTGCTCTTTCTACTCATGCATCTGGTATATTTTTTTAGAGCTATTGAGCCAAACCACAAAATGTGGTCAATTGTCTCGAAAGGGTTAAAAAGAAAGGAAAAAAGGAAAGGGAATAGAGAGTTAAAGTAGGATTAGAGAGAAATACAGAAGGGGGGTGGCAAAGGAGGAGAAAGAACATAGATAGAGAGAGAGAGGGGGGGGGGGGAGTACATGTAGAGAGATGTACAGCTTGACAGATATTGAGAGAGGACACATATGGACAGAAGTGATGAATAGAAAGACAAAACACGATTGTTAGAAACTGGTTAGATTGATAACTGATTAGTATATGCATGCAGTTCAACATACCATTCTCTGTACCTTTCTTCATTAACATCAGTGAGCTGCAACATTGCATCAACTAACCCCCTCCCAATAGTATGTACATGTACATACTTTGATTTTTAATTTTTTTTTACATGTACTGATATTGCGGAAAATTATACAGTGGAAACTCAGTATAAAGAGGTCTGATGTAACAATACTCCTGATATAACAAGGTAATATTCCTGGTCCCAGCTCTTTATATTCTATTGTTTTTTTAATCTGATATAACGAGATTCCTGCTATAACAAGGTAAGTTTGATGGTCCCAACGACCTCGTTATACTGAGTTTCCACTGTATCTGAACTATTTTGATGTCCTGTATATAGAGAAAATATTTATGCTTGTCAATTAACCCTTTCAGGACAGGAATTATTTAAGGGCTAAATTGATCACATTTTGATCTTCAAATTGGCAACAAAATTTTTTTTTTTCAATGTTACTTGTTCTAACCAAATGTAATGTCTTTGAAAAGAACAAACATGGTTAAGAACTTTGTCGAAAAGTTTACGAAATTGCCAATTTTGACAAAAGTTATAATTTTGAACACTTCATGTATTGCCAATTTAAGGATTTACAAGCTTATTCTCCTTTTTAAAACTCCTGGCATCAAACACAATATCGTCATGCAAAAAAAAAAAAAAAAAAAAAAAAATGGACACAATGTGGGCAGAAATTTTTGCTCTTTCTACTCATACATCTGGTATATTTTTCAGCGCTCTGAATCAAAAGTTATTGAGCCAAACCACAAAATGTGGTCAATTGTCTCGAAAGGGTTAACATGTCTCTGAAATAACGATACACAAAATACAATTTTAACAAGAATTAAATGTTTATGTCAGAATCGTGATTGTTTATTCAGCTTCAAAGACAAATCTGTCACAACATAGGTGTACATGTATGTTCCACATAAAGAGTACAAAAGTTAAACATTTAAAACAATAACATTGTTGTTTTACGCTTTGGCACGCACAGGTCTGAGTGTTCTGTGCTCTCCAATGGTTGTTCTCCATAAAATTTAACTCACATTTCATTTTTTAAAAATTACTACACTATCACAATCACGGGTATATTTCATATAACCGGTATCCAAAGAATACTTGAAATCTCTATCTAAGTGTGGGCTTTTTTTGCTTGTCAGAAAATTTTCAGAATATTGTGACGCCTCCCTCACAAAATCCTGAGCCCTGTTTCATAAAACTTGTCATCAATGACAAGTTGCAATAGCTGTTATAAGCTACTGAAATCCTTCATCTGATTGGCTGAGAGCAAATTTGTCAAGACAAGACAAGACACTTGATGAAATGGCCCCTGGATCCGCCACTGATCACATCTACACCATGTTACACATGCGCTATGTACATCATATTACACATATTCAATTCAATTCAATTCTGGTTTTATCTAGACAATGCTTTGCAGCCAAAGACTGAATTGCGCATGTTCGCAACAATTCCTCAATATTATTTCACATTACATCGTACCATACACAATAGCATTCAAAACAACATTAATCATTATATTTACATAAGAATACTGAGAAATATGTAACAAACTCATTATCTTTCTTGATTATGTATATACAGAATATAAAAAATTGGAAAAGAATATATATATTGCTAAAATATATTGAGAATGGAATTTCAAAAGTTAAAAAGTCATTATCATTGCCAATCGCCTTTAGGAAAATTGCACTACCATGGCCTATGACATATAATTAAAATATTACTAGTACTACAAGTCATGGCAAATACATTTAAAAAATAAAAATGAAATCTCAAAAGTTATAGTACACAAAAATTGGCATTAATCTTAAAAAGTGAGTCACTTATGTAAATTGCAGACTGAGGTAAACTGACATTCTGATATTTCATTAATAAGGTTGAAAGTTGAAGGTTTTATATACTAAAACAGATGAATACCCTTTGTGATAGGTACCTCTTAATGATCAAATGACATTGTTAGATTTGAACTTTAATTTGGCCGTTACGTAAAATTTAAATTAAGTACACCATGTTACACAGGCACACCATGTTGCACTGTGGTTATTACCTGAACATATACTTGTAGCCCAACATGCAGATATGACAAGGGCAGCAATGGGCTGGACATGAGACCTGTACCCCGTCTTATAAAGAGTTGCAATCGACTCAAATTGATCCCAAGTCCTCCAATCAATCAAAAATTTACCGCCTCTTATCTCTTATGTATAGAGCTGTGATTGATATCAATCTCAAATTCAAAAAGATGATTATTTCATCATGAAAGTTTATAGGAAAATCAAGGTTGTAACATGTATCTACAAAATGTATGCACTTTTTGAATGAAGAAATATTTCACATATCAATAACGACATGCTTAATTCTGTCATTTCATAACAAAATAATGTTACAAAATGACATCACTCTTAACTTTGCACAAATCGATTCAACCCTCAACCTATTTATTAGTTTAGCCTAAAATATCTGACAATTATGCAATAAAGTAGAAATGATGAGCTCACTTTCTCAGTTTGAAAGTTATATTTCAATTTGATAATTGAGATATTTTTGGTTTTGTGTACAAAACAAATGGAAAAACTAATGAGATGTATTTTTCCTCTACAGCTCATCCCTTTTGCAGCCCTAAATTTTGAACTTGTGTGAGTATGTGATAAGTAATAATAACAATTAGGTAACACGTTATTTTCATTTTTTCGACTCAATGAAAAATCACAGAATTTTCTGTAAGTCTGTAAAAGGGATGAAGTACCATTAACTGTCACATATTTCAGATCTAAATATTTGTTTACATATAGACGATATCACAAAGTAAAACAAGGGCGTAGGCTGGTTTGGGCATGGGGAGGTGCACATCTTGGGGAGGTGGAACTAAAGTTTAGAAAATTAGAATAGATATCACATCACAAGCAAGCTTTTCCTGGACAATACAGTGTAGGTTATGTAGGTGTTTTAAGTATTGTTCAGAAAATTATAAAACTTGTGATTTGGTACCTAGCCTATAAGCTGCTTTGTTAATCAAATGATTGCTTACCTGATGTCAGTAATCATTTAATCAGCAAAATATCATTCAACAAGTCAAAACTATTTCCAGTAAAAACATTTACTCTTGAAGATGGCTGGTTTTATTTTAATTTAAATGTCGATTTAATCTCAGCTTATGCTGAATTCTGTCAGGCCACATTGCCTCCTTGATTACAACATATCTAAATCCAAGATTATGATGCCTAGGAAGGTTCATAATGTTAGTTTTAAATATACTAATAATGGTCAAGGGTTACAAAGTACATCAACTGAGAAATACTTGGGTCTTGTGATAAATAACAATTAAAATTGGAATGATCATTGTACCGAATTACATGTAAAGTGCAATAGACCTTTTTGGTACATAATACGGAGGGACTGCGTTGACTGACCAAAACCAGTTTTAAAAACCCTTTACAGAATCTACGCTCATGTTTGGATTATTGTTGCACAGCATGTGATCCATACAGAAACAAAGCGGTAGCCAACTGATTGTAAAGATTAAAAAAAAACGTTATACGTAAGAATGTTGAACAAAGACTGGAGTAGTACATGTAGTTACAACACTTTGTTACAAGAATTTAGTATGAATACATTAGAGAGTAGACGAAAGTACCTCCAACTTATTTTTTAGTGTTATAAGCTTGTTAATGACATCACAGATATAGGACGTAATAACATGTGCAAACCTGCGAACAGAATTGGAAGAACAGATCATCATAACTTAAAGATGCATGTACCCAGAACAGCAAGAACAGATTATTATTATATGAACTCATTCTATCCGAGAACTACAAACGACTGGAACAAACTCCCTAAAAGTATAGTCAACATGAAAACTCTTGGCTTGTTTCAAAAAAGTGTTAAAAACCACCTCAACCTGCAGAGTTAAAGGCCAAGTCCACACTAATATCAAGTTGATTTGAAAAAGTAGAGTAAAATTAAACAAGCATAATGCTGAAAATTTCATCAAAATCGGATGTAAAATAAGAAAGGTTTGACATTTTAAAGTTTCGCCTATTTTCACAAAACAGTTATATGCATAACACGGTGGATATGCAAATGAGATAGCTGATGGTGTCACACACTCACTATTTCTTTTGTATTTTATTATATGAATTATAGAATATTTCAATTTTTGCAGATTTGACAATAAGGAAGCTCTTCCTTGAATCACAATATGTTACAACAATGACAATTCCACAAGTTCAGTGAGGAATCAATTTTTGTTTCACATCATAATGAGGAAAAAAATGAAATATTTCACATTTCATATGATAAAATACAAAAGAAATAGTGAGTGGATGACGTCATCGGTTCCCTCATTTGCATACCGACCAGGATGTGCATATAACTGTTTTGTGAAATTAAGCGAAACTTTAAAATTTCGTAACTTTCTTATTTTACATCCGATTTTGATGAAATTTTCAGCATTATGCTTGTTTAATTTGACTCTATTTATTGAAATCAACTTGATATTGGTGTGGACTTGGCCTTTAATTTTACAAAAACCTATCATTGCATATATATCACCATGCAACTCTGTGCTTGAAATGTTACAATGTACGTTTTTCTGGCAATCATAGCTGGTGTGTATTAGTATTTTATAACTTGATCCTATATTGATTCTGCAAAATGTGCTTATGATGTTGTTAATGTTATTGTATTTCTGTCCGGAAAGCAGACCTGTATGTGTTTACTTGAACATATTTTGTCTTCACTAGACATTTTTTATACTGTCTAAATAAATTCAAATCGAATCAAATCAAATCTATTACATTCGACGTTTTTTGAGAAATAGGCGTTCTTCGACATTTGTTGGTACATTTTCCTACGCCATTTATGCCTTTTAAGGGTATATTTTACAATATCCTTTTAGAGGTAGAATTTGACACCAAGAATTACTTCCTTTTGGGTCCAGTTTTGAGGTGCTTAGACGAGCATGGGTACCACTTCAGTCCGCGAGTGACCCCCCCCCCCCCCCCCCAGGTTCCGGGGCGTTTAAGTAATCTCTGTTTCGGGCGTCAGTTTCGGGTGTTATAGGTGCGAAAGGGTTTTAATTAACTATAAGTCTCGCGGTACTGTCGTCATGAGACAAGAATGGATTTGGCCGACCTCTATGGATGGCCTGACTTTTAGTATAAGGTTTGGGGCAGAAATCAAGACTACTAATTGTTTTACAGAATGTTTCGGGTCATATGCCCCCTTGTTTTTGAAGCTATTGAAAGGAGGAAATTTTTTTTTTTTTTTTTCAGGGGCGGAACTCCTATGCCTCCGCGGGGGGGGGGGGGGGGGGGGGGGGGGGGGGGGTGCACGTGCCCAGTGCACCCCCCCCCCCCCAGCCTACGCCCTTGTAAAACATATCATATGATGAAATTAATCAATACTGAAAAATAACAGATCACATAAGAAATTCATAAAATAATGAAATACATGTACATGTATACAAAAGGAAATGGAATTGAATGTCTTAATGTATCTGAATGTCCTGCCTTGTCAGAGGCATTCTACACAGAAATCTACTCTTCAGAGTTTTTCAAAAATCTTATCTTAAATCGAAATACATGTATGTACTATAAGATTTGCATAAATTTATAACAAACTAATAATAGAGCTGAGCTATTCTTAACACAGATATTTAGGGTCATTTAAGACTATCAAATCATTTGCTCAATCTTTGTTAAAAACTATTTTCTACTTATTCATAAAATTCCATTCATACCGGTATTTCCCATCGACTTTCAGTAACATTTTGGGCCGCGTAACACAAAGATTTGTGATCAATTGCAAATATGAAACAACAATATTCTTATTGGTCAACTCAGAATTTTGAACAACATGTGCAATGATGATCCTGATTGGCTATTGCCGATTTGCAATCGATTGCAAACCTTTGTGTTGCAGGGCCCTGGTGACAGTTGGAATGAAGATCGAGTGTAGACTTGTCCATGCATAATGGCTGAGTAGTACATGTAGCCTGGTTTCAATCTGATGTCAGAGGCCACTGACAGTAGGGATAGCAATTCGGTCACAATTAAAGAAAGAGAATAATTCATCTTGTCAATAAAAAAAATAGACATGATGAGACAATAAAAGCTTTAACAAAAAAAATTAGAGTGCATTCAGTTGGAAATTAATGCCAAAAACAATTGAATATGGTTGTGATTGGCAGTATGCACTGCAATGTATAATTTGTAGCAAAAAATAAGGTCTAGTAATCTACATTATTTTGCCCTGTGTACCTTATTAAATCTCTTACATGAGACAATTTGGATTATCTGCATATTTACAAGTTCACTTTCTCATATGTTACAAAAACACTTTTTAAACCAAATCACATGAAGTGTGAATCTGCCAACTTTACCAGGAATAAAATGTTTTGATTATTCTAATTCTTCTTCTTTATATCATTCATATGAATCCATGGCCTTTGACCTTTTAGCTCTTAAAGGGAAAGTCTAACCTGATTACAACTTAGTTTTAAAAGAAGCAGAAAAGCTTGTAAAGAAACAGATCAGTGAATGTTTCAGCAAAATACGATGAGAAATATGAAAGTTTATGAATTTTTAAAGTTGTAAGCAATCAAACACAAATTGGCAACTCCGAGACCTACATGTATCTTGCGAGCTCCTCTCCCATTTGCCCTGTACCAAAAAATAATTAATTTCCATTTTCTGTAAAGAAAGTATTCAAACATACATGCACCTTAGACATAATCATTGCTCATAGATGTATGTTTTTACATGAAACGAATCTATTCCTTCATCAGAAACTAAGAAAATTGAAATTTATTGTACTAAGCAAATGGGAGAGGAGCTCACAAGATAGGTCACAGAGTTGCCAATTTGTGTTGATTGATTAAAATTTCAAAAATTTATAACTTTCTTATTTCTTATCGGATTTTGCTCAAACTTTTACTAATCTGTTTCTCTAATTTTTCTGCTTTTATTCAAATCAACTCAACACTAGGGTGGACTTTTCTTTACTTAACAAAATATTTTGTCAGTTGATCCTTCCATATGCAATGGGGTGAAAAAGGTATTAACCCTTTCGAGACAATTGACCACATTTTGTGGTTTGGTTCAATAACTTTTGATTCAGAGCTCTAAAAAATATACCAGATACACAGGTAGAAAGAGCAAAAATTTCTGCACACACTGTGTCCATTTTCATGATAATATTGTGTTTAATGCCAGGAATTTTTAAAAGGAGAGTAAACTTCAAAATCCTTAAATTGGCAACATATTGAGGGGTTCAAAATCATTGTTTTTCGTCAAAATTGGCAATTTTGTCAACTTTTCGACAAAATTCCTAACCATGTATATTGTCCTCAAAGACATTACATCTTATTAGAACATGTAGCACTAAAAAGTGAAATATTATTGTTGCCAATTTGAAGAACAAAATGTGATCAATTTAGCCCTTGAATAATTCCTGTCCTGAAAGGGTTAAGGTAAGGCACTTTCATATATGCACCTGCATTTTGATCTGTCAAATCAATAGGGGGCCTACCTTTTTATAGGGGAAAAAACATTATCCACTACAATTTTCCAATCAGAAAATGTATTTTCAACGCTTATTCCCTAATTCGTCCCTCAAACGTGAACAAAATATTTCCTAAAACGCAACCCTAATCCCTTGAAGACCTGAAATGCAAATACATAATATATACAATAACTTTATATATAGGGCTGAACCTAGCTTCGATGGCAACGACGGACGTTACTTGGAGTAACTTCATACTTCTTACTTTATACTTCATACATCTTACTTCATACTTCATACATCTTATCAATGTATTTTTGCTTTAAAAGTAAATTTCATTGTGATATGATTATCAAGTTATTATTATGCAATCTGCTAATTCTTCATCCGGATGATTTAACAACGTCCGCTGCTGAAGAATCGAACAAGGTCAATGACGATTCACTTCTTCTCACCCTTGCACCACACCTGTGGTCATTCAACCTGCAAATACATTCCTATATGCAAATAGGGATTAGCCTCACTCTTCTAAGGAAATACATTACACATGATTTCTCCTTTAATCCTAAATTAACTTATTTCGTGGAATTTTATTAAACAATATCTTCTGGCTATTTAGATTCTTGGAAGATTAAAAAAATGACTATGACGTGTGTCTGGCAGAAGGGTGCAAACACAAATTTCTGGAGTTTTTACACTACTACAGATTTGGTTGCTGAGGTAATAATTTCACTGTCAACAATTTGGACAAATATAAACTGTAATGTGTTGTGCAGATTTAGTTAAAAATGGTCAGAACCTGACATCTTTGACCTTTAGAACCCCAAATTTAATCAATTAATCTTCAATTAATATGTACAATGGGAGGACCCTAAGCTACAAAAAGCTAAAAAAAAGTTGACCAATCCAGTGTTTAAGGTGAATTTATTCATTTAACCTGATTCTACATATTCTGAAGTTGAATTGCTGAAAAATCTGATGGACAGTGTCAATAACACATATCCATGCAAAAATTGTTCAACTAAATTAAAGGGTCCTTAAGCTTCAGACATGCAATAAATGAATGGCAAATTTTGATTTTATGGTTGACTGATGTGAATTTCGCCCAGATTTCTAACTAATGATAATATGACAAGAAATATACGAAAATTTGTAGAATTTTTTGGCTAACCTCATTGCTATTCTCGTTGCTCAGTCACATAAAAAAATTTTCTCGTGATATGCATCGCATTGTGTGTATGTGCATTTCTGAAGGTTCGTTTACTCTGAAGGTTCATTACTCCAAAGGTTCATAGTTCTAAAGGTTTATAATTCTCCAAATGAAATGGGGTTCATAATTCTGAAAAAGAAATAGAGTTCATATAATATCGAAGGTTCATAATTCCGAAAATGCAATAGAATCCTACATCATTTTTCGGAAAAAAGAACCTTTGGCATAACGAACTCTATTCCATTTTTGGAATTACAAACCCTATTTCATTTTCAGAATTATGAATCTTCGGATAAAATAAACTTCAGACTTATGAACCTAATTCAAATTCAAATTCATGTTTATTTCATTTCCAACAGAAACTTGGCTTTACAGATATTAAACCAGAAAATATGAAAAACATATGTACAAATTCATTTTTTCTTAATAAGTATACAAGTACACTGAACATATAAATAAATTATTATAATGAATTATTAAAAGAAATTCATAATTTCTGAGGAAATGTGGGGGATCCACTAAAAAGCCGTGCTTGTAATTTGTGCATCCCCCAGGGAAAATAGTATTGTTTCAAATTGTGCCTACGAAGACTTGGAAAACACAAAACAGTATTACAGAGCAACAAACAAACACGAAACGACAAGGAAAAGGAAAAGAGATAAAAGAAAAGGAAAAAGGAAAAAGGAAAAAGGAAAAAAAAGGGGGGGGGGGGGGGAGCAGGACAAATCTTGACCGAAAAAGGAGGTAGTTATATTGGTGATTCTGGCAAGTTAACATCATAAGACCAAATATATATTCAATTAAATGAGAAGATGATGAAAACCTAAATGAAAAAAAATTTAAAAAATAAGAGAGATATCGGCTGTTATCAGGTAATTATTGTATATTACTATAAGATTTGAGCAAAAATAATTTTAGTTTTTTCTTAAAAGAATTTAGGGATGGACTACTTTTAATATCTTCACTTTAAAAATTCCAAAATCTAGGACCATCATATATAAATGTCTTCTTCGCTAATAAAGTTCTAAAGAGTGGTAGGTGAAACTCGTTAGACCGTCTAGTTGGGTAATCATGAAATGACCGATTTGGGGGGAACATGGCATCAAATATATGTGGAAGTGTCTTCCTACTGTAGTTATACATAAATTTTCCCAAATGAAATAGATACAGGTCATTTATTTTTAATAGTCTGCTATCAACAAATAACGGGTCTGTGTGTGAGAGTATAGCAGAATTGCAGATGATACGGAGGGACTTCTTTTGTAATAAAAGTAGTCTATCTAATAGAGTTTGCTGGGTATTGCCCCAAGCAAGTATCCCATAATTCAGATAAGGTAAAATTAAAGATGAATAAAGCATTAATAGGGATGATGTCGGAAAATGAAATTTAAGTTTGTTTATTATGCCAATATTCCGTGAAATAATCTTACATGTATTATCTATAAGGTACTTTCACGAAAGTTTATTGTCAACAGTTATGCCTAAAAATTTAATGAAACGACTTCTAAAGGGGTATCGTCACACACAATATCCATGGGCAATGTGTCTATAGAATTACTAAATAACATATATTTGGTTTTTTGGAGGTTGAGGGATAGTTTATTGGCTCTTATCCATTGGGTGACTTTTTCAAGCTCAGAGTTTACAACATTGACTAAAGTATTTGGATTCTTATGGGAATAAAATAGATTAGAATCGTCTGCAAACAGTATAAACGAAAGGACATCGGATGATTTACAAAAGTCATTTATATAAATAATAAACAGTAAGGGGCCCAACAAACTGCCCTGGGGGACTCCACAATTTATGTTTTGCATATTGGATGTATGATCATTCAAAAATATGTATTGTCGTCTATTGGATAAGTAGCTCCTGAACCACTCCAAGGCCTTCCCACGTACCCCATAATGAGAAAGTTTAAATAATAAAATGTTGTGATTGGTGGTGTCGAAGGCTTGGAGAAGTCCAGGAAGATACCAACCAGATGAGAACATTTGTCTAAAGCATGCGCTACTTTGTCAACAAAATTCAAAAGGGCATGTTCTGTATTATGTTTTTCTCTAAATCCAAATTGAAAGTTGGAAAAAATTTGATGAGTTTTTAAAAAGTTAACAGTTCTACAATAAACAGCTTTTTCTAGAATTTTCGACAAGGAGGATAATAAAGAAATAGGCCGGTAATTACTAACATTCAACTTATCACCTTTTTTGTACAGGGGTATGACCTTTGCAATTTTCATGTTATCTGGGACTTGTCCATTAAGTAACGATATATTAAGAACATGTACTAAGGGATTAACAATTGAAGATATTACACCTTTTAAAATGAAATTATTAATGTCATCGTAGCCAGGACTCTTTTTGTTGTTCAAACTAGATACAATATCATTGATATCTTCTTTGACTATAGGAGTGAAGAAAATAGAATTGGGATTAGGTGTGCCCAGGTATTCAGAAAAATGTTTGTCTAAAGGAGGAATACCTTCAGCTGAGTTTACTCCTATAGAAGAAAAATAGCTGTTGAAATCATCATTATACCTAATTTTAGTTATATCTGATTTGTTATTGGATAAGTTCATTGCTTGTTTTAAAATCTTCCAAGTATTTTGAATATCGTTCTTATATAAAGTTAACTATGGAGTAATGAAAGAAATTTTTGGAATTATGAACCCCCTGGAATCGGAAATTTTTGTTTTGGAATTACAAACCTTCAGAAAAACAAACCTTCGGAAAACAGAGTGGCCCCAGCCATACATGTACATGTACTTGAACCATGCTCAAGTAAAATCTTTTTGATAGTTCTAAGTGTCAAGTTATCAAGGTGCAAGAGTAAATTTGCACATATCAAGCAGTATTGCGATGAGAAACCAAAGGGTCATAATGATTTCCCCCTCCTAGGCACAGGTGATACCACACAATAATAACAGTGAATACATGCGTCTACACAAGCATGTTCAAGTTTAAACAAGGTTTGGTGAAAAATCACTCTGTTTCTCAAGTTATCATGGAAACACATACTTTCTGGGGCAAAAGATACTGTATAAATATGACATTGAACTTGTGATTAAAAAAATCATTAAAAATATAAGATTATCTTACTTAAAATTTCAAGTTATGTTTGTTACTCTTATGAACTTTACATTGTACTTCTTCAGTTTTATTTTCATAGATAATCTCATATATTATATACAGTTAACAACAAAATTATTCATACCCCTTGTAATTTTGAGGTCTTTCGCGTTTTTCTTAAGAAAGGGAAATCCTTAATTTTTTTCTAATGATAGCATATGAAGCGTAACTTGCTGATTAATTTGATATCAAATTTACCAGAACAGGGGCCGTTGCACAAAGAGTTGCGTTTAAACGCAACTCTTAAATTCAAACGCAAGTCCTGAATGCGCACTTCTGATTGGCTGAAAATGAAGTTACGTTTGATTTTCCTGAGTTGCGTTCAAACGCAAGTTTTGTGCAACGGGCCCCTGTACAGCTACATGTATGAAGAAAGTTAAAGAATGTTTTAGATCCCCCAAAACACGTCCCTCGCCCGTCGTCTGCTGCACATGGCGACTGCCATTTGCCATGTTTAAAGGGCAATCCAACCTTGGTAATAAGATGATTTGTGTGAAAGCAGAAAAATAAGAAAAACAGGATGGTGAAAGTTTGAAAGAAATCAGACAAGAACTAAGAAAGTTATGGATGTTTGAAATATGTGATCACTACATCTATGCGAATCTCAAATTGGCAATTTGGTGAGTCAATTGTGACATTTTTGTGGACAACTCTCCCATTTGTCATACACAAAAATATCAGTAATTTGCGGTTTTCTTCGAGCGGCTTTTACCCTCGGGGCTGTACTCAAAATATATTGGAGATAGCATATTGTTATAGGTCTTCATGAACGAAAGGATACTACTGAGTAATGCATTTTCAAAATAAGTGACATTTTAGTCATTTTGTGTGTTAGAGCGAATGGGGGAGTTGTCCACAGCTACATCACAGTGACATTACCTATTCGGCCAATTTGAAATTCCCATAAGCATAGTGATTACAACTTTCAAAAATTCATAACTTTCTTATTGCTTGTCCGATTTCGTTCAAACTTTCAGCAATCTGCTTCTCTGATTTTTCCTCTTTCTTTCAAAGCAACTTGCTATGAAGGTTGGATTTCCCTTTAATTGCAGTGGACCTTTTGCAACTAATGATGTCGTTGTGAACAACTGGCTAGTCTAGATTCTATCCATTTTTTATTTGGTTTATTCCCCTACGCTTCTCTTTCTATACACGCATATCCCACTCAGGGCGCAACTCTCCACTAATCGCGCGATCCCCAAAATTTTACCTGGAGGGTGGAATATTGCAAAGGACAGTTATTGTTCGGATCGCGCAATATGGAGACAGTCCATGCAGTGGACTACTGCTGCGAATGCAAAATGATTTTGTTTTCAGGCTAGGCCAGTTGTTAGTCCACTGCCTGAACTGTCTTTGTATCATCATCGTCATCCAAACAGTAACAGTCCTTTGCAATAGACCCGTTTACTAATGTATTTCAATTTATGCATGTTTATCTCCAGAATCCTTAGTTACCAACTAGTTAGTGCACTTGCTATGCACAATGGCATCTCTATGGATGGAATCCATTTTGCATACATTAGTTTTTGCTATATCGGGCAAGCTGGCAAACTTTTGAGTCATCAAGAGAAACTTTTGTTCAAGAAAAGTATGCATAAAATTAGTAAACGGGTCTATTCCACCCTCGCTTTTTTTTGAAGGGTGAAATTTTTGGGATCGCGCGATCAGTGGAGAGTCGCACTCTGTGTGGGATATGCATGGAGAGAAAGAGCAGTGTAAGGGAATAAACCAAATATAAACAAGATGAATGCAACTGCATCTCCTATATGCCTCCACCTAAATTCAGTTGATGGCTTGTGATAACCAGCATAAAAAGCCTCAAATTACATGTTAATTGACCTCTTTGACATTTGACCTTACACCTTATAACCCAAAAGTCTGATCACTTTATCTCCTCCTAGTCATGAATACAAAATAGTTGAGATATGGTGATAACAAAGGTAAAAAAACATTAATTTCAAATACACCTGTATAATGACCTCTATGACCTGTCACCTTTGACCTACGTGAACAAAAATCTAATCAGTTCGTCTCATTATGGTGATGCATACTAGTTCCAAATTTGAAGTTAATGGATCAAATGGTTCTTGAGATATCACGTTAAGGCTAAAACCTGCAATTTCAGAATTGACCTCTATGACCTTTGACCTTTGACCTACGTATCCCAAAATCTAATCAGATTGTCTTTCCATGGTGATACATACTAGTACCAAGTTTGAAGTTCCTACCTCAAATGGTTCTTGAGATATCGCATTAACCCTTTCGAGACAATTGACCACATTTTGTGGTTTGGCCCAATAACTTTTGATTCAGAGCTCTAAAAAATATACCAGATGCATGAGTAGAAAGAGCAAAAATTTCTGCACACACTATGTCCATTTTTGTTTCATGACCATATTGCGTTTGATCCCAGGAATTTTAAAAAGGAGAATAAGCTTTAAAATCCTTAAATTGGCAACACATTGAGAGGTTCAAAATCATTGTTTTTTATCGAAATTGGCAACTTTTTCTACTTTTCGACACTTCTTTTAACCATGTATATTGTTTTCAAAGACATTACCACTTATTACAATCTTGTAGCACTAAAAGAAAAATATTATTGTTGCCAATTTGAAGAGCAAAATGTGATCAATTTAGCCATTAAATAATTCCTGTCCTGAAAGGGTTAACAAGGCTAACACCTGCAATTTCAGAAATTGACCTGTGATCTTTGACCTACATACCCCAAAATCTAATCAGATCCTCTTCCTTTATGGTGATACATACTAGCACCAAGTTTAAAGTTCATACCTCAAACAATTCTTGAGTAATCACGAGAACGAGGCTAACACCTGAAATTTCAGAAATTGGCCTCTGTGACCTTGACCTGTGACCTTGACCTTTGACCTACATACCCCAAAATCTAATCAGATCATCTTCCTATGGTGATACATACTAGCACCAAGTTTGAAGTTCTTACCTCAAATGGTTCTTGAGTTATCGCTAGAACGAGGCTAACACCTGAAATTTCAGAAATTGGCCTCTGTGACCTTGACCTTTGACGCATGTACACCAAAATCTAGTCAGATCGTCTTTCTATGGTGATACATACTAACACCAAGTTTGAAGTTCATACCTCATGTGGTTCTTGAGTTATCGCTAGAACAAGAAAGCGGACAGACGGACAGACGGACAACCCAAAAACATAATGCCTCCGGCACCACCTTCGGTGGGCGGAGGCATGAAAAAACGGATAGAATCTAGACTAACTGGTCCGCAGATACGTCATTCGTTGCAGGGGGGGGGGGTCCACTGCAAATGGCAAATTTCCCTTTAAGAATAAAAGGTAGACTAGTTTCACATTTGCATACAGTGCAGGATCCAGGATTTTGTGAGGGAGGGCCCAATATTCTGAAATTTCTTGGCAAGCAAAGAAGAAGAAAATAAAAGGGTCATTAGCATTATCTGGTGCCTTCTTTTTTGGCCAGGGAAGGGAGCCCCCTCCCTAGATCCGCCCCTGTTTGCATAACAATGGAATGCTAATACAGGGAAAACTCAACATAACGAGGTCGGCTGTAACGAGGTAACAGCTATAACAAGAATATTGTCACGGTCCCAAATTTACTTGCATATAATTCTATGGCAGCACAAACCTTTATAGCGAGGTCGGCTATAACGAGATATCGGCTGTAACAAGCTAAATCTCGTGCCTCTAAAACAAAGAAAAAGACTGCTAATCATTCCCGTTATAACGAGCAGGCAAATTTCACTGCGCCTCAAATGGACAAATATCATTCAGCTGGAGAATCTGCACACACACACACACAAGCATATAGTAAAGATATCGGGGCATCGCAATGTAATGCAGGGTGCGCCTTTTTATTCGTATCACAGCTAGCGCAGGGCACGTTTATTTATTCCTATGACTGCGCAGGGAGCGTCTTTTTATTCATATCACAGCGCAGGGAGATCAGCCCCTGGAAGTATGAATGAAATTTTTGTTCATACTATGGGTATATGCGCTTTTCTGACAGTACAGGCGCAGTCCTGATCGCGATACCTATACACATATATATTCAATGCGGAAGCATAGGCGTAGCCAGGGGGGCCCAGGGGGGCCATGACCCCCCCTATTCAGCCCCTAAAAAAAAAAAAAAAAAAAAAAAAAAAACGAGAGCGAAAAAGCGGGGAAAGTGAGAGGAAAAAAGTCTAAATAGGCGCTATGAGCAGTTATCTTTCTCTCAGAATTTGCTAAAACGTCAAAGTTTTTGCGTTTCGCGAGGGAAGGGGGAAACTCCCCCCTCCCTGCACCCACCCGTTACGTACAGTGCAGTATTGCGTCCAAATAATTGAAAAGCAGCGCTTCAAATTAACTTTCCGCCTAAAAAAAGGTGCTACGAACCGTTAACTTTCTCTCAAATTTGCTGTTAAACATCAGAGCTTTCGCGCTTCACGCGGGAAGGAGGAAACTCCCCCTCCCTGCACCCACCCGTTACATACAGTACAGTTTTGCATCCAAGTAATTGAAAAGCAGCCACGGTGTCGAAATAACTTTCCGCCTTAAAAAAAGGTGCTACCAGCCGTTATCTGTCTCTCAAATTTGCTATATAATGTAAGAGCTTTCGCGCTACGCGGGAAGGGGGAACGGCCTCCTCCCTGAACCCACCCCTGTATACAATGCAGTATTGCATCCAAGTAATTGAAAAGCAGCCACGGTGTCGAAATAACTTTCCGCCCCCAAAAAAGGTGCATCGAGCCGTTATCTTTCTCTCAAATTTGCTATAAAACGTCAGAGATTTCGTGTTTCGCGCGGGAGGGAGAAAACTTCCCCCTCCCTGCACCCACCCCTGGGGAGCACGCTTCGCATGCTCATCACCAATTTCGCACGCTTTGCGTGCTCACAACTGCCACCCCTAAAATGAAATTCTGGCTACGTATACGCAGTTGGATCCTTCACGTATGGCCCCCCCTATTGAAAAATCCTGGCTACGCCTGTGTGCGGAAGTGTGAGGGACTTAACCCTTATTCGGTAACTTCGTAACTGAAAATAATGCTTTTCACGCATTTTCTGACATGATCCGATATTTTATTAGCTAATTCAGAATGAGAATTAACATATTATTAATGCCTTCATAGCTTTCAAATGAGTAGGCCTATATATGCAGTGGCGGCAGCAGAACTAGGTACATTATTAGAGTACATGTAGAATCTAGTCCCATATGTGCATTTTTTGTATGTTCTGATATAACGAGAATAGCAAGGAAAATCCTTCGGTCCCGACGGCCTCGTTATATCGAGTTTCCCCTGTATATTCATTTCCTGGCATTTTTAGAAGTATTCATTCTGGTCCAGGCATGGCATTAAGCCATATTTCTTTGAAAATTTTCAGACATTCCTACGATTTTGTACATGTTTTGCAACTATTCAATGATGTATGAACAGTTCTGGACAAGCCATCTTTTGTTTTCAAAGAAGTGAATGAAATACAACTGAAACATGAAATTTTTCTAAATTGTCTTGTGTAATCATTCTGAAAATTGTTTGTCGCATGCTTAAGTATCATAAACCAGGACAGACCAATTCTTAACAAAACAAAATCGAAAAATAACTCAAAACTTGATAAGGGTATGAATACTTTTTTTGTTGTTAACTGTACTCAATCAAAACTCACCCAAATAATGGTGTCCACATAAATTTTTTTGACAGTCATTCTTTCTCGAAATTGTAGAAAGGCATTCAGATCACAGGTGAGTCGACCAGAAATGCCGATGAATTGAACCTGAAGAGAATATAATTTATAATACTATGTCAACTTCACACAATTGATGCAGTTTTCTTCTTGGCTTACTTATTCAAAGGAAGGATG
Source organism: Heliocidaris tuberculata (assembly GCA_025618425.1). Lineage (NCBI taxonomy): Eukaryota > Metazoa > Echinodermata > Echinoidea > Camarodonta > Echinometridae > Heliocidaris > Heliocidaris tuberculata. The sequence continues at coordinate 37,687,246 of CM046833.1, forward strand.
CACACTAGGCTGGCAAAAACCTTTCTACTGCATGCCTGGTGAGAGGCCCATGACAAATGCATATTGAAATTAAAATGAGCATGGGTCTACACATAGAGAAATCATCAATTGTTTGATATATTTATGCATATTTTCCCCAACGTTTCTGCAACCTGCTAAGCCCTGTCCCATAAAGGGCCTCTGCCATCATCTGTCAATCATCAGTGAGCTAATAGTGATTTTGCAAGTGAAATTGTATTTAACTTTGTCAAAGCTGACACCTGTTACAATACAACATACAATAACAACATAGGAGTTGCTATTTTAGACATGCTGTAGCATCAGCAGGAAAAAAAAGGCAATGAGGAGGTATTGTATGAAAGCATGCAATTCTATTATGAGCGTGTGCTGAAATGGGGGATCATGATCACTGTCTATTGTATTGTGGAATAGTGGAATGTAACTTCTGCCAGCTCAGCACACACTCATAATAGAATTGCATGCTTCATGCTTCATGCTTCATGTCTATCGAGGCCTGTACGGCATCCACGTCCATGAAAACAATTAAAAAGGGTTGTTTTTTCACCACCAGACGGGTAACCCGGGGATCTCGTTTAGGGTATCAAAAACAGGAAAATTCTTTAAAAAAGGGTATCAAATTCATTATGGTTATGAAAAAAATCATCAAAAAGGGTAGGAAATTCGACAGTTCCATTTGGGAGCTGGTCAGGAGCAGCGAATCTGAAAATGCACAATAAAAAGAAAGATAACAGGGAAACAGGGAATCCAAAGAGGTTCTTTTCTATTTTTTCAATGAAAGCATCATTCTGTAATTAATGTGTTCCAAAGTAAATATTTGTCTTTAAGTCTTCCCTTTTGGCCAAAAAAGGGCCAAGAAGAACCATGCATCCTCAAATAGGGTGTAAATACTATGCAAGATCTAAAATATCCCTGTTAAGGATCTAAAATTCAGAAATTTTTCGCGTGTTTCCCTGAATAGGGTATCAAAAATCACTCGACTTAAATCCTTGTTTAGGGTGGTTTTCAGAAAGTCATGGACGTGGATGCCATACAGGCTTCAATGAGACATACATCCCTGAAAATTTTTATTTTATTAACAACATTCTGTATTTGCACTACGTGCTAGGTACCTGCGAGGTTGATACTCTTGTATTCATTGCAGAAAGAAACTGCTCATTGATTAACTTTGCACTCAGGCGGAGCTCATTCAGGTGTGGCATGGAACAGAGTGCTTCTACGAGGTCATCTGAAGCTTGAGTAGAGATCTGTTCACTATTCAATTCGAGAATTTGGACCTGAATAGACATTGATTTTACAACACTGATTTTAAACGTTGGTTACATATTTTTCTCAATACATTCTAAATACATGAATGCACTTCATCTTTTGAAATGTTGAATTATTTAACCCTTTCGAGACAATTGACCACATTTTGTGGTTTGGCTCAATAACTTTTGATTCAGAGCTCTAAAAAATATACCAGATGCATGAGTAGAAAGAGAAAAAAATTCTACACACATTGTTTCCATTTTTGTTGCATGACCATATTGCGTTTGATGCAAGGAATTTTAAAAAGGAGTATAAGCTTGAAAATCCTTAAATTGGCAACACATTGAGAGGTTCAAAATCACTGTTTTTTTCAAAATTGGCAATTTTTTTTCAACTTTCGACTAAGCTTCTAATGATGCATATTGTTTTCAAAGACATTACATTTTGTTAGAACCGTGTAGCACTAAAAGAAAAATATTATTGTTGCCAATTTGAAGAACAAAATGTGATCAATTTACCCCTTAAACAATTCCTGTCCTGAAAGGGTTAATGTGGGCCCATGCTGGGATGGAGAGTACGGTAAACAAACTTTTGACTGGGTGTCTTCCTTTTATTTTGGAGGATGACATCATTTCACTGCTGCATTACAGAATGGGGGGGGGGGGGGCAACTCTATAAAGTGAGAATACATGGCTATGCCTCTGCCTAAATTAAGTTAAGTTCATGACTCAAACTGTTTTTTAAATATTGTGATAACCAGAATAAAGAACTTATAATTACATGTTAATTACCTCTTTGACTCTCACCTTTGACCTAACAACCCAAAAGTGGGATCACTTTGTCTCCTCATAGTCATGCATACAAAGTAGTTGAAATATGGCGATAACAAAACTAACAAATCTTTAATTTCATGCATACTGACCTCTATGAATTTTGACCTTTGACCTACTAAACCCAAAATCTAATCACTTCGCCTCACTATGGGGATGCATACTACTGTAAAACCAGAAACTTTCGCGACATTAAACTTTCAAAAATTGTTAATGACAACCAATTTTGCAGCAAGAAACTTTCGCGAATTGCAATAATCTTATGTTGTTCCAATTGTGATTTGATTATTTCATGGCATGTAACTTTCGTGGCGAATTTCGACCATTCGTGAAAATCGCAAAAGTTTCATGCACACGAAAATTTCTGGTTTTACAGTAGTACCAGATTTGAAGTTCACAGCTAAAACAGTCATTAAGATATGGTGATAACAAAACAAAATAAGATGAATGTGACTGCATCTCCTATATGCCTCCACCTAAATTCAGTTAAGCTCATGATTCCAATTGTTCTTGAAATATTGTGATAACCAGAACAAGAAGCCTACCATTACATGTTAATTGAACTCTCTGACCTTTAACCTTCGACCTAACAATCCAAAAGTCTGATCACTTTATCTCTCCTAGTCATGTATACAAAATTGTTGAGATATGGTGATAACAAAACAAATCTTTAATTCCATGCATACTGACCTGTATGACCTTTGACTTTTGACCTACTTACCTCAAAATCTTATCAGTTTGTCTTACTACAGTGATGCATACTAGCACCCTGTTTGAAGTTCACCTCAAATGGTTCTTAAGGTATCGCATTAATGAGGCTAAAACCTGAAATTTCAGTACTGACCTCTGTGACCTCTGACCTTTGACCTAAGTAACCCAAAATCTAATCAGATCGTCTTCCCATGGTGATACATACAAGCACCAAATTTAAAGTTCTTTCCTCAAATTGCTCTTGAGATATTGCACTAACGATAAAGTGGGACGGATGGACGGACAGCCTGAAAATAATGCAGCGGGCACTACCTTCGGTGGGCGGAGGCATAAAAAATAATTTCATGTACATTGACCTACGTAACCTGTGACCTTCGACCTACTTACAGAAAAATCTAATCAGTTCGTCTCACTACGGTGCTGCATACTATTATCAAGTTTTAAGTTAATGGCTCACATCCTTACCAATTTCCCTTTATTTTTTGTGATATTATCATTTGGAAATCAGGGTGAAATTCTCATCAATCAGCTTAAAAAATCAAGATTTGCATTCATTTATTACAATTAATACAAATCAAGATATAGTTATAATAGAAATTTACATAAACCACTGAATAAAATGAACTTTAAGCGGCTGAAAACAAAGTGCGTAGCTTACGGTCCCCCACTCTAAGAGGTGAATGTGATGGTGTTTTCAAACCACTTTAAACATTTGCACCACTATATGCTTCAACAGATCCATACCTACATATACTTATGTACAGTACACGTATATAGAGTAAAGGAGGGTGTTTTCAGCCAGGAGGGGATTTTGGCCGGTCCATCGTATGCAAAGCAAAATCAATTCAAAAGGCATAGAATAATGGCATATCACATAATCACACACATAGAGTAAATGTCAAATTAGTAGTAAAAAAAGTATCCATAAATATCACATTTCTATCGACGTACATGCAATCGGTAGTCCCACTACAAAAATCTGGAAACGTGCGTTTCTTAAGCGTGTCAATACCATGTACATGGTTAAAAATACTGAGTTGTATTTCAAGAAATTTTCAGTTTTAGATCAGGATTTTTTGCATGTCGGAAGCTCAAAAGTGTCTGATAGCAAGTTGCAGTCATGAATGGTCAGTGTGAAACACACATGCTATAGCTCTGTATGTATTGCAATGTCAGTGTCTGATATACCGTGCCGCGGAGGTAAATTTTGGCTGAATAACATATGGGGTGCTCCAACGTCTGACGCTGGCTCAAGACGCTGGGATTTTGATCAGCACGCGCACTTCCCATAGACTTTGTATATGCAGACGAAAACTACAGCCACCATGCCGAAAACTGCCTCCGAGACAACTAGAAATTTAATTCGTCACTGAAGATGAATTAGGTGGTCTGTCCCTGTGGCAATTTGCTTTGTCAGATGTGATAATATTTGTGCAAGATAATAATCATGGTAATGTTGACGACAATGATGATAAAATGGTCATATAAGTGATAACAAGGACGATAATGATATATTGATGTATTGATAATGATGATCATAATGACAATAACCACGATAACCTAAGTGGCATAGCGCCCCTTCAAGTTCAATTTTATGGGCGAATTTTCGAAAAGTGCTTGAAATCGCATAAAACATGTGCAAAATGAATTTGGGACGATTTGGAGCATTTCCAAATTTTGTGCCCGCACTGACGCGCCGACATATGCGTACGGGCAGGTTTAACAAAATGACCTTGACTGGAATGACATTGATCTTAACCATGCCAAATATGAAAGAAAAATGACATTTCGTTATGAACATATGACCATAAGTTGATTTTCACAAAATGGCGCCTGGATGACATCACAATAACCTGATGACCTTGAAAAAGATGCGGGAACTTGACCTTATTAGGATTAATAACTGACGAAAATTTGAAGAAAATTGACTAGGCCGATTTTGAGAAATCATGATAAAAAATTGGACGATTTGATATTGCAGGACACGTGGGAGATTAACCCTATAGCTTTAATAATACACGACAGGGAATCAGATTGTACACAAACTACTGCACACTACCTTCCAATAGACATAACACGCAAAACAAGGCAGTTTATTACATTGTTTGTGCTTGTATATGTTATAATAGTCAAAGGAGATGGTAAAATGAAAGGCAAAAAAAAAAGACCAACTAGGGATCGAACCGGAGTCACCGGAAAGGGAGGCTTGTGCTTTACCAACAGACCAAAATATTTCCAATAGAGATAACACGTAAACGAAAAAACGGGATTCTCAAATGACACTTTGTAGTTAAAAAATGGGCATGATCTGACATCTGATCAAAAAATTGGAGGGCACACTTCTGAAAGCTTATAGTCTCAGCTATAACATACTAAAATTTGGAAGGAAATCGAGCAGAAATAGCAGAGATACTGCTCAAAGAAGACTGGCATGTTGAATCAAGTTTTGAGAAAAAGTCCTATAGAGAATACACGCAAAATGTGAAAAATTGACATGCATCCTTTAATTGCAAAAATACGCCATGATACCTTTGTCAAAATGAAAAATGGTGGCAATTAATCTTGTAGAGAATTGTCTCAGCTACAACATATCAAAATTTGGAAGAAAATCAACAACCTATTACTGAAATATCGTCAAATGAATACAAAAAGTATGACATCATTTTTTAAAAATCGAATTTTTGAGTTCATATGCAAATATGACGACGTTCCGATCGATCGACCCCCAAATTTTTTTCATGAATTCATATATATATCTACAACTCATAGGCTTTCAGAATGTGTAACAAAATTGGGGGGTTTCCTCACATTCTGATGAGCTATGGTGGATTTTATATAGACATGTTTTTACCACTTTTTACATTATATTGCCCATTGACGCGCGCACAAATTTGAAAGTTTGACGCGCGCGTGTGGCATTATAGAAGGTTGAGAATGAGTGTAAATAGTTGCAAATTGTCAAGAATAGTGTCAGGAATACAAACCATGCGAAAAAACGGGGTTTTTATGTCCTGTACGAGCTGCGTGTGCGCACGCACAGAAAATTGTGAAATGCTTAAAATGTCCTGAACCGTACTCTAATTTGATTAAAAAGTGATTTTGAGCATTTTTAAACTTTGACGCGCTTACGTGTGCGTCATGATGCGCGTGCGGATTTTTGTTGATGTGTTATATTGACCCTTGACCTGAAGTTCATGTGTGTCAAATATGGTTCATTTTTGATGACTCGTTATGAAGATATGATCGATAATGTGATTTCACAAAATGGCACCTGGATGATGTCACGATGACCTGATGACCTAGATATTTCGTGGCACTTGACCATGATAGGCCTGATGACTGACTGAAATTTGATGAAAATTGAGTGAGCCGAATTTGAGTAATCATGCTCACAAGAAAGTGGGAGAAAAATAAAAGATAAGTAAAGAAAAAAAAATTCTGACGAAGTTAAGAGGTGATCTGTCTACGACAGACCACTTAAATATTGCCATGGCAACTCTTTTTTTCGGGACTTTTGTTTTGTTGTAAAAGTAACAATATGAGCTTCCATGATTTGAGAAGTGAAAATGATTTTGAAGTAAAGTGTCCTAAAACTGCATTTTGTCTCAAGTGGCCAAAAACTCCCTCCCTTACTCTACGTCTCATGTTCAATTTTTTTTGTTCCTACTGTACATGTAATTAGCTGGAAATTACTTCATTGGCACTTCTCACTCTAGCCTACTTGTAAAGTTGTACTTGGTCAACTCTAGTTTCAATTATGTTTCTGTAGTTCTACCAATATGTGTAGGTGGACGTACCTTGATGAGCGATGCCTTTTCTTTCAGGGTAGAAAAGAACACATCACGGAGGGATATCCATTCCAGTTTCAACTGTCTCAGGTTTGGCATGGTGCAAAGTGCACTTGCAAGGCCACAGCAGGCTGGTGGTGACAGTTCTGGGTTTTCACTTCCCCTCAAAGTGACATCTTGAACCTGAAGATATATTCACTGAAGATGGTTTGTCATTTATCATGGCAAATTTCCCTAGTCACATTACTCTTTATACACCTGCAAGAAATATTGCCATGACAACTCTTTTATTTTTTCTGGGACTTTTGTTTTGTTTTAACAGTAACAATATGAGCTTCCATGATTTGAGAAGTGAAAATAATTTTGAAGTAAAGTGTCCTGAAACTACATTTTGTCTCAAGTGGCCAAAAACTCACTCCCTTACTCTCCGTCTCATGTTCACATTTTGAGTTCCTACATGTAATTAGCTGGAAATTACTTCATTCACACTTCTCATTCTAGCCTACTTGTAAAGTTGTACTTGGTCAACTCTAGTTTCAATTATGTTTCTGTAGTTCTACCAATATGTGTAGGTGGACGTACCTTGATGAGCGATGCCTTTTCTTTCAGGGTAGAAAAGAACACATCATGGAGGGATATCCATTCCAGTTTCAACTGTCTCAGGTTTGGCATGGTGCAAAGTGCACTTGCAAGGCCACAGCAGGCTGGTGGTGACAGTTCTGGGTTTGATGCCAATGGTTTTGGGTTTTCATTTCCCTTCAAAGTGACATCTTGGACCTGAAGATATATTCACTGAAGATGGTATGTCATTTATGTTTGCAAATTTCCCTAGTGACATTACTCTTTATACACTGTTGCTCATAAAGTTGGAATAAAATATTTTTCAACACTTTTCATTAAATTATTGTGACAATGTGATTTACTCTTGATAGATAAAGTGTATATCTTCTCAAAACTTTATTGATCAATCTCTTCCAAACATATCACAATGAAAATCAAACCACAACTACCCTTTACAAAATGTGTATTCAGGCTTAAACAAAATTGGGATTATTGAAACAATAGGATTAAGGGTTTTGTTTCAATTCTTCAACCTTGGCCAGTTTAACAGGAAACACATATTCAAGGGGATTTCATGCATAAGAATATCCAATAATACTCTTTAAAATGCCACGCAGTCACTAATATTGAGTATGCCACCCCTGACATGGATCATGTGTTGAGACATCGTGGCATACTGTCCACAAGCTTGTTGATATTGTCAATGGGCGGGGCGTCCAACTCTTCGGTCAGAGCCTGGGCTAACTCCTGCAGAGTTTGAGGAATATTGTCCCTTTCACTGATGGCTCGGCATAAGGCATCCCAGGCATGCTCGACAGGGGTCATATCAGGGGAGCAAGCAGGCCATATCTGCTGCACCCCCTCTGCATCAAGAAATTCTCTCACTGCAGCTGCCCTATGTGGTCTAGCGTTGTCATCTTGCAGCTGAAACTTTTTCCCATAGATCCGGCACCACCAATGATGTGGCGAAGTCGAGTAACTCTGTGTTGAACAGTTACATGTAGGTGTTGACACTTGTTCATTCATCTTGCTCAGAAACCATGCTGAATCAATCTTTGATTTACAGTTTGGCAGGAAACATTGATTCCATGGCGTCTTCTTCACAAACAACGAAGGTGACTTGCTGGCATTTTCCGGTTTCTAAAGCACAGGTCAAGCAGCTGCCAATCATCTCGTCTAGTAGTCAGCCGTGGTCATCCTGGAGATTTTTGTTGCCTCAAATCACCCTCCTCTTAATGACGGTTGAGGATTTTACAGACCGCACTGCAATATTCCAAGGCAATCAGCAATATCACCTTATTTGTGTCCGTCCTGTTGGAGTGCAAGTACTCTTTGGCATATTACCTGTCGCGTAGGACGAGGCATATAGCCTAGGAAACTTCTATCTCAAATTTGGTAGAAAATGATACAGCCAATTCTGAAAACGTGGACTTATTGCATACCGACTTTAAGCAGGAAAAGGATAACACATCAAATGTCTTGCCTTTTATAGTGCCAAACAAAAGGCTACGTTTAGTAATGAATGTTATTCATGAATTTATTTCACCTGGGTAATTGGGACCCATTATGTAACCACTGCACCCATATCAAAACCTACGTGTACATTTCCAATTCGCGTGCGCCCTCCGTTTTGCAATGGGGAAAAACGCCATTACATGCTAATTTTTTACACTATCGTCTGTAAAACTGAAACAGCTGAAGCAAAATACTAATTTGGCTGGTTATAGAAGGATGAGAACATACTATTCAGAAAAATAACTAATTTTGTAAAAAATTTGTACGACTGCAGATAAGTGAAAAGTAGAGAGATTTTGGGGCCTCTTTTGTGAAGTTTGTAGAAAAGTGTTAACCAGCGATTTTCCCTTTCTTTATCAATGCATACATCCAAATAGCGTCATCTTTCAACTTAATTTGGCGGAATCATTTTCCAAAATATTCCTAGCCTTAAGAAGATATAAAGCTTTTTTTTCATTTGTTGATTATGACTACCGCACTTTTTATTCTTATAAAAATTCATGTTTTAATTTGTCTATGGTCGCAACTCTTATTTCTAGTCCTGCTCAATAGACTTGCAAGTAAATCTATGCTTGGCATGCATTACACACACATATACTGCTCCACAAGTATACAGCAGAACTCGTCCTCAGTGGATGCATGTACACTGGAATCAATCACAACATTATTATAATCGCGTTCGCATGTGTGCATAGTGTGTACGATGAATGGGCTGAAAAATACATACAGGTTTTAATATGTGTTCAAAAGTGATTACTGATGCATTTAAATATATACTGGAGTACTGGGAGTTTCGCAAATTTCTGCAGTTTGTTTTTTCTTGGTTTGTATTTCATGTGAAAGTTCCTTTTAACTACTGAAATGTGCCTTATTCACCCTGAATGTGTCTTCACATATTTATAACTTCATTTTGAAATTTTTCGACTTTTTGACGTCGTCCCACATCAAAAAGTAACAGACTATTTTGAATTTTAATGTATAGCTCCCTCTGAGGTTTTTGATATCCTATTCAGGGAAACCCGTGAAAATTTCTGATTTTTAGATTCTTAACAGGGATTTTTCGAGGATTGGTTCTTCTTACAACAAAATTTTTTATTAAAAAAATAGCCGTTAATTTGTCACAGTCGATACTGAATTTCTCATCTAAACTGACTCTACACGGGTGAGATAAGAGTTATTATGCTGAGTAAGCATTAAATACTGAATGCTGATATATATATCTAGATACTTTGAAATCTGTGACCAGTACTCCAATATCTCTTTAAATAGGAACAAACAGAGGACTGTGTCTGAAAACAAAATTATTCCCACTTTATGGGCAACAATATACATGTACAAACTTATCTTTATTATTATTTCTGTGTAATTATGCCATAATAGCACAAGAAAATTCTGGAGTCTTTCCACATTGCTAGAATTCATATTTCCCAGCAGAGAATTTTCATCATTGATCTTACTAAAACAACCGAGCACACTCTATGATTACTTGCTTCCCTTGTGAGACATTTCCTAACATGAGCTGAGCTATGTTTCTTAACCTGTTGACTACTGAATTCTCCAACTCCCATTGGCTCAATACAAGGGCCACCTGGTTCCTGTAGGCAATAGGTTAAGTGGAAATTTGCTATCTGACACACTCTGCAAACATGATCTGCCATTGACAAGTGTCTTGTCAAACACCCAGGTTTTTCAATGTGGTTGATATATCAACAGTGGGGTTCTGATCTGAAGGCTAAAATCTCCTATGGGACGTAGTCTACCAGATGACAGGAGGATCATTCCATTTCAGTTTCAAATTGGCAATATATTTACACAAGTAATACTATGAAGCTTTGTATTCCAGCATTGAGTTCACTATACCTACGGGTGCTTTGGATTGGTAATGTCAATGTGATGAATTGTCAGTCAACGCTCCCATCGATCTGCTCCTACACACAAAATGTCTAAAACATTATTTTGGTGAAATTCCATATTGGCAGGACAGGATATCTTTTTAAAGGAAGGATATAACATCATGCCATCCATGGTATATATCTTGCGTACAGCACTCAGGAAAAAGTCACTTGTTACAGAAATGGAGATACACAATATTTTACTGTACAACAAATAGGGAGAATTGTTCGTGATACCTCACAGCCAACCAACCAACCAAATTGCTAATTTGAGATTCACACAGATTTAAAGATCTCATCTTTCAAACATTGATTTTTTCTTGTTTGTCAGATTTCTTTCAATTTTCATCTGCATGTTTTTCTTATCTTTCTGCTTCCACACGACTCACACTTGTAACAAATGTTTGACTCCCCTTTGATATCTAAATGTGTTTTGAAATATTTTCAGGGTTTTTAAAGATATAAATGGATATTACATAATTCCGATAAACTCTTGAAAATCACTGCATCTATGTAACTTGAAATTTCAAAGTAGATTATCTGTTCATATTGTGTTCATCTAGGTAAATGTACCTTTATTGATGATGCCACCGCTTCCAATGTAGAATAGAATTCGTCTTGGAGTCTATACATTTTACCCAGTGTCAGTTGAGTCAAGTCTGGCATTGAACACAGAGCACTTACAAGATCAAAGGAGGCCTGTGCCTGATTGCCAATACTAGCTGCAAAGTTGAGATCTTGGACCTGAAGAGTGTGAACATGATCATTTTAATACATCACATCTATGATCACTGGCACTGGGGGCTTTTATGCATGCACATTAAGAATTCAACTACATGGGGCAAATTACATATACATGTACATTATATAGAAATACATGTAGGCTCAGAATATTTTGTAGAAGCAAGCTTTTTTGCTCCTTCTCTTTTTTCTTCAAAAAGGGATGGACCTGGAATGTGAACATTTTTTAAGTAGGAAAACTATACAGCCGGAAAAAGAAGCTGATGGTGTTGCCATGCCTGCCATAAATTGAAAAAAAAATGGACAATGCCATCCTAAAAATATATTGAAGAATTGTACTTGTTAAAGCTAAATACAACAGCCAAATTTTCAATGATTTTGGGTGAATGGTCAGTTGATAGTTTTTAATTGCCAACATAAGATATGCAACTTTGTCACCCTGCAGTTGTCTGAATACAAGAAAAATAATTATTGTTCATGAACTCATACATGTATCTATAATTTTCTTCAACTGAAAACTTGGATTGTATTACCGAACAGCATTTTATTACCGAACGCGTACAGTTAAGCGGCTAAAAATGGCTTCCATACGCGTGGGATACGTGTATGTTCTCCACACTATCAACACCAAGAACACAGGGCAGAAGTCATAAAATGAGGCAAAAAAACATAAGTAATATCTTATAACCTGCTCTCTCATCACCCCCAGTCGTCACCCACTGGCCTCAAATCGGGGTAGGTTGTGTGTCTTTTTCCCATAGGGGGCACACGTTCGGTAATACAATACCTTTTTCAAGGCACCAAAACGCCGCATCGTGGGGAAGGGGTTTGCTCGGAAGGGAATATTGTATTATATCTATGTTGTCTTTTCCAAATTCCACCAACTTCTTTTTCTGTAGGACTTTAAGCATTCATTATGTAAGTTTGACAGATATTCATTTGATATTTTATTTGCTATGGTTGATTTTCTGAAAAGTGTTTGGTAATAGGATCCACTTCCATACATTTTGTAGAAGTAACTGAGTAGATCTAACTAGACAAGTAGTGTACAAGAAGTTTACCTTGGAGAGATGTCCTTGTGCTGCAAGGCAAGTGGTAAAATTGTCATGTAATTCTCCACATAGTGTAACTTTCTTCAGAGAAGGTGACGAACACATCATCTCTGCAACATCACCTGACATTGTTGGTCCACACTTCCTGTCAACAATCAGTTGAACCTACAACATATTACAACATGAATATGACATGGAATATTCAAGTAAACAATAAGAAAAACAAATATTGATACACTCTAAATGTGTTGGATTTTAGGCTGACAAAAGTAAAAAGGGTTTAGTAGGAGAAGGTGTGGATAGTTATTACAGAGGATTAGTCGATACAAAAGGATTTATCACATCACTTTTTACAGCTAATAATGGTTGATAAGTTTTTCGAAATAAAAAAGAAGATCAAGATATGCTAAGCAGAACGTTTGGTTTCCCAGCACTTCATAAAGATATACACAGTTTTTAAAAAACCCCAAAAGCATTTAGTCTCACATACTAATGTTTGAAGAGCTACTGTCTGAGAGAATCAGGCATATGGAAACGCGATGTTCATTTTTTCGCACGGCCTCAAAACCAGTCAGTTTGTGTGGAAAACGCGCTCAAAGTTGTCGATTTTCAGAACTCTTTTCGCCATAACTTTTCACCTACTTGCTCAATTTCGCTGGTAGAAAGGGATTATTAAATTTTGAATTCTTTTATTTCATACAATTATAAACAATATTCAATACTTTGAAGAAAAATACTTTTTTCAAGTTTGTCTCATGCTTGTATGTAAATGCGCATTTTTCTCAGCTTCGCTAAACTGCCGACTGTCATAACTTCAAGCCAAATTCTGCTATACAGCTGGTAGAAAAAAAAATCTATGCGTTAAATTCCAAGGATTCTAAAGATGTCAACATCATTCTGATTGGTTTTAAAAAAACACTGTCTTTTTTAATGTCCAATATAGGATATCGTTACAAAATTGCCCCAAATTGAGGAGTTCCGCTCGAGGCAAAGGTGGCAAATCCAGCCATACAAAATGTATGTGTTGCTAGGAGCTACATGTCCTCAAGGATTGTAACTGTGAACACAGAGGCTCACTTCTCTTGAGATTTGAGGCAATTTTTACACATTTATCAGTTGAGTAGTAATCTAACATTCTAATAAGATTATTATTGTAAACCTTAAGATTGAAATTTTGATCCACTTAGAGAATTTTGAAAAAGAAAGCTCAAATTTTAAAGATTTACGAAATGTTTGTCTAACTTTGTGTCTCTCCAGCTGCTGATAGATCATGATCACACAGATTTTACAGTACCGTACGTATTGGTACTGCGCATTTCACACACAGACCGCGTATTTCACACACACACCACACATTTCACACACAGACCACGCGTATAGCCACCGTGCAGTGATCGACAAGCTCATCTGCCAATCAAAGCATAGTGAACAAAAATACGGGGTAAGGTTTTGATATGCAGGGGTCGGAAGATGGGGGTCAGCAAATTGGACTCATATTTTAAAGTTTGATCAAGTCCTTTGAAGCATTTTCAAAAATAGCTATGAAACCGCTCCACCATTCCTATCTGTGATTTTACCAACCCACCCCAAAATGCGCCCTCTGTAGCCTACTTGACACTTTTAATTTACGAAAAATGCCCAACTTTACGTAAATGTTTCACCTAGGTAAAATGACCCGATCTCTTTAAAACTTTAGCCACAAACCATCTTTACCTGGTTGGCGCTTCTAATATAAAATTGAATAATAAATTATTAGACTAAATGGTGATATTTTTACTTGGAAAGTTCTATTTTTTTTTTTGTTGAGAAATTTGAAAAAATGCAATTTTACGGTAAATTCAACAGAGTATAACAAAAATGGCCCAATTTTTTATGAGCTAATATTTGGTCAGGAAGTGTCTCCACGTGTCCACTTTTAATTTATGATTTTAAAAGTGTGGAGTGTCTTACACTTTTTATGCACACGTCTGTTAAAAACTACCATTTTTTAACTTCTGACAAATTTCTTTAAAAAATGTTTTTTCAATGCTAACGTTGACAAACAAAATGATTCGTGACCCAATGTACTTTCAAGTCATACTTGGGCATGTTGGGCCATCATAGAGCTATGTTCGATATCTGAATTTTAAAATTGTTAGGTATTTTTTTGTATTTATGTCAAAGTATCCTTATAGTATAGAAAAAGACAAGAAAAAGACAATAACTTTAACATAAATTTGTCTTAGGCTAATACCAATGACCTAACTTTATTTTTAATCAATATTTGGTCACAGAGTGCCTTCATAGTGCTTCTTTCGATAACTGATTTCAAAAGTGTGGAGTAATGTGTACTTGTTATGTAAAAATACACCTAATATATGCCATCTTTCATATTTTTTGGAAAATTGAAATAAAAAACGTTAATTGAAACCTAAATTCATATCAGGCTAATGTCAATGACCTAACCTATTTTTAATCAATAATCTGTCCCATAGTGCCTCCATAGTGTAAATTTCAATATCCGATTTCAGAAGTGTGGAGTAATGTGTCTTTAATATATAAAAATAAACCTTAAAAATCATTGATTTTCCCTCTTTTTGAAAAATTGAAAGAAAAAACAAACAAAAAAAACCATGTTAATTCAATCTAAAATTCATCTCACGCAAAAATCAATGACTGAAATATATTTTGGATTAATAGTTGATCGCAGAGTATCTGCAAAATGCTACTTCCAATACCTCCCCTGGTTTCAAGAGGGTGGAGTAATCAGTACCTTGTAAAAATTTTCCTAGGTAAAATGTGCTTAAATTATGCCAATTTTAACATTTTTGGATTTAATAAGAGAGAATCAAGTTTTAAGCTCTGATAATTCATTAAATCCCAATATCAATGACCTAACTCCTTTTAACTAATTTAGGAATGTCCTGGTCACAGGACGCCTTAATAATTACTAATTTTGATATTTAATTTTTTTAAGAATTGAGTAATCATCTCTATTATTGTGAAGATGTGAGCATGCTGGTGTTCACATTTTGAACAAAGAAAGTTTAAACTATTAATTATATCAAACCCAAATTTAATACATAACTCCACATTGATTTACCCAGTACTTGGTCATAGAGTGCCTTCATAATTTCACTTTTGATAACTTGATAAGGAATTATGCTGCGCATCTTATATCAACAAGAGTTTCATGTTGTCATATTTACCAATATGAGAAATGAAAAAAAAAATAGTAATAAAGTAGTTTTAACCCTATTCCACTAAACCTGTGTAAAATTGGACAGAAAGCATAATCTATGTAATAGTGAAATATTAATGCAATTCAAGTGGACGACGATGATATTTAAATGGTTACATGTCGTTTATCCAGTTTTTATATATCCAAAGGTTCGTTGATCCAAACGTTCATTAAATCAAAACTTCCAAAATTCTGAAGGTTCTTTAATCCAAAGTTTTGTAATTACGGAAATGGAATGGGGTTCCCAATTCCGTAAATGAAACAAAACCCTAATATCATTTTCCACAAGTATGAACATTGCAATAAAAAACTTCAAATTTCAAACTAACGGGTTAGTAATCATTTATCGGACCAGAAAATATATACATGCAGCAATAAGATAAAACAGCAAGAAGCGTGTACTTGGAAAGACGGTTTCTGCATTACGTGTAGGGAAACGGTAAACGTTTCGGCATCATTTACCCAACCAAAAAAGTAAGTTCCCCCTGAAACTTTTTAATATATCTCGAGAAATATTTGAAGAAATCTGTTCATTCAAACAGCAAAGTATGCAGATTTTTTGTTTTACCCACATTTTGATTGGTTATGTGTGAACAATCGATTGTGTTGTGAATGAAATCATGGTTTTTATTCCCGTCGGTAGAAGGAAAAAGTAGCACTATGTGTTTCATAATGTAACACAGTTTACGTGTATGCTATTTTCAATTCTTTTCATCTTTAAAGGGCAATCCAACCTTGGTAATAAGATGATTTGTGTGAAAGCAGAAAAATAAGAAAAACAGGATGGTGAAAGTTTGAAAGAAATCGGACAAGGACTAAGAAAGTTATGGAAGTTTGAAAAATGAGATCACTACATCTATGCGAATCTCAAATTGGCAATTTGGTGAGTCAATTGTGACATTTTTGTGGACAACTCTCCCATTTGTCGTACACAAAAATATCATTAATTTGCGGTTTTCTTCGAGGCGCTTTTACCCTCAGGGCTATACTCAAAATATATTGGAGATAGCATATTGTTATAGGTCTTCATGAATGAAAAGATCCTACTGAGTAATGCATTTTGAAAAAAAGTGACATTTTAGTCATTTTGTGTGTTAGAGCGAATGGGGGAGTTGTCCACAGCTACATCACAGTGACATTACCCATTCGGCCAATTTGAAATTCCCATAAGCATAGTGATTACAACTTTCAAAAATTCATAACTTTCTTATTACTTGTCCGATTTCGTTCAAACTTTCACCAATCTGCTTCTCTGATTTTTCCTCTTTCTTTCAAAGCAACTTGCTATCAAGGTTGGATTTCCCTTTAATCATGTTAAGATGCATAATTTGTTGTGGAGCCTCATGAAACTGCGTTAAAAATCAAAATTTTGAAATAACTTTGTCTATAGTGTGTAGGGAAAAAAGAAGAATTTAGAATAAACGTCTTATTCATAGGGGATGGGCACAATCAAACAAAAATAAACAATATAAAAGCCTTGGGAAAATTCTTAATCTAATTATTGTGCATGTTTCATATTGAAAATGTAAATCATTCAAGCACCAGCCATGCTAAAGAAAAATATTTAAAAACAAGAGTCAATAATCAGGGTCCTCCACTGAAAATAGCGATGCATACTGAAGCATCTAACTTCTGAGTTTTCCCAACATTCAGCAGTACTGCTATGAACATCCCAAAATTAATGAATTTGTTTTTTTTTCAAAGAAAATTTTACAGACTTTAAAATGATACCAAATATGCAGCTAAGATTCTGTAACATTAACAATATGGTTTTGATTAAACTCGAAAAAAAAAGGGTAAAAGGAAGTCATTATAAAAAAGAATATTCTTTTGGCAATAGCAGGATTTTAGTTATAAACTCATACCAAATTCACATAACCAATGATAGGATAAACAAGTGAAGGGATTCTCTAATGATTCTAAATAAAATGATAATAATTAAGTAATTCCAGAAACATTTTCAATCCAACTTGATTTTCCGATTTTTTTTTCATCAGGTTTATACAAACTAAACATATGAGAAAATGAAGAAGAATTTATTGTGTATTCCTATCCTAATATTTCTAATATTTTGACATCCCAATTTATTCAAATGTCTCAAGCTTAGTCCATTACCCAAAATATTGAAAGCGACTGATACACATTATTGCTAATCTTTTGCACAATTCCTTCCAAATGACCTTCTCTGTTATAAATACATGGGACCATCTTTCCCTTGGGTTCGTCCATTGAGTACTCTTGAGCAAATGTGAAGGCATAACATTTAATAATCTTTCAGACGATAAAATAATTTTTCTTTACAACAGTTTCATTGTTTTAACATTCATAAATTTACAAGAAATGTACACCTCAGTCGAAAACGACACTTTTCAGCTTTCGCGGAAATGACCTATTTTGAGCAGGTGGCGACGAAAAAAGTAAAAGCCACTCCATGGATTTGAAACCTGGAATGGATTAACCTAGCTTTGGCCCATATCTAATGGCAAAACCAACTTTTAAAAAGTTAGGCCATCTGAGATATACTACTTCAAAAATGACCTAAAATGGGCATTTTTTCTGTTTTCTTGAAAATGGGAAAATTGGCATCACCCCTATAGTAATAACGGAATGATCCAACAATCTATTTTTGATATTGTCTATACAGATCTTAAAGGTTCCCTTCTATGAAATTCTAATTCTTGTTATTTTGTACATGATACTCATCTAAATTGAAAAATGACATCCGTTTGCAATGAATACGTATCTGAATATTTTTAAAATAATATTTTCCCCACGTATTCAGGCCTAAACGAGTCTGCTAAGCTCCGCCCCCTTTTAAACCCCGAATTCTCGTTCTTCGAGCATGATTGACGTGTGACGTCACAAACCGACATCGCCGGTGCTTGTTTACAATATCTTGCATATATCACGCGTGCAAACTAACTTGCAGTTATATACCACCTCGAAAACCACCTCTAAATCGAAGTATGCCGCAACGCTGTGTCTTTGCAGGTTGCAGCAACATCACAAAGGAGGGTGTAAGTCTACATTTATTCCTCAAAGACCCAAATATTAGAAGAAAATGGACCTCAAAAGTGAAACTAACTCGCGTCAATTGGAAGGGGCCGAGTGACCGCAGTGTCCGTGTGTTCCAAGCACATTTGTGCGGAGGACTTCCTCGATAGTACGGGGCTGCATGCGGCGTTTGGCATCAAGAAGAGGCCGTCCCTGAAGCAAGATGCCATCCCCAAAATCAAACTTGATCTACGGTATCTATTGATCATACTGTATATCTATTGATCAACTATCACTGTACCTACACTAACTTAGTCTACCGGTACTTATTATTCATAGCAGCACAATGAAAACATGCATGGTAACAGGAGAGCTAAGGGTTTTCTGGATATCAATGTTAGAATTTACTAGAAACAAAACGCTACCACCCCATGCACCAGTAAAACCCTACCCAAGCCCAGGCCAGGCAGGGTCAGCAGGCGAACGACCGAACGGCACGGCGTGTACACCTGCGCACGTCGAGCTCACTGCCTCGATCAGCTATCAGCTCAGCCTCATCAGGACTGGGGCATTTTGCAAGCGCAAACAAGATTCATAATTGGTGGATATGCGTAAATTAAAATTTAATCGGCAATCTAATTATCAAAAGGAATTACTAGTTATAATTCCCAAGTCTCCCGTCGATATCTTCTCCGTTATTGAAATCAGGGACGTCTCTGTCATATAATCAGAATCCGACATGTCTGGTTCAAACAAATACGGCCGTGCCCCTAATTCCTCTTTTATTTCTTCTGTCTGAAGAAGATGTTATCGTTCGTTGATATAGGATTAAAAAAAAACTAAAATGAAGGGCTGTAATGGCACGAAGTCGAAGCTAGGATCTACACGAAGTTCAATAGCCTACACACACACACTTTCAGCTTGCGTGGAGTCAAGCATTCTGAGTGTGACGTCACATGACGTCATCGATCACTGGACCGATTTTCCAAAATTTTTAGGGGCGTTCCCAATTAATTTTTTATTTTCAAGTTTACAGATTAATGAATGGAATTCAGGTAAAATGGTTGACAGATCTGGATTCACAGTAGAAAAGTCTACTAATTGAAGTTCCTTTGTAATTCCATAAAAGGGAACCTTTAAGAAGGATAGAAGGAGAAATCCTGTAAGTTTCGTTTGAATGGCATAATCTTAATTGCATTTTTACTCTGAATGAAAATTGCACTAAATTTCAAAATTCATGTCCTTGATAGGTACCAAAAAATGCTATTTTCATGGGTAGGGATAACTATGAATGGAATTATGAACAGAAAATTTTAACATCCTTTTCGTAGGATATACCCTGTATATACCACAACTTCAAAATATAAAAGAAATCTGCCGACCCCCATCTTCCGACTTTTTTCAAATCCGCCTGATTCTCTCAGACAGTAGCTCTTAATAGACCAGTTTATAAATGCATTCAAATTTATGATATTTATGGATGCTTTTTTCCTCAGAGTGCAAAGAGATCTGAGTTGCATGTACATGTTTTAAGATAATTAGCCCCTAAGTGAACTAAAATGAGCAGTTTTTCATACATTTTTTCTCAACACTGTCAATATCATTTTGAAGGTATTTGCATAATCTCTTATACAGTGGTTATATGGCTTCAATTAATGCACGGAACATTGATGATGACATGCATCATTGGGTCAACCAGTGAACCATATCTTACCATGTCTATTCCAACAAATGCGTATCCTGCTACAGTGTGTGCTGTCATGGTACTGTGTATTGTTAAGTTGCTTCTCTCTAGTGAAAATTCGTCTTTCATCACAGCTATTGCATTTCTCTCATGACACTCAAATGCAACATCAACAAGGAAGTCCTTTTGATTGGGTACAAAGTATTTCAAGACACTGATCCCAACCGCTTTGTTTTGAGATGCAGTGAAGTACAACAGATACCGAAATTCTTCCTTTCTAGGAACCACTACTTCCTTCATCAACTTGTTGTATTCACTGTTATCTATTTCATACAGGGAACCAAGATGTTTCCCAGCCATGTATTCCTGGAACAATTTGTGAGGAAAGAAGACTGTAGATGGCCTTCGAGGACTGCTTGCATTATGCCTTCTTTTTCGAGAGATAAGTATGTTCTCCTCTGACAACACCCCAACTTTACATGCTGTTAACATGGATTCTGGACAGTTCTGGAAGTCGTGTTCACTGAAGACAAGAATGTTGTTTAACAGACGAGTGAAGGCAAGATTGGCAACTGGTTCTAGGAGCTTGTTGATTTTTTTTAGACAATCATTGAGTGACTCATCAAGGCTGCATGATGGATTGGAAATTTTCAATGCATAGTGCTCCTTAAGGAAACAAAACATTTCCTTAAATATTTGAGAAAATGTTTGAAGTGATTTCAGCTTTTCTGTTTTTTGCTCATCAGACTCTCTCCACATGAGACAGAGCATAGCTACATAGATGGGATATGGGGACATGTTCTCAGATATGATATCATTATCTCCAGCAAAGTGGATCAGATCATTTGCCTTAGCTTTGTCATCAGCAAAATATTTATGAATGTAGACAGCCAAATTTTCCTTGTTGAAACCTTCAACATAAATGAATGTGTACAAACTCCTTAGTTTATCATTCTGTCTAATTTCTTTTGCCTTCCAGGGGCGTGTTGTTACCAAGACAGGGCAGGCCTCTAGCTTTCTCGAGCAAAGGATATCTACAACCTCTATACCCTTGCCATCTAATGACACAGTTTGCCTTCTGTCTGGGTCAGTGTTGCTTTGCTGTGTACACTGAAGCTGTGATGGTACACTGGAATAAGATGACTGATCTGAAGGGTTGGAATGGTGAGCTGACTGAGGCGATTTGTCATTGATTGCCTGAGTAATGCTGCACGTCGATTCATCCAGCCCATCAAACACTAAGTACACTTTGTCTTCATTTGAACGAATGTACTCAGTCAGTTGGGAAGCTGTAGCAGGGTTACCATCTCTGAGATAAGATTTAGCTATCTCGCCAATCGTGTAATGCTCAGATTCCCGGAGAGGGACAATGATAACCCATACAAACTCCTTGAAATACTTCCCGTTGATCCAGTCCCAGGCAATCTTAGCACACAGTGTTGTTTTCCCTGCTCCTGCCTCTCCCTGAACCATCAGCCGTCTGGGGAACTCTTCATTTACTCTGAGGTTAAGGAGGTCACTGTACTCAAGAGGTTTCCTTTTCATTTTCCCATGCTTGTCTCGTCCATGCTCTTCTTCTTCCAAGACAAGATTTGTGTAAATGTCTTGAAATTGCACAAGGGATTCTGGATCTAGGGGATCAGCTCTTATCTTACAGAGAGTTGTCCGGTACTTAAACTTGAAGTCTTCTGCACATCTCTGAATCAGCTCTGGGGAAAGAGGTTGATTGGTCTGTGATTCAGGAGTTAATGAAGGTTGCGCTAAAGAGTCCAGAAAAGAAAGGATAATTGTGAATTTCTTTTTAGAGCAGGGAAGTATCTAATAAACAGTTTCCTGTAATAACAGAAAATAAATGGCATCTCTTGTCTTGCATGTGCCCTGCAATATGCATTTGACATTTGGCATATGACCTTTGACCTAAAAATTTACTCTAATTAATCTATGATACTCAATGACTCTTGTGCCAAGATACATATAATTTTGATAAGTACTTTTAAAATGAGAGTAATTTCTGAAACAACTACCGGTAATCTTTTTCAAAACTTAGCCAGACTCAAATGACCTCAGTTTAAACATAAAACATTTGACCTGAAATTTACCATAACTTATCTATGATCAATTTACCATAACTTATCTATAACACTAAATGACAATTGTGCCAAAGTTCATAGGACTTCAGGCTAGTAGTGTGAGAATGAGAGAAATGTAGAATCACAAACTTAACCCTAGGTGAAGTGTTTGCTGCATAATAGAACATAGCAATTTACCTTTATTGGTTGACCTTTTGAGCAATACCTTTAACCCTTTCAAGACAATTGACCACATTTTGTGGTTTGACTCAATAACTTTTGATTCAGAGCTCTAAAAAATATACCAGATGCATGAGTAGAAAGAGCAAAAATTTCTACACTCACTGTGTCCATTATCATTGCAAAACCATATTGCATTTGATGCCAGGAATTTTAAAAAGGAGAATAAGCTTTAAAATCCTTAAATTGGCAAAACATTGAGGGGTTCAAAATCATTACTTTTGTCAAAATTGGCATTTTTTTCAACTTTCTGACAAAGTTCCTAACCATGTATGTTGCTTTCAAAGATATTACATTTTATTAGAACCGTGTAGCATTAAAAGAAAAATATTTTTGTTGCCAATTTGAAGAACAAAATGTGATCAATTTAGCCCTTAAATAATTTCTGTCATGAAAGGGTTAATAGCTGACCTTTGACATTGACTTTTGACCTGAATTTGTTCCACACCATCTTTAATACTCAACAATCCTTGTGTACAGAATTCAAGAAGTTTGGGCATATAATTTAGAAATGAGAGTGATTTTTTAAAAATGTGGAGGCTGTCAGAAAAGCAGTCTTTAAGTCTCACTCTAGCAATGCAGAAGAGACAAAAATGGAATAATAATGATAATTTGTATTATTTCGGATTTTGTGTAGAAAATATCAGTCCAAAAGTTATGGGAGGTAGATCTATGCATGGTGACCATATAAATATGGAATCCCTTTAAACTTAATCTGCTTACTATAAAATTTTCTGGGTTATTCGCACTGAATAAAATATCTAGTTATTGAAGGTAAAAAAAGGTGATATTTCCCATACAGAATGTTGATCATTTTCATGGATGTTTGTTCTAGGCCAAATTGATAAACAAGTACGAAAGGACAGCTCATGCTTTGCTGGGGGTAATGGTAATGTCCTACATTCCCTCGCAGATAGAGATACAACATAGATGTCCAAGTTGTTAATCAAAAGCACTATTAAATTCTTTTTCTTTAGAGCATACAGG
The DNA here is from genome assembly GCA_025618425.1 of Heliocidaris tuberculata. Taxonomy (NCBI): domain Eukaryota; kingdom Metazoa; phylum Echinodermata; class Echinoidea; order Camarodonta; family Echinometridae; genus Heliocidaris; species Heliocidaris tuberculata. Next base: position 37,710,799 of record CM046833.1, read on the forward strand.
TGCTCCTATTACTTGAAGAGAAATCATCTGTTGAGAGCTGGATGGGTGTTAACTGTCTAAGGATATGAGTTTATGCACCCCAAACATGTAGGCCTACAAACAGTGTCCATACATTCTGGGTTTTTTGCAGTTTAATATTTTATCACTATGGCATCTTGTAGTCTCACTTTGAGAAGAATTTACCAGCCTACTGTTTTATGACCTACTCACAATTAATGGAATATGCTACTGCACTCCCCATGTTGTCCAGCTTCTCTTGTCTACTTGTTGTATCAAGCTGCTCAATTTCATATTCAATAAAATGCTTCATGATATCTTGGAACTGTTTGTTCAAACTTTAACATGACAATTTTATATGTAGGCTTAGTTAAAACTGATGTCAAAATGCCAAAATCTTGTACTCTATATTTAAGCTCTCGGTCTTCACCCCTCCCTAATCAATGTATCAGCAAAAAAGCTTGTAGATGGGACCTAGCTAGATTCTTATTGTGAAATTTAGTTTAAGGTTAGTCCACTTTTCCATGGGTCTGCAAATGTTTGAAAACAGGCATTGTGCTTACAAGTATGGCACTGCATGAGAACACTGGTAAATAATGATTTTCTTACTCTTAGGTGTCATGTTTGGGATGAGACTGCCATCCAATAGATCGCCTGCTATTTTGCTTAAGCCACTCTCTTTAAGTTTTTCAGCAAGAACAGCCCTGATGTTTGTGCCTGGATGTTGTTTTTCTCTCCATTTCATGAACACTCTCATCAAAGCAACACAGTTGGTAGTGGATCGTTCCCTGATGTCATCAAGCTGTGCAAAAGGGACCTCCAGATTAACTCCTAGCTTGTCGTAGTAAGAAGCACCAATGTGTTGTGATAGCTGAAAATATTCTTTTTCACTGACAGTACTGAAATTAAGAAGAAAAAAAAAACACCTGTACCACTGTTTGTAATTGTATCAGACATCTATATTGTAATATCAAACTACTTTTTTCAAACATTTAATTAAGAAGAAAAAACACTCGTTCCACTGTTTGTAATTGTATCAGACATCTATACTGTAATAGCAAACTATTTTTTCAAACATTTTTTAATATGATCGCAAATTTTCCAATTTAGTAATGGTTTAATTATATACTAACATTTTAAAATGAAGATATGAACCTAAAAATTCATAGATAAATAAAAGGACTTAGAATGTATACATATAAATGTGGGCAGGTTGGCTTATCAAAATGCAGGAGTGTAATCTAAGCTCAGTGAATACAATGAAAATCATTCAAAAAAAGTTGTTTCAGGGCAAGGACAGGACCTAGTATGTCGGTTCAACTTCCTTTATATCATATGTATCTACAGCAGTTCTCTACAAAGGTAGAATGCACATGTACATTGTTCATGGATTTGATTATCATCTGATTATAAGATCATCTGTTTAAAGCCTACAGTGTTGACAAGGCCCTTAAAACTTTTTGTCAGATTTCTATGAATCTAGTTGATAAATAGCAAGATACTAACAACTCTAAGCTGCTGTGAAGTTTTTTCCTCCAGACGTGGAATAGTAAACAAATGAGAGGAGAAAAAACAATATACATGTCTTACCCATATAGGCACATAAATTAGCTAATGCGACGGCAATGTGTAAAACAAACAGTGTACGTGGGTCAAAGGATATTCAGACGATCTTTGAGAGGTTGGTGGCAGGGCACTCCCAGGCAGATAGAGGATGTATGACTACTAGCCTGAATTTATAGATGTTCCTTTCAAATATGTATAACATACAAAAATTTACCCCAAAGAATGGCCGGTACATCAACATATTTGGCTCATGTATCTTTTGACACAAGTGGATAAATAAGTAGCCATACATGTATATTTATCCAACAAGTTTCATTCCCATTGCCTTTGTTGCTACCAGAACTAGATATGAACAGAATGAACAGAAAGCTGAAATTGAACAATACCCATTGCGAATGATGAGTGCACGATGAAAAGCATCAGTATGTCTCATTTCAATTCTATTCTTCGATTTTGTAGTACCAGTTAACTCTTTAGTGGATGATTTAATGAAATGAGGAATAGCCAAGGTCTACATGTACCTTGTACATGTCTTTGAACCTGGGTTCACAAATGGTACTAAACACCACTATATTTTTTAAATAGGCTGTATTTACCTTTCCTTAGGATATTACATTAATCTGTAATTACTTAGGGATTACTGCCTTGACAAAAAAATGAAAGTTTTTTTTTGCAGTATTCCCCAATTCCATTTCTATCAATCAAATGTATCAATATGAGAGCATTTATGGTGTAACTATTCACTTCTTGATTTCTTACATTGTCTGCTTATGTTTTAATTTTGCTTGTTTTTTATTTTTTACATGTTACTACATTGTAATATGCATTTATATGTTCATTGCGTGTATTCATTCAACAATTCTCTTAAATATTACTGTATTGTGATTATCTATTTGTATACCCATGATTTTTTTGGAATTGAAAATAAATGATACTATACTATACTACTATACTTCTATACTATACTATACTCAGGGGCGGATCCAGAATTTTGTGAAAGGGGGGGGGCACAAAAATCTCAGAAAATTTTCTGACAAGCAAAAAAAAAAAAAAAAAAAAAAAAAAAAAAAAAAAAAAAAAGGTTATCACATTTTTTGGGGTCTACTTTTCCTCCAAAATTCTCTGATAAGCAAAAAAAAAAAAAAAAAAAAAAAAGGTTTTCACTTCTAAAGGGGGGGGGGGGGGGCACAAGTGAAAAAAGGGGGGCACAGGCCGGATGTGCCCCCCCCTAAATCCGCCACTGACTATACTGCTACTACTATACTACTATACCTTTCTGAGTTGTTTGGCCCAGGATTGGTTTCAACATCCCCGGACCTCATTAGGAGAATTATTAGCAGGTAGAGATAACAGAATCCACCCATGCTGTAAGATGTCCTATTTCTGCAGAAACATGCTACATCCAAAATGCTGTACGTGTATGATGATGTCTGCTTGGCCTCCTGGAATGCATGATAGAAATTAAAATAGACTACTTTATCAACTTCTCACATGAAATACATCAATTGAACATGTAAATCAAACTAAATGAAAGTTGATACACCAGACAGCCAGTAATACAAAAAAAACGAAAGAAAAGGAAGACCATTAGTATAGATGGCTGGTGATTTTTTTCAACAAGTGGCATAGCAAGGATTTTGTAAGAGGGGGCACACAAATGCAGGGCTGTCAACTACAGAGAACTGCTTGGAGGGAGATTTGTATTTTTTTCTTCTCACTGGCCCTCCAGAATTCGCTCAGGGGGGGGGGGGGGTTATCAGATGTTTTCCTCCATAATTCTGTGACTTAAGCACAAAAAAAAAAAAAAAAAATGGTATCAGTTCTAAAAGGGGGGGGGGGGGACAATCCAAACAGAGGGGCACAATGTATACTTTTCTTTCAAAGGGGGGCACGGGCCAGGATCCCCCTAAATCCACCACTCCCCAATAACCTTTTTTTGGGGGGCAAAAGTTGTCAGGGGGCCACCCCCCTGCGCTATACAGTGCGTCCCAGAAAAAAGGAAACCCGTTTTTGGAGATAGATATCTTGATAATGAAATAGGATTGGAATAAAACATGGACACTTTTAGTGTGATACCAAATACACGAAGATTTGTTTATGCTTGACGGACTTAGAACAATTTTACCAGCTTAATGTAAGAATCGATTTGCACAGAATATTGGTGCGAACGTTTTAATGCAGATTATTCCAGTTTGTTTTCAATTCCCTTCATGTTGTTATCACGTTTTCTGTTTTGTCTTCAGTATCTTCTTTCTTGTGTTTGGTTTTCTGTTTCTGTAACAGTTTTCATGTTTCTGTTAATTCAGGTTTTTCTTTTCATTTCCCCTTTTCGCTCACTCCTTGCTTTTAATGTGATACATTTTGTTTCACGTTATGAATCATTTCTGGCTATTTGCATCTTTTCGCTTTTTACATTTTCACAGCATGCATCCCCATTTTTCATTCCCGATTTCTATTCAATCCTTAACATTCTTTAGCTAAGTTATCTTCAATTCATTTCAACCTTCTTATTTCATTTCAGTGATATTCTAACCTCAATCTTTTCAATCTCTTGCATATCTCAACTTGCTCTCTTCTCGTTTTCCACTTAAAAGAATTGTGACGCCTAATTGTGACACCGAATAACGACACACAAACAAACGATGAAACTAAGTTTTATTTTTTATTTCATCCTTTACAAGAGCAACTCATAAATCTTGGACCGTGTAACTCTATCCCCAACGTCCCTCAACATGTCCACCATGCCTGTCCACGCACACCTGTGCTCTGCCCCTCATGGCTCCTACTGCCTGGCGAATCACGGGTTCTTGGTGCCGCAGTGCCTCACACTCTCTCACGATCCTGTTACGCAGGTCATTAGTGTCTCGTGGTGGGGAGGTGTAGACCCTACTCTTCAGAAAGCCCTAAAGAAAAAAGTCACACGGGGTGAGATCTGGTGACCTGGGAGGCCATTCGACATCATGATTCAACGCGATGACTCTGTTGTTGAAGAGTTCCTGCAGTCTCTCCCTGACGACTAATCTTCGATGAGGCGGTGCTCCATCTTGTACCCACCAGACTCTTTCGAAGCTCCCATCAGGCTGGCGAACGAAGTGTTGATCAAGTTCTGGAACGATGTCTTCGTTGATAAGATGTAGGTAGCGTTCTCCATCGAGATTTCCGTTGAAGAAGGGTCCGATCAACGATCCATTACCACAGAGTCCTACCCAGACGGAAACCTTCTCGCGACTGATGTTGACATCGTAGTGGAACGGTGGTGGGTTGTGGATTGGAGCATACTGCCGGACGTTGTGGTTATTGACCTTGCCGTTCATGAAGAAGGACGCTTCATCTCCAATGATGAGGGTTTCAACAAACCTTGGGCCACGATCCAGCAACCACTGGGAATATCGGAGTCGTCTGGGCATGTCTGCTTCTAGTAGTTGGTGCCGAATGCGTATCCTGTAAGGATACCATTGCACGTCCAGTCGGATGATCCTGTGGTAGGAAGACCTTGACATGCCAAGTCCGTTTCTTCTCGTCGAGACATGGGGATTTGCAGCTACTTCCTGCTGAACTGCGGCAATGTTGTCCTCTGTTCGGACTGACCTTGGCCTCCCAGATCGGCCTTTGTTGAGGTTCAAACTTGTACCTTCATTCTGGTATTTTCCAACCTTCTTCCAGATCGTTGACTTTGACGGAACATTCCGATCAGGAAACCGACGACGGAAAGCTTGGGCAACTTCCTGAAGGCTTCCAGTGCGGTTCCATTCGGTTACTAGGAAAACTCTTTGCTGTGTTGTTAGCTGCATGGTCAGGCAAGCAAGTGAAAAGCTTGTGCTTAAAACCGTATTCATTCTCATTTTGGTGAAAGAAACATAAAAAAGAACACCAAAGAATTGCTAATAACCCGTTCCATTTTAGAAATAGACTTTCCACAAAAGTCTAAAATATTGTTCAGTATTCCAATGATTTTGTAGTCTCAATTTAGTCATTTTGTGTAGGCATATGAACAGAATTCTATCTAAAAATTTGTAAAACAGTACTTGGGTTTGGTAGAATCCAAACTTGGGTTCGCTTTCTAGCGAACCTCTCTGCCTCCAAGGTTCGCTTTCTAGCGAACCTCTCTGCCACCAAGGTTCGCTTTCTAGCGAACCTCTCTTCCACCAAGGTTCGCTTTCTAGCGAACCTCTCTGCCACCAAGGTTCGGTTTCTAGCGAACCTCTCTGTATCCAAGATTCGCTTTCTAGTGAACGTATCTGCCTCCAAGGTTCGCTTTCTAGCGAACGTATCTGCCTCCAAGGTTCGCTTTCTAGCGAACCTCTCTGCCACCAAGGTTCGCTTTCTAGCGAACCTCTCTGTATCCAAGGTTCGCTTTCTAGCGAACGTATCTGCCTCCAAGGTTCGCTTTCTAGCGAACCTCTCTGCCTCCAAGGTTTCGCTTTCTAGCGAACCTCTCTGCCACCAAGGTTCGCTTTCTAGCGAACCTCTCTGCCTCCAAGGTTCGCCTTCTAGCGAACCTCTCTGCCTCCAAACTTTGCTTTCTGTTCATTAACATGGTCCCACCTTGATTGATTGAAAGATTTGTTAGTACTGGTAAAACTACTAAAATATCATGCATCTTTACATAAGTTTGGGAGAAAGACAGTCCGTTATTAAATAAAAAACCAAACAAACCAAATGGAATTCCTAAATTCACTGAAAGCACATAAAAATTGTGTTCTTTAATATTCATATTTTTCATTTCAACACTTACGGAAGATTTTGGAAACTTTCAGTCCTAATAATGCCCATCCAATATTCATGTGGCAACACATGTTTCCATTCATTTTTTCAATTGATTTTATGTTTATGTAATACATTCCAAATGCACATACTGTATTCCATCAATGTCGGCTATCTGTTATACAGTTAGTAATTCACTGTTCTTAAATAAAATAACTATGGACAAGCATTTTCATATCAACTGACAAATACAATAAATCATCAAAATACAATTATAGAGAGCATTCATTTATGATATATCGTGAACACAGCTCTTAGACAGGACCTTTCACATGTATACATGTATATACATGGGTGCTTCATCCGAGTACTTGGTACAATATTCAAATCTTTTTGTCTGCCTAAAGTCTGTGAAAATCTTAACAAAATTTTTAAAAAATTGCTGAGAGTGGATATGCATATATACAGTAGAAGCTCGTTATGAAGAACAAAACACTCTCATTATAATATGGTAATCCTGCTGCTCCCGCTTCTTTCAATTTTATTTCTTTCTTTTACCTTTTCATTATCTTTTAAATTAGTTGTTTTCATCTTTTATTTTAGGGAGTCTGTTATGAAAAGGTACCACTGTACATTTATATTTAAGTGATAATCATGTTGTCCAACAAAAACACATTTATACATGTACATGTACAGTACATGCATGTACGTTTACATGGCATACTATTTTATATCAAAGCTATGTGCATAATGAAGGAAAAAAGGAAATTAAAGTGTTGAGGGGCTTGCTCAAAATGTTAAAGGCCTTCTACAAATGATATTCAAAATATTTACTAGTATACTGTCACGGCTTTGTATATAGCCGGTTCAAGACAAAGGGAATGAAGACTCTGAAGTCATCTCATTACAAACTTCAATCAATATTAGAACATTCAGAGGTTCACAACTGAATACTAACTCATATCACTAACTGCTTTATACTCATCCTAAACAGAGGTGCTTATATAGAATCACTGCTCCTCAATGATGCATATTGTTTATATTTATAATGACAGCTTATTCTGGTCTCTGTATATGACACTCCATTATGATAACCCATTAGGCTTGACCCATAGTTCATACCCAAGTTCATATGTCACTACATGTATAATGACCCACTCTGTACTAAGACTGACCAGCTGCTTGTCAGGCTGTGTATATAAAGCTAGAGCTGTGACTAAATCATGAAATGGACGCTTGTATGCCCAAGTAGGAGAGCAGAAATGCCTAACTCTGTAAGTTAGAGTGTAATGTTCAATACATCAAAAAAAGTAAGGGAGCAAAAACATTGTTTGCATTCAAACACTTAAAAATATCAAAACCTACATCCGATCCGAAGCGAGCATATAGGTACATGTACATGTACATGTACATGTATGTGCTGCAAATTGTAATATTTTGTGAAGTTTTTAAGTTCATGCATTTATATACTCATGCAGCTCGAAATGAATGTATAAATGAAGCAGTTAAATAAACAGGGTTGGTATACTTAATAATCATATTCATCTTCTATTCTAGCTATTTAATATTTTCTTTGTCATTTCAAATATGAGTTGTCACCACATTCACCAGTTAATGAATGTGCATAAAGTGGCTGAATACGAAAAATAATTTATTTCCGCCATTACAATTGAAGAGATCGATTAAGATTTGCTGACAGTTAAAATTCATTTTTAAAAATGAATAATAAAATAGTTTTCACAATACAACTCCACATATAGTCAAAGTTTAATCTGCCCAGTTGCTGCTTTTATACCTATTATGTATACTACAATTTTTTCCATTATTCAGAAAGCAGTGGTTGATGTAAAAAAAAAATGATGAAAATTTGACCCCTGCTTCACTTCAAATGACCTTCAAACTTAAGACACCCACAGATTCAAATCTTGATTTGTATTACAAGTAGCTTAACTTCAATGAATTATGTTACAACTCAATGTTTATAGATTTTCCTGAAATTTCCAGATAAGATTTTTTGTTTTTTTCAAACATTTCCCTTGTTTTCTTTGGCACAATAATGTCTTCTTTGTCACTATCGTGAAATTACATCTACTTTACAAATGATAAAGTTTATGGATACAGTCTGAATATTTGATTTTCACAATTTTTTGCTATGAAGGAAATTAATTGTGGCACATTCCCCATAATGATCCATGTCCGCCACCCGACCAATTGCCCCAACTCTAGAACCTGTGTAGTGTACAGCGACCCAGTGTGCATGGCTGCACTCCTCTCCCCTCAAAATTTTTAGCTACAGAAATGAAAATTGCATGTACAAGAGTATACATTAAGAAATAAATGAAACGAAATAAATGAAAAAAACAAATCTACAATAATAACTGTCTGTCACTATCAAATTGCTTTCAGACAGCTCTTTTTGGCAATACTATGAAGTGAAAATTTTGTTTCTGTGAGGTGATTTTTATAACTTTGCAGTTGTGAATGAAATGAGTCCTGAAAACAATCTCTGTACACGTAAAAGATGATTTTGTAAAAAGTTGTAATCACTATACATATGGGCATTTCAAAGTGGCCCAATCGGTACGGTCTAAGTGAAGTAGTGCATGGCGGTCAGCTTTCCCATTCGCTCCAACACACAAAATGACTAAAATGTCAATTTTTCAAAATGTATAACTCAGTAGGATCTTTTTCTTTTTGAAGGACATATAACAATAGGCTGATATATTTTGAGTACTGCCCCAAAAGGAAAAGATGATAAGGAGAAAACAGGAATTGCATGATATTTTGGTGTACAACAAATGGGAGATTGGACCGTGAATACGTCACAGTCGATTCACCAAATTGCCAATTTGAGATTTGCGTAGATGTAGTAATCTCATTTTTCAAAGATTAATAACTTTCTTGTTCTTTTTCTGATTTCTTTCAAACTTTCTCCCGTTTCTCTTATTTTTCTTGATCCTTTTCACACAAATCAACTTTTTACAAAGGTTCGATTGCCCTTTATCAAAGCGCAATTCTGTTGACTTCCAAAATAAAGATGTATTTTTCAATTTCCAGTAAAATAGACTTACTCCAGTTTTTAATTGAGTAATTATATGAATGATAGTTAATTAAAATTAATCAAATACAGATCTAATGTATAATATTTATGATCAAGGTACATTTAATAATTAAGCTGCATACAAATTAACACTGTTTATATTAGAAAATGCTGGTATGTAATATAGAGAAAGAATAATGAACTCACCCATTTTATTTCACCAAAAAAAGGAGTTGACCTTTAACACCTGGAGTAAGTAAGGCAGTAACTTTCTAATTTTGACTACATGTATATAAAGATAGATGAGATCCAGCCTCTGTTACTGGATGTTGGTATCAAGTGACAGCTTCAGCCACTAAAAGTTTGGACCATTATACAAGCTTAACCCATAGTCTCACATTTCAGACACTTTTATATGCATTTACAACTGACAAGAGTTGTACCTGCAAACTACACAATATGAGCTTCCTGCCCAGTTCCCAGAATAATGGGGTTTGTTTATAATCCTTGGCAGGGTCCAAGGTTTCTCATATTAAAGGGGAAGTCCACCCTGATTACAAGTTGGTTTTAAAAGAAGCAGAAAAATTAAAGAAACAGATCAGTGAAGGTTTGAGCAAAATACGAGAAGAAATAAGAAAGTTATGAATTTTTGAAGTTGTTATCAATCAAACACAAATTGGCAACTCCGTGACGTATCTTGCGAGCTCCTCTCCCATTTGCCCTGTATTATAAAAATCACAAATTTTCATTTTCTCTAAAGAAAATATTCAATCATACATGCACTTTCGATATAATCATTGCTCATAGGTTTTTACACAAAACCTGTATGAAACAAATATATTCCGTCATCAAAATCCAAGAAAATGAAAATTTATGAAATTTTCTGTACTGAGCAAATGGGAGAGGAGCTCGCAAGATACGTCACGGAGTTGCCAATTTGTGTTCGATTGATTACAACTTCAGAAATTCATAACTTTCTTATTTCTTATCGGATTTCGCTCAAACTTTCAAAAATCTGTTTCTCTCATTTTTCTGCCTTTATTCAAATCAACTAAATACCAGGTGGACTTTCCCTTTAAGGGAAAGAATTAACCCTATCCCAGTAGATCAAACACCAAGAGGGGAATGACCTGCATGGTACGAGCAGTTGGCCTCTACAGAAAAAAAAAAACAGATAAGGAAAAAGGAAGATATGCAAAAAAAGATAATAAAACAAGAAAAGATAAAACAAAAAAATATGTAAGGTTAAATGGAAAAAGATTACAGAAAAATCAGAAAAATAAAAAACAAAGAAATATGGATGGAAGAATAGAAAGAAGATTAAATCAAGGAATTTTATTTCAGTACTTGAGGGAAAATAGGAAACAAGATTAAGAAACAAATGAAAGAAGAAATACATGTGGATGTATTGGAAAGAGAAGAGCCAAGGTACAAATAATTAAAGAAGAAAAAACAAAGAAATTCAGGGGGAAATATAGAAAGAGAAGATACAAGAAGTGGGAAAACATAATAATACGAGAGAGATAGAAATGCAAGGAAACACAGGATAAAATAAAGGAAGAGAAGAGTGAGGATGGAAACAGAAAAGAAGTATTTAAGGATCGATGGAATGAGAAAAGAAAAGGAAGAATAGAAAAACAACCCAGAAGAAATACATGAACTGGTGCATGCTTGGTTTTCTGGGCCTCAGACCACTTGTCCATTAATTAAAAGTAAATAAGAAAGTTGCTTGAAATTTAGGTCACAAATTTGCGAAATTTATATTTTTTAATTTGTATTTTTTCTATCAGATTTTCCTAAAACTTTTACTAATATTTCCCCCCTCATTTTCTGCTTTTACTCACATCACCTTATTATCAGAGAGGACTTCCCCTTTACTGAATTCTGTGCATGTACAAAATTCTAGTATTCAGATATTGTGTACATTACCAATTACCAATAAAAGAATGGCTGATCAACCATGCATGGTCTACTTAGCTCAAACACCATTCTTCCCCACATGTCACCCAATGCATATACACTGTATAGCCTACATACATGTATAGCTGAAATCTTGATAAAAATCTGCTAATAAGTTGTCATTGTCAAATAATGCCATAGCTGAACCACAGAGTTCCTCTGTTTCCTATTGTACATTAACCAGTAGGATTACACGCTTCTTTAATAGGAAGGGGTATAGAAATTAGTGTACATGTATGTTGTCCAATGGTTTATTAAAAGATCAGTAAACAGACCTGATGTGAAGTGGAGGGGAGTGGAGTGGGAAGTGGAGGGTATAACAACAACAAAAAGTGAGGGTGGAATGATAATGTAGCTTTGTCCAATCTTCCAATAGACCTTTCTACATTAAGGAAATTACTAAAATATTCAGTGCACCTTAAACTGAACTTCACCTTGATCCTGTAATGAATTCTCCATAAAGACCTACACAGAGGAACAGTCCAAAATATAAAGTGCATGAGCGATAAAACAATTGTCAACCAAAGTGTGAAATGGAGACTAGTGTAACATAGAATACCAATCTTAGTGTAACTTGAGAGAAATATAACCTGAGTGTTTAGCTGAATCAAGTAGATAGAGAATTTAATATATACATTAATTCGCATGATATCGATTAAAGAAGACAGTTGATGTTGTATTGCTTTACATTTTGTTCCTCCACTCTTGGATTTCATACTATTCACAGACGACACTAATAAACCCCTCAAAAAAAATTTGGAAACTGAAGTTTCATGTTTTATATCTCTCTTGTCATGGCATATTCATCGCTTTTTTTCGTGAAATTAGAAAGTGTGTTTATTACTCTTTAAAATGATACCATATTTAAATTCATATATGTATCCAAAGCTATAAGCTTGACTTTGATTAAATTTTTAAACATAAACAAATGATTAAATGCAACAATTCATAACTTTCTTAATTCTTTTCAGATTTTGCTCAAATTTTCATTCATCTATTTCTTTATTTTTCTGCTTCTTTTAAAACCAACTTAATATCAGGGTGGACTTTCTCTTTGAATGTAAAAGTTATTAATAACTAGCATCTGTGCTAACTGAATGCAGTATAAACTAATTACAGATAATTTTTTTAACTTTCCAGAAGCCTGCAAATTACACTCTCCAAATAAACCATATTGCACACTGACCTGCCTGATTTGCCTCAGTGCAGAATCTGTTACTAAAGCAAAAGTCGTTCTGCATACTGGAATTTTACTAATCCTATCTGTGGTTTGCTTCATCATTACCCTGAAAGTAAACATCGTCTTTCACTAGCCCACCCTGGTAGTGGTACAGAGATAAACTTCAAGTGATGCAAGCATGCACAATCCAGTGTAATGAGTCATAACCCCTTATCACTCTATCTACTTTCCCTTTCTTTCAGCTATATAGGCCTATATTTTATGAGCAATGAAACTACATACTGAAATGACATATGTATGAATGAATAATACAACATTATTAACTATTTCTTCACTAATCTTGAACTTAAATTATACTACTTTGATGAATCTACACTAATGTGTATTCCTTAAGGAGATATATGGTTTATTTCTTGAGGAGATACATGGTTTATTCCTTGAGGAGATATATGGTTTATCCCTAACAAACTTTGCAATATTATTAGGGAACTTGCTATGCAATGTGTAGACCTAATGGCAAAGTTATAATGACAAAGAAAAACTCACCAACTGTTTGATATACATGTACATGCACATGTACCTCAAATGTTTCTTCAAAACTTAATTACATGTTAAAGGTAATAGATAGTTTTGGGAAGCCCTTAAAAACTATTCGCGTTATTTCTTTGATTTTACTTATTAAAGAGCAGGGTACTAACATAACTAAGATGCTGTGAAGTTTTTTCCTCCTCAAGTGAAATATTTATCGAATGAGAGGTGAAAAGTAATAAAAATCCCTGGCCCAAAAAAGAGGGGATGTAAATTCAAACAACGGCCACACACATTACTCACATGAGGATTGCTGTGTGTTATAGAATACGCTACACATACTAGTAGTGCGAAGCGCTGGGTTTATTGTGTGGGGAACCTTCGGGTGGATATGGTTTTAGCGTGAGGCAGTGAAAAGCCGTTACCAAGCATTTTTTACAGATATTTACACTAAAATTTGTTCGAAATCGTGAATAGAATGTTAAATAATCTCGTACATGCTATCAGTATTAACTTTAAAAAAGCTTTCTTCTGTCTTCTGAAGATCAAACTATGCCAATTCAGAATAAAGAAGTCACCCTTGCCTAGTAGTACCTCCTTGATCAGGTCAAGGGGTTATCACAGGTTGACCGCAAGTGATTAACACAGAATAGACAGTTACATGTGAAGCCAGGTTCCTGGAATAGATAATGGGGTACTGCGTAGAATTGGTTTCAGACGTTGTAGGTCCTTCCTTTAAAAATATGTTAATTTTTTTTCCATTAATTTTTTTCTTTCCGGAGTAGGAGCTGGGTTATTTGTTTGTTGATTGAAACATTGATTGGTGTACTGCATGTCTAGTTAAGGTATAGGCCTACTTAAAGCACATTGATGTTTAGAAAATAGGACAGCATTGATGTAGAGAGTTTATTGTCTGGTAAACAGACTAGTTGCTTACACCTTGGTGAGCCAGGGATAGCATCTCTGCAGACTATCCAGATGAGATAAATATTTGCTCTATTTCCTCCCCCAGTTTATTGTGTGAATGGCTTATGATTTGTGGTAAAGAAGCTACATGTATTTATTAGTAGATTGAAATACATGTAGGTGTATACAAGATATCTTTTTCTCTTTCTCTGGAGGGCCATTTTATGGAGCGCCGCAAGCAAGTTCACAGCAGATAATTGTGTCACTTTCTATGTAGAATGAGGATCAAGATCATGCAAGGAAGAAGACAAAATTATTTCACTTATAATTTTCACTTAGTTCTCCAAACTTGGATACAACCAGTGCTTCAGGAGAGTGGATTATTTCAATAGAATGGCACTTGAGGGGGATTTTAAAAGATTTATCACCAGATCACTGGATGATGTCAGTTTCGAATCTCAACTAAGCCTTGATGATGCATATTTTGATGATAACCCTACTCGTATTGCAACAAGTACCCCACAAAAAGATAAAACCCCTTCAACCAATGATGCCCATGTGTATGATTTCCATTCATCAGACAGTGATTTAGATACAGTGCCAATGCAGTTGGAGGAATCTGAGAGCAGCCTAGACTGCAGCAGTGATTTTTCAAGAATCTTTATCTCAAGTGAAGATGAGAAAGAGTGTGTTCCGGTGTGTGACATTTCCGCCCGTCCATCAACGAAAAAGGAACCAGCCAACCTTGGTGGCAGAGAGGTTTGGTAGAAAGCAAACCTTAGAGGTGGAGAGATTCGCTAGAAAGTGAACCTTGGACCTGGTGGCAGAGAGGTTTGCTAGAAAGCGAACCTTGGTGGCAGAGAGGTTCGCTAGAAAGCGAACCTTGGTTACAGAGAGGTTCGCTAGAAAGCGAACCTTGGTGGCAGAGAGGTTCGCTAGAAAGCGAACCTTGGTTACAGAGAGGTTCGCTAGAAAGCGAACCTTAGTGGCAGATAGGTTCGCTAGAAAGCGAACCTTGGTTACAGAGAGGTTCGCTAAAAAGCAAACCTTGGTGGCAGAGAGGTTCGCTAGAATGCGAACCTTGGTTACAGAGAGGTTCGCTAGAAAGCGAACCTTGGTTACAGAGAGGTTCGCTAGAAAGCGAACCTTGGTTACAGAAAGGTTCGCTAGAAAGCGAACCTTGGTGGCAGAGAGGTTCGCTAGAAAGCGATCCTTGGTTACAGAGAGGTTCGCTAAAAAGCGAACCTTGGAGGAATAGAGGCAGAGAGGTTCGCTAGAAAGCGAACCCAAGTTTGGATTCTACCAAACCCAAGTACTGTTTTACAAATTTTTAGATAGAATTCTGTTCATATGCCTACACAAAATGACTAAATTGAGACTACAATATCATTGGAATACTGAACAATTTTTTAGACTTTTGTGGAAAGTCTATTTCTAAAGTGGAACGGGTTTAATGAGCCCTCCCTTTGTTAACCAACGTTGCTGCATCCTTTCCAATCTTGACCACTTATTCTGTGCAACTTGATTTTGAC
The DNA here is from genome assembly GCA_025618425.1 of Heliocidaris tuberculata. Classification (NCBI taxonomy): domain Eukaryota; kingdom Metazoa; phylum Echinodermata; class Echinoidea; order Camarodonta; family Echinometridae; genus Heliocidaris; species Heliocidaris tuberculata. Next base: position 37,726,211 of record CM046833.1, read on the forward strand.
ATTCAAATTTTAAACTCTCCTTGCTCATCAATGCATAAACTTTAAGTGTCATATTAGGTGTCAAAAGAAAGAGGAAGAGCTAAACTTTATGATGATATATATTATATGACATGAATTGTTCTATTTTACTGGGAAAATAGCTGACAACTCCGGTTTCCTTTTTATTGGGATGCAATGTACTAGAGGCATCAATGTCCTTTGGCCAGACACTAATCTACAATTGCCACTCTCCACCCAGGTGTAAATGGGTACCTGATATGCTTGATAGCTACTGGCGGCCAGGCTAGTCAAAGTAGCAGAGATATGGTGATAACAAAACTAACAAATCTTTAATTTTATGTTGACCTAGGTAAACAAAAATCTATTAAATCAGTTTGTCTCAATATGGTGATGCATACTAGTACCAAGTTTGAAGTTAATGGCTCAAATTTTTCAAGAGATATTAACAATGGTGGCTAAAAATCTGAAATTTCATGGTAAATGACCTCTGTGACCTTTGAACTTTGACCTACTTCCCCAAAAATCTTAAGTTTGTCTCACCACAGTGCTGCATACTACTACTACTAGCACCCAAGTTGAAGTGAATACCTCAAATGGTTCATGAGATATCACGTTAATGAGGCTAAAACTTGAAATTTCAGTATTGACCTCTGTGACCTTTGACCTACGTACCCCAAAATCTAATCAGATTGCTTCCTACGGTGATACATACTAGTACCAAGTTTGAGGTTCATACCCCAAATGGTTCTTGAGATATAGTGTTAATTATGAGGCTAAAACCTGGAATTTCAAAATTGACCTCTATGAATTTTGAACTTTGACACACATACCCAAAAATCTAATCAGATTGTCCTCCTATGGTGATACACTCTAGCACCAAGTTTGAAGTTCATACCTCATGTGGTTCTTCAGATATCACATTAACGAGGCTAACATCTGAAATGTCAGATATTGACCGCTCTGACCTTTGACCCACGTAACCCCAAATCTAATCACATCGTCTTCCTATGGTGATACACACTAGCACCAAGTTTGAAGTTCATACCTCATGTGGTTCTTGAGTTATCGCCTCCGGCACTACATTCGGTTGGCAGAGGCATAAAAATAAAGTTTAGAGACACCATTCGTACCCTCAATGAATTTTAAAATCAATATCCCACCGCCATGTCTCTGGTCAAAGTTCTATTTTGTACCTTTGTACACTGAATTAAAAAAACAATCATTTACAGAAATACTTGGGTATTCAATAATGCACCCTATGACATTGAGTAAAGAGAGTTTTGTAAAATGCTATTCAAATCTGAGAAAGGAAAAAGGCACTGCGACAAAACATTTAAATATTGGATGGAGCAGTGCTGGCTCACAATAGGAGGGCAACAGTGACAGCTGGTGCATGTGTACCACTTCCCCTGTGGTTTTTAATAAACAAATCTGACATGTATCAAAAAATGAATGTTTGAGATCAGAGTGAACATATCATTAAATATGGGTGATCGGTTAAGGCAGGATTATATTTACACGAAACATTACGATTAGATTACAAAGAGACAAGATATGGGTGATAGGTGATATGCCAGAATTATATTTACACAAAACTTTATGATTAGATTACAAAAAGATATAAGATAGTGATAGGTAATATGCCAGAATTATATTTACACAAAATATTACGATTAATACAAGATAGTCTAGAAGTGATGCTTCAAATTAAAGGGCTGGTGCAATAAGCACACATGCAATGTAATTTTACTGTGTGGACACATTATCCTTTCAAATGAATTATAGAAAGCCTTTTTTTTTCTTCAATACCTAGCCTTAGCTGGTAAATGTAGTATCAATCACAAATGATGATGGTGATGATGATGATGGTGGTGATGATGATGATGATGGCTTCTGTGTACAACTGTACATGTATACATGCAGAATAACTGTGGGCCTAAGACAGACCCTTGGTACCAAGAAAATATCCGAAACAAAAACTTAATTGTGAATGTGTCTTAACCTTTTAGCACCTGAGGATTACGCATATTGTAGTCATTTACTAACTGAACTCAGTCTCAGTAAACCATCTTGCAGCATATATAGACTCCCTGCTGTACGCAAAAACTTTCCATCGCAAACCAGTTGCAACCGGACCAGTTGAACCAGTTACATTCCAACTGGTAACTCTGGAAATTGAAACATCGGTATAACTGGTCTAACTGGTCTAAATGGTCCAGTTAAAAGTGAACTGGTCAAAAACCAGTTGGAGATTTCAACTGGAATTTTCAACTGGTCTTGTAACAGGAATTTTCAACTGGTATTTCCAACTGGTCTTACTGGTGCTTTTCCAACTGGTGTTTCCAACTGGTCTTACTGGTGCTTTTCCAACTGGTATTTCCACCAACTGGTCTTACTGGTGTTTCCAACTGGTCTTACTGATATATTCTAGGGTCAACTAGAAACTTCCATTTGGTTTCTTATATAGCAGGATCAGTGTATTACACTTGTGATGATGGTTAGTGAATTACTCTTTCTGTTGTTATTTGAAATATGTAATGCAAAATCATACATTTTTATTGTGAAATATTTTACACAAATATCTAGAATAAATATTCAAACAAAGAAATAAGATTGCATTTGTATTTCACTTTAAATGTTGATTTCTCTAGAAAAAATGGCAAATATGCAAATGAGGTAAAACCAGTTGATCAACTGGTCTAACTGGTCAAAAACCAGTTGGAAATTCTAATTGAAACAAAAACTGGAATTAACATGATTAAACCAGTTGACCATATCTGGAAACTCATCTTGCTTTATCGATTGACAATAACAACAACAACAACAATAATAATAATAATTATAATAGTAATGGTAATGATGATGATGATGATAATAATATAATAATAATAATAATAATAATAATAACAGTAATGATGATGATGACAAAAGTAGTAATAATGTCTTTGTTATATCAGTAGTATCCCAGAATAAAATTGCCAGCCGGAGTTTGCTCAATCTTCAACTGGTTTAACTGGAAATATGGCCATTGTTCAATGGACAGTTACACCAGTTGGATCAAAAATAGTTCAACTGGTTTTACTACTTTTTTTCAACTGGAATCCAATTGATATAACTGGTCCAGTTAAAAATCAACTGGACCAGTTAAAATCAACTGGAAACCAGTTAAAATTTCTTACTGGTCTAACTGGTTTTTCCTTCTGGGACGTATCGCTTCAATGTGGTTTCTAAATGGCTTATGTGTAAAGAAAGCGCACACAAAATTTCAGTGCCTAATATCACCTACATGTACAATACATGTGCTATAGTGTTACACAGGTCAAAGTCCATGTGAGTAATAAGAAGGGCGGTCCTGGGCGGTTTAGTGACTAAAAGGTTAATTACTCTCTTAGTGGACTCTATATGTTAGCAGATTAATTTGAACCATAAATGCCCTTTCTTGTACTTTTCCCCCATACAAGATTTTATGTTTTTCTCAAAATGCAGTAACAACTGGTGTTCTTTCTTTCAATACCCCCTACGACATCTAGTTATATGACAATGCCACACAGTTTTGCATGCAGTTCTTTGTTTACAATAAGCCCTACTCCCCTAGTACAAGTCTGAAAATGATTGCCCTTGGCTCCTTATCTTCCCATAAAAGTTAAACTGTAATCTTGGCACAGTGAGCAAGAAATAATACAGTAACATGATTCAACTTCCCATTACAATAGATGTTAAAAAATGAAACAAACTGCAAAGCTCTGTATAGCAAAGTTCACTGACTACTGGATGGGACCAACAGACAACAAGACCGATGGACACCAAACTACATTACTTGCACATTCAGCAAGTTCGAGAAACATTCAAAAACTCCAGAACAACTAAGCTGATAATTAACAAATTGCTTATATGCCCCTGAAAGTAGCTGGTCTTATAGAGAGTGTCCACTTTCTTTTTTTTGCTGATATATATACACTGTATATACCTAGATTCAACTAGGAATTATGTATGTATATATATATATATATATATATATATATATATATATATATATATATATATATATATATATATATATACACTGATTATTTCCTACGTTAGGGGGAATCCTATCAATGCGGTTTATTTCGTCACAATAGAAATTCGACGTTACGGCGAAAGCGACCGTGCGTTAAGGCGAATGATAACAATAGGCTGAGATAAAAGGATTCCCCTAAATGCCGGAATGAGAGTTATTCCGCCGTTTAGGGGAATCCTTTTATCTTTTCTATTGTGACGAAATAAACCGCATTGATAGGATTCCCCCTAACGTAGGAAATAATCACTGTATATATATATATATATATATATATACATATATATATATATATATATATATATATATATATATATATATATACATGTATATATACCTAGTATCTAAATAAGGGGGCGAATTTTCTTTTTCTTAAATTATATGTATATCAGCGTGAAGTGATGTTAGAGAGAATTAGTGGATTTAAAATGCTAATATATTTTTAGAATTAATTTGATTAAATTTACATTTATGGCAAAGAGAATCGTATAATAACTACCTTTTGTGTGCAATAAGGTATTTTTAATATATCCCCAAACTTGATATAATCAAGAAAAACTTCACTTCAACCTTAAGTCCAACCTCAGGACGTTTGGTCCCCAAGAGTTATATATATATATTCCACAATATATTATACGAAAATAAGTTCTCCCTACCGTTCAAAACCTTGTAGCAATTTAACTTGCTTGGCGCCTTCTACGTTTATATAGATAGAATGCCGGGCTAATTCGGCACTAGGGCGAACTCGGCCTTGGTGGAAAATCGCGACCTAGTGAGCACAGAGAGTTGAACTGATCGAAATACTTGTGTTGAATTTCGTATTAATTACTAGTGCTGGTATCGGCATGGAAAATCTATGTCGCCATGTCGCAATAAAATTAACGCCGATGTCGACATGTGTCGACATCTGGACATGAGTCAAACAAGTCTAAACTCGGGTCGCTCCCGTAGTGACCGTACACTATTAAACCAGAGTTACCCGACACAAATTCACAAGAGCTTTACATGGAATACATGCACTATGTCCTCACGGGCTCACACTCGCAGTCATACTCACTTACAGTTCTCAAAGATGCACACTGTCAACTATTTGCCCCAAAATTTGTTTTGTATGATCCAATTTATCAAGCATTAATGAAAGTCATGCGGTGTGAGTCAGCTAGTGTCGCATATCTAGGCATGTACATGTACGTAATGTATACCGGTTGTCGCAGCTAGATACGCAGCGATCGTGTCGCGCGCGCGCGCTGCTAATGTGTATGTGAAACAAATCACGTACGCGCGCACGACGCCACGGCGAGGTACATGTAAAAAGACCCATTTTTTTTCGCCATCAAAGCATGCGTGTCGACATGTCGGCAAAGTCCAAAACCAGTACTTTTGTCGCCATAGTGGCGACATCAGGCGTGTCGATACCAGCACTATTAATTACACATTTCAAAACACTTAACTTCAAAATTATTTGATATCAATGTGTAAAATGATTAGCAAAGAAGTTATTTTGAAAATTTCAAGAAGTAAAATTATACAAAACATGAAATTTAAGGCTAAAAAAGGTACGGTGTGTAGCGCGGACTTCAACTCTAGAAACATAGTCACCGCGCAGTGCCGAGTTCGCCCTAGTGCCGAGTTAGCCCGACCCCAATGCCTCCTACCCATACAGAAAGGGGAAAAAACAGTGCCAAAACAAAAAAATTCCCCTTTTAATTACAAAAAATTCCCCCATCAGTCAATTTCTTTTTGCCCAGGACTTCACCTTAAGTAGGAATTATGTAAATACTAGCAGCAGTACCCGTGGAAAAATTCCACGGGTGCTAGCCAGGGAAGTATGGATTGATTTTTGCGAACACATCTTCTTTGGAACAATGTTGAAATTATTACTGTTTTAAATTGTGGCTTATTAAAATTATATTGAATGGGATAAACATATTACAATGTTTTTGTTACCAAATAATCATATTCAAACTATATGTTTTCAAATGATAGGTTAATATGTGTACATGAATATCATGTATTTCTTTAATTAATAAGACAAATGCTTAATAATTATGGTTCTATGGGTAATGGTTTCTAAAAGAAATATTTTGTAATTTTTGTTTTTCATCTAAGTTAATTTTTAGTTCCTCTTGTATTTATCTTAGATTCTTTTAGTATTGTTTTATTAGTTCAAGTGAATAATACATGAAATATTAAGAGAAAAATAAGTTTAAGATTACAACATGTCATTCTTACTATAGAATATGTCACATGCTTTTTTTGAAAGGTAAAAGTCTGTTTGTTTGTTTTTTATTTGGTTTTGGGCTAAAATAATTTATCATTTTTATGTCTTATAGTGGTGATTATGTATAATACACTTTTGCTGATGAGAGAGATTGCATATCTACTGTTTTTATGTAGGAAATAACAATATAATTATTTCAAAACTTGTTTCCACGTGAAAATCACTGGCCATATAATACTGTGAAATTAATCTTATTTTATTTGAGCTAATGCCTTTTAACTTCCATGAAGATTGTTTTATGTTTGTGTGTTTATTGAAGCAAATTTTTTACCTGTCCTTTCCCACCCCGTTCTCACAATATCACCTAAGGAGAAACGTGAGCGAAGGTGCCTGATGCCTAAACATATGAAATTCTACCGTGCCATCCATTACATTTTTTTGTAATGAAACATGATTTGCAAAAGTCATAATCCAATTTACTCACGTACCCCTGCAATATTTGAAACCCCAGATAAAATTGTGAATCCACCACTTAATAATAATCTGTGGACAATTATGGATGGTGAGTGCAGGCTCTATCCCCTTATCATGCCCCCTCCCCTCCCTTCACTCCAGCCAGTGGCGTATAGAAAGGTTCCACTTTCTTTGGGGGTGATTTCATTTTTTCTACAATGAACATAAACTGTTAATTAATGCCCACCCCCCCCCCCCCTCCGCTTTTTACGCCCATGAATCCAGTGATTACATTTTTTGTACAATAAAATAAAATTGATGCACTCACATATGCCCCATCAGTGGCGGATCCAGGGGGGGGGGGGGCCTGGCCCCCTCCCCTGGGGGAAAAAAAGACAGCCCAAAATGCTGATTTTTTTTTTTGTTGCTTGTGAGAATAATGAGGGAAAACTGGAACCCATAAAATCTGGTAACTCCCCCCCCCCCCCCAATGAGCGACTTTTGGAGGGCTGGAGAAACAAAAAAAATTCTTGGAGGGCTGGCGAATTTTTTTGTTTCACTTACACCCCCCCCCCACCCCCCACCCCGCTGAGGGACTTTTGGAGGGCTGGCGAAAAAAAATTCATGGAGGGCTGGCCAATTTTTTTTTTTTCACTTACCCCCCCCCATCCCCCCCCCCCCCCAGCTATCTATGAACATGACTCCAGTGATTTCATTCAAATTTTTCTACAATGAAGTTAATCATATCCCCCATCAACCACTGCACACCGCCCCCCCACCCCCACCCCGCTATCTATGCCCATGACTCCAGCATACTCTATTAATTCTTCAAAGGATTAACCGTTAACGCCCCTAGCACATGTTTGCCCCTGAAACTGAAAGAGTGAATATTGTGGCCAACTTTCATCAGCACTATTATTAACGAATTAAGCTTGATCTATAGTCTTGAGCCTCTTTCACACCGGGCCTGCGTAGAGTTGCGTTGTGCGGCGTACCAAGTACGCCAAAATTACGTGCAGGACCGGCGTAGTCCCTGCGTATGTTTTGCATAGGCTGCCGTACGGTGGCGTATGGTTGCGTACCCTGTGCATAGGCACCGCGTACCTATGGCATATGCAATTGGTGTACCTTCGCGTAGGATTACGTATAACATGCGTATGGTTGCGTTCGAATACGTATAGGTCTGGCGTAAAGGGTACGTAGGTTTGCTTATGCTGAACCCACACTAAGCAAAAGTACACAACACTACGCCCTTCCTTACGTAACTCTACGGTAGTGTTGCGTAGACTTGCGTAAAACTGCGTACTTTCTGCGTGACGCGTCCAGTGCTCTTTAAACATGTTTAATTTTTTGCGTCCATCTCGCGTACCCCTTTGCGTCCCTCGGCGTATTTCTACGTAGGCTAACGGAGGCACTGCTTGGGGCAGAGTAAGCTCGGCATCGTCCGTACGCCACACTACGCAACTCTACGCAGGGCTGGTGTGAAAGCCCCTTTATTACGCGCAGGATCGGCGTAGGCTGGGGTATTGTTGCGTACCCTGTGCATAGGTACCGCGTACCTACAACATATGCAATTGGCGTACCTACGCGTAGGGTTGCGTACGTATACGTAGGTCTGGCGTAAAGGGTACGTAAGTTTGCTTATGCTGAACCCACAATAAGCAAAAGTACGCAACACTACGCCAGCCTCAAAGGATTTTTCGTCAGACTGGTGTATGATAGCGTACTATAGCGTAGGCATGGCGTACAGTAGCGTAGTGTTTTATACCTGCGTAAAAACTGCGTACTTTCTGCATGCAGTGGTCTACGACGAAAGTACGCGAAAAAATTAGACATGTTAATTTTTGGGGTCCATCTCGCGTACCCCTTTTTGTCCCTCTGCGTATTGCCACGTAGGCCAGCATAAGCTCAGTGTAGGCGATACGCCGCACTATGCAACTCTACGCAAGCCCGGTGTGAAAGCCCCTTTAGGTCTATATAGTCATGATAGTCTACAGATCTACATAGACAGAAAAATCCGTCTGGTTTCAAAACACACATACTTTTTAAATAGACTCTGCTCTCACTGAGCAGATTCCGGAATTATTTTTTTAGAGTAATAAAATGGATGTAGAATCTAGTCTAATATACGGTATGAACTATGATGAATTAAATATCATCAAATTAAAAAAAATGACTATATTCGACCTAAACTGTGCAGTCTTGAAATAAGCAACCCAGTGAGGAATTTACTGCCGTTTTAGAATTCAAATTGATGTAGAATCTACTCAGATATACGGTGAATTTATCATCAAATTCTAACTGTAGCATTAAAAAACAGAAGATAGTCAACTGCTTCCAATCTTGGAATAAGCAGCTCAGTATTTACTGCCGGACTCCTCCCCTCGAGTTCAGCCATGCAGCCATCCCAGCCTCAGAGAGCGGGCGCTGCCGTGACCGAACACGACAAACGACAAAGAGAAGAATTTCATGCAGATAAAATAGGACAAAGGAAGTCCATAAATACAGTTTCCAACAATTTGTTAGATCTAAAGAATGTCACTCACGTCCAAAATCAACCTTAGAATGTATTTGTAAGCTCGGGAAACCGTAGTCAACTCATGTTGAGTGCATGTGTGTACAGTACATACAAATTGCATGCATAATATGCATTGTCGCGTCGATCGCATGCATTGCATTGAAATTGCATCGCAGTACGTGGGTGCTACTCCTATGGTGTACTTATCACAAAGTGTACTATGAAACAATGAAATACATACGTACACATACCACGGAGCTCTATCGAGGCTGGGACACTGTGGGACAACCCCCATGCCATCGTTATTTTCTTACGGGGGTTCCCCCCGGTAAGAGCAAGTTTAGCAAGATGGCTAACGCGAGTCGTCTAACACGGTCGCACAATGCAAGTTGATACTCCTCGTGCACAACGTTGTTCGTCACTTGCCATGCTGTGCCTGTGATGGGCCGTAAGGGAGGTTGCACGGCTGACGACACCGCCGTCGTGCGAGGTATCCACACGGAAAGCAGCCGTTCCTTCGGCCTTCCCGTCCTCCCCAATCCCCCAAATCACGTTTAGGGACGTCGACGGCGACGACGGGGTCGACGTGGCACGCGGACTACGGGTTACATGACCTGTGGAATTATGCCACCGATCCCGCGCCACGGCGAGGGCGGACACGGCGGGGGGAAAGAGTTTTTGCTTCCACAAAAAACGGCCTTTTACGGTTTTGAGTATTAATATATAGATATATTTTGTGTGTGTCTGTACACACACATATATATATATATATATATATATATATATATATAAATACCAAAATTATTCATACCCCTTTTAATTTTGAAATCTTTTATGTTTTTCTTAAGAAAGGTGGACTAGTGGAATTTGAGCATTATTCAAATACTTTTTGTTAGCTGTACATTGTATGGCTATGAACAGTCATGGAAAAGCCATCTTCTGTACAAAAAAGTGAATAAATTACTCCTGAACCATCAAATTTTGTAAATTGCCTTATGTAATCATTCTAACAATTGTTTGTTGCATGCTCATGAAACATAAACCAGGAAAAACCAATTTTTCACCCCCAAAAATGAAACAGATTATGATAATCCCTTTATATAGACACAGTCTGGATAGTAATATTAATTAACAATTGTTATTGTTACTGTTGTCAGGTTTTTATAAAGAAATGTTGATTAACATAACAGATGATAACTTTAACAAAATATAACATTTGGTAGGAATCTTCATAAATGTAAGATATAACACATTAGTGACAGAAGATATTAAAAATCACAAAATAACAAGTAGGCCTTTTGCCCATGCAGCTGGGACAATGAATTAGCTCAAGCAGGGCCTAACAGGCAACATACAGACTACAGTTGTACTGATATCATTAAATATAAGACAAAGGATATAGACTCAACAGGTATGTGCCGCTTTGACGACCCCCTTTTTCAACGGCTGATTGCCGTTCTCAAGATACCCGAATTTCCATAAACTGCCGTTCTCACCCTAGCTTCTAATGCTTTCTCAAGATACCCGATCGGATCAAAAGCGCTTGTCTCTCTCTGTTCTCCCCAGTGCGCCCCGTTCCCTTGCTCTCATATGTACGCACGTACTTACACTGCATCCTATCTGTACGCGCGGCCATTTTGCTATTGCATATGCGCGCGTTGGATCATCAAACAGCTGATCAAAATATTGAAAATAAAAAGAAATGGTATGGAAAAATCAACCAATCAAAATTCCTATCCCCCGATAGGCAATCTTTATCTCATGTTTATGCATCTACTGAATATGTATCTTTAGCCTCTTTCAAAATGATGTGATGAAAATCTTATGTAGCTTTTAAAAAATTCATATAAAAACACTCTTAAAATGTTAAAATAATTACATAATTTACAGAAAAAATAGTAGGTATTGGAATTTGCCCAGAATTTAAAAAAATGCAGTTTTTTAGAAATTATCTTGAATGAATCATTATTATTCAAAATATGTAAATTATGTAAACACAAACCATTTCTAATACTCAGTTTTTCTCGCAGAGCTAGTGAGCATGAAATCTAATGGAAAAATACAAAATTTTCTTCTATTTTGCTCCCGCATTCGGCGACAGGTTGGTTAAACGGAATTATATTCAAGGAATCTTCATATCGAATTTAAGCTATGAAATATTCTCTCGAAGTATATTCTTAAAGTGTTATTTCCACTTTCAAGTCCGATGTCTGCAGATATTTCAGACTATAAAAACTTAGATCTGAGACAGCAAGCCGCAGAAACGGCTTTCCACCGAAGCGCCACGAGACCGTACGCCAAGCGTGTCGGCATCAAAAGCCAGCCCCACTCCGTGGGCGGATCAGTACTTTCGCGTGCTTTTTCAGATGAGAAGGGGAACAGTTCAGATTAAATATTTGCATTTGTAATTGTGCTGATCCTATGATTATGAAAACATTAGCAATATAATCAGAAATATATTTGTTATTTTATCATTCGTTTAAAAAAGTTGTTGAGTTGCACAAATATTTTTTAAAAGCTAAAATTCTCTGTGTTTCTTTGCAAAACCGGGAAGCCGAGTCAACGAGAGGTTGGCCTTGACCGGTGCCCGCACTCTCGGCGTGCAGTTAGGGTGCGTTGCGCCTCAATGAATTAGCCGTTATTGCGAATGAATGATGATTATATTCATGAATATCTATTCACATTGGACTCAAGAGAGTGGGAAATAGCTCAGAAATATCCAGTACTTTTATATGAATCAAGTTATTTTCGATATGAGGGTGTTGCTTTTTACATAATGGCATTTTAACCTACCTGTGTCCGATTATCTGGGCAATGTGTCGCCCACTATAACACGTACGTGAATGGAGTAAATTCACTTGTGATGCCCAAATTCAGAACGTTGGGAAAGAAAGAAAAAAACTGAGTATCCATAGTGACTTATGTTAATATTACAAGAAGGTATTGAATTTTCCAAAAAAGCATACCATTACAACGGGAAAACTGCAATCAAAAAGAAAATCTAAGAAATATGACGAGTTAAATTATGAAAATGACACATAAATGAATGGGCCTCCTGGCCCCCTACAGTGCGCTCTCGCGCAGTGATTACGTCATGGCTCGATACACAGCTGAAACCGCGCTCATAGGAATTCAAGTACGTGGACCTACGTCCGTTCATTTGCATGTGCAATCGCATATGCATGCACAATAGAATCCCCACACTAAGTGCCGTAGTTCCTTAGACCATGTTTTTTTCACTCAGCTGGATGGGTATGGATCCACCGTTCCAAAGACCCTGTGTTTTTCACTTCTAGTCCGTTCCTCAGACCACCATTTCAAAGGCAGCTGCGGCACACTCCCGTCTGAAAAAAATCTGAGTGCCCCCCCCCCCCCCCAGCATTTAGTCAACTTGCCATTATTATCATTATGCATTATGTCAAATAACCTTGTGTGTAAAGTGACTTACTAAATAAATATAATAAAAATATAAAGTAGAATTGTTCATTGGCAGCATTATCACTATGGTGGTCGGCACCGGTCGGATCCTTCACTCAAAATTTCCGACCGGCACTCAGTGCAATATCACACCTGCCCGCCTGGCACCAATTTCCCCACTGACAAAGAAAAAATACTACGATTTTGACCTACGAACAATGCAATTGTGGTTTAAGCCAGCAGATTCAACTAAAAAATTATACATATGATAAGCAAATTTACATGAAACCGCGTGAAGAATTTTCCTGGAAGGTATACACCTATACAGTATACACAGCCACTAGCGCAGCGCAGCTCCTTCCCAAATACGAATCATATTTACGTATAAATTGTTCACGTACCCATACCCATACCTGTGCGTGCATGCCCCGGGGGGGGGGGGGGGGGGTACTCACGTATATATTGGGTATACGGGGATGTGCCGCTGGGAAGGGTGACTTTTTGAAGAAAGATCCTTAGACATGGGTCCCCTTTTCATTAAAAAGATCCTTAGACATGGGTCCCATTTTTCCCCAAAAAATCCTTAGACATGGGTCTCTTATCCCGGCTCTTATCATTTGTTTCATTCCTCTCTTTTCTCCCTCATTTGTCCGGGATTTTCGGATTTGCACCCAAATACTCGAGGTAATCAAGCCTACATTGTAAATGCCTACTTAGCTATACGTAGAACGTACCCCGGAAGTACCACATTATTTATTACATTGTGCGCGCTAGGAATAAATTTATGAACACCACCTATAATACAGAAATCAAATTTTCTAAGATATATTCAAGGAAAGTGGATTTTTACAACATTATTTGTATAAGGCAATTGGAAAGTATAGCACATTTACATCACAGCATCTCATTAGCATAATGAGGACATTGCCAATTTCAGATCTCCATTCATTTAGCGATTTTAGGATTTCAAATATTCATAACTTTTTTATTAGTTGTCCGTTTTTCCTCAGCCTTTCACTGATATGCTTCTTTGATTTTTCTGCTTCTAATAAAATGCATTTATTTTGGGGGCTTCAATCAGTTGCAAACCTCTATACATATTGGACCCTGTGTGTACTTTTAATGTCATGCATATGAAGCAGCCCTGTTTCTGAAAGTGTACAAAGAAAGTACAAGAACAATGGTTAAAACAGAATAAACAGATAAAGGAAATGTCTTGCCATATGAAAACTAGTTTATACATAGTTTTATACGAGGTCATTTGATATACATTTAGCAATATGATTTTATACGAGGTCATTTGATATACATTTAGCAATACGATGTAGGAATGAAATAAAGATATAGTTGTTGCCAATTTGACGAGGAAATCCCGATCATTTAAAGATGCTAGAGGTGCTAGCACATTATGTTGTATGGTGTTTTCACCATTATATGTGTAAACTACTTGTAAACCCAAAACTACATGTAGTATGGTACAGATTACTAATGAGTAATAAAGAATTTTATCAAGAATCTGCAAAATGTTTGGCCATTGCATTATATTACAGCTAAAATATGTAATATTTAAAGTTCGAAATCCTTAGACATGGGTCCATTTTTCACAAAAAATCCTTAGACATGGGTGCCTATTTACAGCAAAAGGACCCTTGGATGTGGGTATGGGTCTAGAGTTCTCAGCCGCACACCCCCGTCCGATTATAATCTGAGTACCCCCCCCCCCCCCCGGGGTGCATGCCCAACATCAAATCACTACACATTGTACTCGTAGCTCCGAGCTGGAATGTCGCAATCAGCTGATTTGCACATGTTCAGGTTTTGAGAAAACTCGTAACTCACTGTCAAATAAATCGGCCCTTTTGTACCGACACCCATCTTCGCCACAATGTATTATTCGTACTAGTACCAGACTTGCGAGTCGGGTACAATGCTTAATGCTGCAGCTACAGGACAGTGTGTAGATACATGATATTTTTACTGTTTAACTATAACTTATAAGCCCTGAAAACTGACTAGTTTTTATCCCCCTGAACCCCCGTGGCAAGGTGTCGGGAGATAAAATTTCCACCACTAGAAAGTCCCTGGTGACAACCCTGTTCATTGGACCAAACTGATGACCAAGGGTGATAGATCAGAGAGAGATAGCAGGTTTTCACTATTCTGACAGGCCTTTGAGTTTCAGCACAACTCCCCCTTCCCCCTCCTCCTGTGGTGTTTAGCATGTAAAATGTTGATTGTCCTGGAAATACTATAGTTCTGTACCCCCCTAACAATAACGCTAGCTCAGTGGCGGATCCAGGATTTTTTGAGGGAGGGGGCTCAACATTCTCAAAATTTTCCAATAAGCAAAAAAAAAAAGGTCCTCAGCATTTTTGGGCCCCTTCTTAACTCAAAAAATCTCTGACAAGCAAAAAAAAAAAAATGGTCCTCAGCATTTTTTGAGCCCCTTTTTGGTCCCAGGGGAGGGGGCCTGGGCCCCCCAGCCCCCTGGATCCGCCACTGCCCTAGCTAATCCCACGCACGGGACCATCACTACCGGTATATGGGGCTGTGTCAATTTTGGCCTGTAACGACCTCTAAGTTGAAGAGGTAAAAACACCAATATAATCGGCAAAATTTTGAGAAAATACTTCCTTCTACATTTTAGAATGATAGAATATCTAATTTCATGCCAGATCCTTCGATAGGATCTTTATCATCTTGATAAAGTGAAATTTTCAGGCTATTTTTGGTCAGTGATCTTGCTCCTCTCCTGCACACAAGATATCACACACTTGCCTATGGGAGGCAATTGCTCACGGTATGAATGTACAGAGTGCGAGGTTATCTCCAATAACCTCGCATAAGTGTGAGTGAGGCAGTGAGCTAACCCTAAATCTAATTTTATGGGGGGGGGGGGGGGAGGAGGTACAAAAGGAAGTCTTACCATTGTCCCCCAGCACCCTCACCAACCCCCATCAACCTCAACCCCTCCCCCCCACCAACGCCGCACATACTTGATAAAAAACCTTAAAACAGAAAGGTTGGGCTTGGAGAATTTTTTTTTTTTTAAATAACACACATGCACACACTGGTATCAATATGCCTATAGCACTTCATTTATTTGATGTATGATAAAAGAGCAATGCACTTATCCAAAGAACAAGGTTATAACTTTGTCCTCCCAAACCAAGGCATAAGTGCCGTGCCGGGGATCGAACGCCCGATCCTCTCATCACCAGTCAAGCAGGCCATCTCGTGAAATAAGCCACCAGTCATCGAGTGTGTACACACACACTGCCGTGTAAAGTCAATGGAGGATGTGAACCCTCATAGGCATTTATTACACGCAATAAACTGCATGTACAAAGTGAATGCGGGGTGGCTTATTTCACGAGAATGCCGTCAAGCACCTTAAACCACTGGACCACGGCACCTCATGGTGATGGGCAAAAAATCAAATCACTCCCCAGCTAACAATCGGACGTTTTTAAAACGTTTTAAAAACGTTTGTCGTAGGTTTTTGGGACGTTTTGTGAAAACGTTTTAAAAACGTTATTTTGTGGAAGGTTTTGGACGTTTTAAAAACGTTTTTTTTTAAACGTTTAAAAAACCAAATAAAAACCTTTGAAAATTTGCTTCTAAATGAAGGACCTGCAGAAAACCTACGGACGTTTAAAAAACGTTTGAAGAACCTTTGAAAAACCTCCAGCAAACGTTTTATGAACGTTTATAAAACGTTTCTCAAAAACCTTTCTAGAATGTTTTGAAACCTGGCAGACGTTTTAAAAACGTCCAAAAAACCTTTAAAGAACCTTCATAAAACCTGGCGGACGTTTTAAGTACGTCCAAAAAAAACCCTTCCAGAACGTACATAAAACCTTTCTAGAACGTTTTGAAACCCGGCAGACCTTTTAAAAACGTCCAGAAAACCTTTAAAGAACGTTTATAAAACCTGGCAGACATAATAATAAAAACAATAATGTCTACTTGTAATAAAGGTGTTTCTGCTCATTCCATTTTCCTTTCAATGGTCTATAATCCTAGCATCCTATAATTCTAACAACCCTATATAAGCCTATATCCTATCCTATTATATACTATCCTAAACCTACTTACAGTTCTCTTGGCAGGTCTTGAATACACTACCGCTTAAAGGTTTTGGCACATCGGTTCGGTAACGGTAATGTATGCAAAGTCCTCGGTGAAGCTTCCCGCGGTTCCTCCCCGAGGTTTTGTTGTTCGTCGAGAAACCGCGGGAAGCTATCGGTTCGCTATAGGTTCGCGAACGGTAAGGCATCGGTAAGGCAACGGTTAGCAAGAGATCGAGAGCGCACACGCACGAATTTCTTTCGGTGAACGGTGAACGGCATAGGTGAACGGTTTGGCTAAGAGCGCGCACGCGATGAACGCTGTATTGTGACGTAACAATGACTGACTTTGTAAAGCTGTAGCGCATGCAGGAACCACGTTTGCTCTTCCATGATTGCGTCGACGGAACAAATTATTCTGCATTCGAAACAAATCTGGTGATGGTGCCGATTGATGAAATTGATGATGAAATGATGATGGGATGGTGGTGTTTGTCATAATGATGGTGAAGAAAAATGACACTTGTGAACTTCATGGTGACAACTCTTTTTTTTTTCTCTCGTCCAATTATAAATACGGATCATTCAAAGGCTTTATTCTTAACCCGCAAATGTATCGCATTTCTCGATTGGTTTAGATTGTTGTAAACCTAAAACATATCAAGAAAATAAGAACATACCTTCATGTAAACTGTGTATTAATTTATTTTAGAGAAAATGTTCTTAAACCCCTTTGCCTGAATTGCGTTTGAAAATGTGTAGCGTATAGCTTTTAGACAATAGTCGATATTAGAATGATATTTTTAAAATTCATCTTTCAATAACTATTAATGTATCATGATGATATGAAAATGAACTATCATATCATCATCATCATCATATGATATCATCATCACATCATCATACCATATCATATCATATATCATCATATCGTCATTAAACTCATAATCATTATATCATCAATTCATCATGATCATAATTATATTATCATCATCACATCATCATAGCACCATTATATAATCATGATCATCATGATCATCATCATAATCATCATCATCATTATCTTGATAATCATATCTTCAAAACAATTATCATCTTCATCAAACGCATCATTAACAAAAAAAAAATATATCAAGCCAACATTTTCTTCCCTGCCCGACCGTAACTTCATCCTTTCACACACGTGCGGTTCCCTTTTGAAATTCGATCTGTATCATGATGAGATGAAAATAAACTATTATAATCATCATCAAATATGATCATATCATCATCATATCATATATCATCATATCGTCATTAACTCATAATCATATCAATTCATCATGATCATCATAATTATATTATCATCACATCATATCATCATCATCCTCATCATAATCTTAATCACCATCAGTATCATCATCATTATCTTGATAATCATATCGTCAAAACAATCATCAATATCATCTTCATCAAACTCATCATTCATTAAAAATATCAAGTTTTCTTCCCTGCCCGACCGTAACTTCATCCTTTCACACGCATGCGGTTCCCTTTTGAAATTCGATCTGTATCATGAGATGAAAATAAACTATTATAATCATCATCACATCATCATATCGTCATTAACTCATATAATCATATCAATTTATCATGATCATAATTATATTATCATCACATCATCATAGCATAATTATATCATGATTATCATCATTATCATCATCAATATCATCTTCCTCAACTTATCATTCATAAAAAAAAAAAAATATCAAGCCAACATTTGCTACCCTGCTCGACCGTAACTTCAACCTTAACACACATGCGGTTCCCTTTTGAAATTCGATCTGTATCATGAGATGAAAATGAACTATCATATCATCATCACATCATGATACCATCATATCATATATTTATAGTTTTATACATATCATGTCGTCATTAACTCTTATAATCATATCAATTCATCATGATCATCATAATTATATTATCATCATCACATCATAGCATCATTATATCATGATTATCATTATCATCATAATCATATAATCATAATCATATCGTCAAAACAATTATCATCATCAATATCATCTTCATCAAACTCACCATTCATAAAAATATCAAGTTTTCTTCCCTGCCCCACCGTAATCCCTTTTAAAATTCGATCAGTATCATGAGATGAAAATGAACTATCATATCATCATCATCAAATATGATCATATAATCATCACATCATCATACCATCATCATATCATCATACCATCATCATATATAATATCATCATCATATCGTCATTAACTCATATAATCTTATCATTAATTCATCATGATCATTATTATATTATCATCACATCAAGGAAGCATCATTATATCATGATTATGATCATTATCATCATCATAATCATCATTATCTTGATAATCATATCGTCAAAACAATTATCATCATCATCACTATCATCTTCATCAAACTCGTCATTCATCAAAAAATATCAAGTTTTCTTCCCTGCCCGACCGTAACTTCATCCTTTAACACACATGTTGTCCCCTTTTGAAATTCGATCTCTTTATACGAAGCGCCTTTCTGCCCAATGCCGCCGCGGTGTGAAAGGAACAACAACAAAAAAAGAAAAAAAAAGGCGCATACCTTCATTGGCTGGTTGGCATATTTCTGCGCGTGTCTTGACATGTGATTAACGGACTGCTCGTCAAATGAGGTCACAAGCCCAATTTTATGAATGAAAATGTTGATCGCGCGCACTCTAGACATCCTTTGCCTCCCACTGCCTTGCTTTTCACTTTCGCATGAATAATGGAGGATATTATTTTGGATATATCGCTCATGTACTGATTTCAGTAATTTCTTACTTCTTTGCTAAAGTTTCAGGAAATTGTGAGTGTCAGATCAAGCTCGTTTATGTTAAAAACATCTGTTAGTGTACGAGTTATGAGATGCCACATGCGAGTATGGAGCGACTGTTGAATATGCATGAGTTTGAAAACTACGCCCGTTTAATAATCGCTTGTTCTGCAATAATACAAAACTGCCCAATCTTGAATATACAAATTATAACGTGGATGTGAAAGGCGACACTTGAGAAATGGTCGGTCAACATATACGTGTATGTTATTATGTGGTTACGATCAGGGATATGCAGGCGGCAAGATGGTCGTGAGCATTATATCAAGCACCATGCACAACTATTTTCGTAAACATCGTGCAATTATCATTGACGGATCCGGAGGGGGAGGGGGGGGTGCGCAGCTGGCCCTAACCCCCCCCCCCCCCCTCCCCGACGAAAAGAGCTCATGGAAGCATGTGTGAAGCTTTCTTTGGGGCCGTCTTTAGTGCCCTTCCTTTTGGGGAAAGTGCCGAAAAAGACACCTAAAAATGCTACTCACCATTTTTGTTTGCTTGTCACAAAATTTTAGAGTTGGTGTCACACCCCCCCCCCCCCCCCCCGGTAAATCCTGGATCAGCCCCTGTGCAATTACTACAGTTTAAAAAAAAAACTTCTATGATCTTTAAATGCAATTAAAAATGATGGAAACCAACATGAAAATAAACATTAACAATAACAAAGATGGCAATGAAACAACTCGTTCCGTTTTCAAGCCGGTATACATAAGTGGCACCTGTCGGTGTCGGACCTGTATGCGTGGACAGAAAGAAGCACAGTGAACCAAATGTGCAAAAGTGCAGAAATTCGCCGTTTTGTAGCCGTTTACTGTATTATTTCCTATGGGGGAAAAGGTTTTGCACAAAATTCGCCGTTTTAATCGGCTACAAAACGGCTACAAAACGGCGATAAAGGAGAGAATTTTAAGCTACAAAACGGCTAGTCTGTTGTTTTCTATGGGCTTTCTTTGATAACTACGGAGTGCCACATGGTTGAAAAACCTTTTTTTCCAAAAACAAATTAATCTTTCCTTTTATCAAAACGGCGAGTAAATAGCTAATAATCGGCTAGGAAACGGAGGGAAAACGGCGATAAAAGGGAGAGGAAACAGCCAGAAAACGGAGAGGAAACGGCGGTACAATAGTGACATCGATGCATGATTAGTAGAGAGAAAACGGCTATAAAAGGGCGACGAAACAGCCAGAAAACGGACAGGAAACGGCGGTACAGTGGTGACAACAATGAATGATTAGCAGAGAGAAAACGGCTATAAAAGGGCGACGAAACAGCCAGAAAACGGAGAGGAAACGGCGGTACAATAGTGACAACAATGAATGATTAGTAGAGAGGAAACGGCGATAAAATGGAGACGAAACAGCCAGAAAACAGAGGAATCGGCGGTACACAACACTGCTTGATTAGCAGAGAGAAAACGGCGATAAAATGGCGACGAAATGGCCAGAAAAGGGAAATTGCAATGCATTTTAGTGATGAAAATAGTAATGCCTGGTGTCATACGGTCTTTAAAAAGGAGGAAGAGATATATATAATGATAAGTACAGGCCGCAATCGGCCATTTTCTCAGGGTCCTTGGACATCCCTATAGAAACTGTTTCATTCATGGATGTCAATCCGTGGGGGGGGGGGGGGGGGGGGGGGATCTGGGGTATATATCCCCCCCCCCAAAAAAAAAAAATTGAGGTGGGGGGATGGCCTGTATTATCATCCCCTCAATATTTTGGGATAAAATAAATAAGAATTATGATACATTAACTTAGAACTAATAATTATTCAAACTCATTATGTTTGATCTTGAAATACCATCACATTCTTTAATGATTAGAAGGAAATAAATGCCATAATTTCAAAGCGAAAATATCCAAGAAAATTCGTTCGCTCGCATTGTCCCTGGTGTGGGAGGGGGATACTCCCCCCCCCCCCCCCCCATCGTGAACACGGATCGATACCCCTGGTTTCATTGAAAAACGCCTTTTCACAAACACAAATGACGTTTTCGAGAAACCAGATGGAAACTGCAATTTGTAATCTCGTCGCAGCATAATCCTACATGTAGATCGAGAAAGAAAGAACTTGACATATAGATCTCCTTCACGAGTGTGTTGATAAAACAGCGACAATTAAACTGATAAAAACTGAGAAGCATGATAGTGATATATACTGAACAGTTTTACGACTAAAGAACGTCGTACAGCACAACATGAACGGATATAGTTTGAACTTCTCTAACAGCTTACTTTCAGTAAAAATATGCTTAAGTCTCGATTAAGAACAGGAACAATGGAATTATTGTGAACCTTCGCGACAAAATGAGACAGAAGGACTAGAACCTGAGTAAATTGGGCAAATCTTGAAAAACTTTTAACCAGAAAGAAAAGTACTTGCGTCGAGATTATGAAAAGTGCGTGATTTAGGGGATTTAGAAGGACAGAGAGAGAGAGAGAGAGAGAAAAAAAAAATCAATAATGGTCTCTTGCTGGACGTGACTTAATCCTTATTCTTTGAAAGGGGCGAATTCTGTACCTCTTTATAACATGCCGAAAAGAAAAGAAATTTAGCTTCTAGAAACCAGTAGATTGTATACATTTTTTAAAGCTCGAGTTAACTAGAGCGGAGAGAAACGATGACTTTTAAGCTAAGACACAGTTTATCTTCATCATGTTCATACCACCAGTTAACATGATGATGAATTAGCGGCCAATTCTCTTATTCATCTAAAAGCCGAACAGAAAAGAAAGTTAGCTTCCAAAACACAATTAAGAAGAACTGTCGAAATTATGATACAGGTGAACCGAGAAAGATTAAAAAGCAGATAGAGAATTGTCTGGGCGTTAATTTTTACAAAAAGCACTTGTAATTATTATTATAATTTTTTGTTGTTGGAAGCTCTAGTTAACTAGAGCGGCGCTAAAAGCAGTTTATCTTCGTTGAACATGAGGACAGTAAGCGGCCACTTCTGTAACTCTTTCAACAGCCGAAAAGAAAAGAAAATTAGCTTTTTAACTAAAAAGAAAAGACCCGTGGTTGCGATTTTTTTAAAGCTCGAGTTAAGAAGAGCGGACAGAAACGATGACTTTCAAGCTAAGACGCAGTTTATTTTCATCTTGTTCATCCCTCTAACATGATGATAATTAACGGCCAATTCTCTGATTCGTTTAAAAGCCGAAAGAAAAGAAAATTAGCTTTTTAACTAGAAAGAAAAAGGATCTGTGTCGAGATTATTAAACAAGTGCATGATTATTTTTAAAGTTCGGGTCAACAGAGCGGGGAGAAACGATAACTTTCAAGCTAAGTCGCATTTTATCTTCATCCCGCCGTTTAAAATGATGATTAATAAGCATGATAAGCGGCCCATTCTCTAATTTGTTTAAAGGCCGAAAAGAAAAGAAATTTAGCTTTTTAACCGGACAGAAAAGGACCTGTGTCGAGATTATGAAACAAGCGCGTGATAAAGAAGGACAAGGAGGGAGAGAAGAAAAAAAAAATCAATAATCGTCTCGCGCAGGAAGTGACTTAATCCTTGTTCTTTGAAAGGGGCGGATTCTATAACTCTTTAACCAACATGGCGAAAAGAAAAGAAATTTAGCTTTTAGAAACCAGTAGATTGTATACATTTTTGAAGGGTAGAATGAACTAGGGCAGGATAAAAAGATTTCTTTATTATGAAGCTGTTTTAAGCCATCGTTGTTTAATCTGGTAAAAAATAAAGAGCGAACAGAAAAGAAAATTGGCTTTCAAAACAGAATTAAGAAGAACTGTCGAAATTATGATACAGGTCTGTGACTTGGAAAGAGAGAGAATTGTCAGGTCGTTAATTTTACAAAAAGCAGTTACGGTATTATTATTCTTAGAAGCTCTAGTTAACTACAGGGGCCGCGGAGCGTCTTTGAAAGGGGGGGGGGCTGATCTGATTTCACTCATTTATTTTCGAGTCTTTTTTCCAAAATTTTTTTTTTTAACATGTCTGCTAAAAAAAAAGTACGGGGCTACAGCTCCCGCCCCCCCCCCCCCCCCCCTCCGGGCTCCGAGGCCCATGAACTAGAGCGGCGCTAAGAAGCAGTTTATCTTCATCTCGCTGTTGAACATGAGGATAATAAGCGGCCAATTCTGTAACTATTTTAACAGTCGAAAAGA
The DNA here is from genome assembly GCA_025618425.1 of Heliocidaris tuberculata. NCBI lineage: Eukaryota > Metazoa > Echinodermata > Echinoidea > Camarodonta > Echinometridae > Heliocidaris > Heliocidaris tuberculata. The sequence continues at coordinate 37,749,971 of CM046833.1, forward strand.
AAAGAAAATTAGCTTTTTAACTAGAAAGAAAAGGCCCTTGGTTGCGATAATGAAGCAAGTGCCTGATTTGTTTTAAAGTTCGAGTATAGAGCAGAGAGAAACGATAACTTTCAAGCCAAGACGCAGTTTATCTTCATCATGTTCATAACGCCAGTTAACATGATGATAATTAACGGCCAGTTATCTTCTTTGTTTAAAAGCCGAACAGAAAAGAAAGTTTGCTTTCATAACAGAATTAAGAAGAACTGTCGAAATTATGATACAAGTGAAAGCAGGGCGGCGCCAGGGTATTTTGATAGGAGGGGCAAGACGACCTAAAGATGACGTCATATTTTTTCTCCATTAAGTAACAGGGGTAATATAGAGTTATATGTTTAAGCCCTCTTTTTGATATTCCTCTTTCTTCTTTCTTCCCTTTTCTTCCCTTTTCTTCCTCCTTTTCTTCTTTTTTCTTCTTTTTTTTTTCTTTTTTCACTACTTGAAAAATCATGGGGGGGGGGGGGGCGGTCGCCCCCTCTGCCCCCCTGTAGCGCCGCCCCTGAGTGAAAGATTTAGAAAGAGAGAAAGAACTGTCTGGGCGTTAAATTTTATAAAAAGCAGTTATCATTATTATTAATTTTTTAAAGCTCTAGTTTAACTAGAGTGGCGCTAAGAAGCAGTTAATCTTCATCATGTTCATCCCGCTAGTTAATATAATGATAATTAACGGCCAATTCTCTGATTCGTTTAAAAGCCGAAAGAAAAGAAAATTAGCTTTTTAACTAGAAAGAAAAGGACCTGTGTCGAGATTATGAAACAAGTGCATGATTATTTTTAAAGTTCAGGTCAACAGAGCGGGGAGAAACGATGACTTTCAAGCTAAGTCGCAGTTTATCTTCATCCTGCTGTTTAAAATGATGATTAATAAGCCTGATAAGCAGCCCATTCTCTAATTTTTTTAAAAGCCGAAAAGAAAATAAAACTAGAAATTTAATTCGTCAATGGGGACGAATTAGGTGGTCTGTCTTTAAATGGTAAATTGTAAGATTTGATAATGATTGTGCAAGATAATAATACATGATAATGTGATGATATGGTAAGATTAACGATGACGATGATGACGGTAATGATATAATGATAATGATGATCATAATGACAATAATGATGACAATAACCACGATAATCTAAGTGGCATAGCACTCCTTCAGGTTCAATTTTGGGGGCGATTTTTTGAAAGTGCTTGAAATGGCATAAAACGTGTGCAAAATAATTGGGGAAGATTTGGAGCATTTCACTGACGCGCGGACATACGCGTACGCGAGCTTAATGAAATGACCTTGACTGGAATGACATTGGCCTTAACCATGCAAAATATGAAAGAGAAATGACATTTCGTTATGAAGATATGACCATAAGTTGATTTTCACAAAATGGCTCCTGGATGACGTCACGATAACCTAATGACCTTGAAAAAGATGCGGGAACTTGACCTTATTAGGACTGATGACTGACGAAAGTATGAAGAAAATTGACTAAGACCATTTTGAGGATACGTGGGAGATGAACCCCATAGCTTTGATATACGGCAGGGAATCACATTGTACACATACTACTGCACACTACTTTCCAATAGACATAACACGAAAAATAAGGCAGTTTATTACATTGTTTGTGATTGTATATGTTATAATAGTAGAAAAGAATAGCAAAAAAGAAGGGCAAAAAGAAAAAAAAAAGTTTTAAAAAAAATGCACCCACCGGGGATCGAACCTGCGTCACCGGAGTGGGAGGCAAGTACTTTACCAATAGACCAAAATATTTCGAATAGAGATAACACGTAAACGATAAACGGGATTCTGAAATCACATTTTGTAGTTTAAAAATGGGCATGATCCCGACATCTGATCAAAAATTGGAGGGAACACTTGTAAAAGCTTATAGTCTCAGCTATAACATACTAAAATTTGGAAGAAAATCAAGGAGAAATAACAGAGATACTGCTCAAAAAAAAAGGGAATGTAGAATCAAGATTTGAGGAAAAGTCATGTCCCATTGAGAATACACAAAATGTGAAAAATTGACATGCCTCCTTTAATCGCAAAAATACGGTATGATTCCTTTGTCAAAATGAAAAATGGTGTAAATGATTTTGTAGAGAAGTGTCTCAGCTACAATATATCAAAATTTGGAAGAAAATCGACAACCTATTACTGAAATATTGTCAAATGAATACAAAAATTATTTCGTCATTTTTTCGAAAACATTGTTTTGAGTTCATATGCAAATATGATGACGTTCCGACCGCTTGGCCCACCAATTTTTTTCATGAATTCCAATTTACAACTTATAGACTTTCAGAATATGTATAAAAATTGGGTGGTCCCAAGTCTTTCTGAAGAGCTATGGCGGATTCAAGAGGGGCATGTTTTTACCACTTTTTGCATTATATTGCAAATTGACGCGCGCACGAATTTGAAAGTTTGACGCGCGCGTGTGGCATTATGGAATGTCGAGAATGACTGTAAATAGTTGGAAATTGTCAAGAATTGTGTCAGGAATACAAACCATGCGAAAAAACGGGAATTTTACGTTCCGTACGCGCGCGCGGACGGTCACGCATGGAAAATTTTGAAATGCTTAAAATGGCCTGAAACGTACTCTAATTTGATCAAAAAGTGATTTTGAGCATTTTTAAATTTTGACGCGCGCGTACGTGCGCGTCATAATGCGCGCGCAAATTTTGATAACATTTCATGTTGACCCTTGACCTGAAGTTTATGTGTGTCAAATATGGTTCAATTTTGATGACTCGTTATGAAGATATGATCAATAATGTGATTTTACAAAATGGCGCCTGGATGACGTCACAATGCCCTGCTGACCTTGAAAATTTTTCTGTCACTTGACCTTGACAGGCCTAATAACTGACTGAAATTTGATTAAAATTGAGTGAGCTGAATTTGAGTAATCACGTTCACAAAAAAGTGGTCACACTAAAGAATAATAAAGAAAATTCTGACGAAATTAAGAGGTGATCTGTCGATAACGACAGACCACCTAATAAATGAAGAATAAAGAAAGAAAATTCTGACGAAATTAAGAGGTGATCTGTCTACGACAGACCACCTAATAAATAAATAAATAATGAAAGAAAAGTCTGACGAAATTAAGAGGTGATCTGTCTACGACAGACCACCTAATAAATAAATAATGAAAGAAAATTCTGACGAAATTAAAAGGTGATCTGTCGATACCGACAGACCACCTAATAATAAAGAAAGAAAATTCTGACGAAATTAAGAGGTGATCTGTCTACGACAGACCACCTAATAAATAAATAATGAAAGAAAATTCTGACGAAATTAAGAGGTGATCTGTCGATTACGACAGACCACCTAATAATAAACTAGAATTTTAATTCCTCACTGAAGACGAATTAGGTGCATGGTCTGTCATCGTGGCAAATAGCTTTGAAAGATGTTATATTATTTTTGCAAGATAATAATTCTGATAATGTAGACAATGGATGAAGATTTGCATCATAAAAAATCGGACATTTTGATATTGCAGGATGCATGGGAGATTAACCCCAAAGCTTTAATACACCACAAGAGATCAGATTTCGGTTGTACACACACTACTGCAAACTACTTTCCAAAACACATAACACGCAAAATATGGCAGTTTCTTACGTTGTTTGTGATTGTATATGTTATTATAGTCGAAGAAGATGGTAAAATGAATGGCAAAAAGAAAGAAAGAGAGAGAAAAAAAAGGGAAAACGGGATTCTCAAATCACATTTTGTAGATATGAATGGGCATAATCCCGACATCTGATCAAAAATTACAGGGCACACTTTAAAAAAACTTATAGTCTCAGCTATAACAAACTAAAATGTGGAAGAAAATAAACCAAAAACAACTGAGATACTGCTCAAAGAACAATATCATGTAGATTCATGATATGAACGAAATTCACCTTCCATAGGCATAACACGCAAATAGGGAAAATTCTGACATGTCGCTTTTAATCGACGTTTTTACTATGATTACCTCAATGAAATGACAAATGGTGGAACTGACCTAGTATAGAATTGTCTCAGCTACAACATATCAAAATTTGGATGAATATGGACCGCTTATTAGTGAAATATTGTCAAATGAATACAAAAATTATGACGTCATTTTAAAAAATCTAAATTTTTTTTTTTTTAGTTGATATGCAAAAATAATGACGTTCTGACGTATCGATGTGCCAAAATTATGCATAGATTAAAATGTACAACTTACAGACTTCCAGAACATTTAAAAAAGGTAGTAAAAAACATCAAAATAATATTTAATGACCCTTATGTAAAATGTAATTTAGGGTTAAATTAGAGAGAGAAAGAGAGAGAGAGAGAGAACATCGGTTGCGTGTATCATTATGGAAATATCATCTTTTTAGAAAATGATAAATTTCTCTTATGAAAAAAAGGGCACTTATTGTGAAATATGACAAACAAGTGGAGATAATTTATGATTGTGACAGGCACAATGAGACATCAGTGAGACATATCTTTTTGTATGATGCTTTCTTATACATGTAGATTTCCTTTCCTGAAGGATACTAACATTTAGGCCTACTGTTATCATGACTATGTACAGTGTTTCTAAATATGGTTATTTTCTAATGATAAAAGAAGAAGCTTGACAATGATTTTTGAAAGGATAATTTGCCCACGCATCGGAGAGGTCCCTGGAATGCTCACAACAACTTTGAAAGCCAGTTAATAACAATGCATAAACTTTCTTTTCAAGTGTACAAAGATTTTTTGAATACCTCCAAAATTTCTGCCATGGCTTTTGGATTTATGCAAAAGGCGTGACGGTAGGGGTTTTCCACACACATTCGTTGAATGTACTAATCTCTTGCCAAAATGACTTTGAGACAAAGTTGAGGAAACAAAATGCAAAGGTATTTTGATCTTTTCGGTCTTTGTTTGTCCTGATCTATTATTTCCAGCTTAGAGGTACTCAGAAACGGAATAGGAGATTAGGGGTTAAATAAGAGAGAGAGAGAGAGAGAGAGAGAGAGAGAACATCAGTTGCATGTATCATTATGGAAATATCATCTTTTTAGAAAATAATAAATTCTCTTATGAAAAAAAAGGGCACTTATTGTGAAATATGACAAACAAGTGGCATGACGGCATGAAAAGGCATGACGGTAGGGGTTTTCCACACACAGTTAATAACAATGCATAAACTTCCTTTTCAAGTGTACAAAGATTTTTGAATACCTCCAAAATTTCTGCCATGGCTTTTGAATTTATGCAAAAGGCATGACGGTAGGGGTTTTCCACACACAGTTAATAACAATGCATAAACTTCCTTTTCAAGTGTACAAAGATTTTTGAATACCTCCAAAATTTCTGCCATGGCTTTTGAATTTATGCAAAAGGCATGACGGTAGGGGTTTTCCACACACATTTGTTGAATGTACTAATCTCTTGCCAAAATGACTTTCAGACAAAGTTGAGGAAACAAAATGCAAGAGCATTCTGATCTTTTCAGTCTTTGTTTGTCGTCAGTGGCGGATTTAGGGGGGGGGGCAATCCCGGCCCGTGCCCCCCCCCCCCTTTGAAAGAAAACAATGCATTGTGCCCCCTTATTTTCGATTGTGCCCCCACTTTTTTTTTTTTTTTTTGCTTGTCAGAGAATTATGGAGGGAAACTGGACCCCATACATGTACACCCTCCCCCCCCCCCCCCCCCCCCCCCCCCCCCGTTGAGCGACTTTTGGAGGGCTGGCGATTTTTTTTCTTTTTTTTTTTGGTTTCTCCCCCCCCCCCCCCCCGGGCTAGCAAGACCAAAAAAATATGGATCTCCCTCCAAGCAGTTTCCCAAAGTTGACAATCCTGCATTAGTGTGCCCCCCTCCCCCCCCCCCGCCCTTATACAAAATCCTGGATCCGCCCCTGTTTGTCCTGATCTATTATTTCCAGCTTAGAGGTACTCAGAAACGGAATAGGAGAAAAACAAACTTTCAGAATGCTCCTTGTAAAGATGAGAGGGAAAGGCCTATCAAAGTTCAGACATGTATTGAGGATGTTGAGGTCCATCAGCCACCCAGATCCCAGAATGAGTTTCGCGAATATTAAGAAAATTTCATGATCTGTTACATTTTGTTTTGGTATAATGTCCTTGCAATTAATAGCCTGTTTAAGTATCTTATGACCTTGCAGTTTCTTACTAATTGTACCATGATATACCTGTTAGCTATTGCCTGAAGAAAATGGAGAGCCTCTAGTCGCTTACAGAATGGTGGAGGGGGGGGGGTTCATCTTTTAAAAAAATGATAATCTCTACATGTGATTAAATGACAAGAAAGGGCACGTAATAGGTGCAATTCTGGAAACAAGTGAAGTTAAATTATCACTGTAAAATGCCCATTGACATTAGATAGATTTAAAGATATCTATTTTTTGAAGGATACTAACATGTAGGCCTACTGGTATCACATTATCAACAGTATATATCAAAACTTTGTTATTTTTCTCATGATAAAAGAAGAAGCTTGACAATGATTTTTGAAAGGATAATTTGCCCACGCATCGGAGAGGTCCCTGGACCGCTCACAACAACTTTGAAAGCCAGTTAATAACAATGCATAAACTTCCTTTTCAAGTGTACAAAGATTTTTGCATACCTCCAAAATTTCTGCCATGGCTTTTGAATTTATGCAAAAGGCGTGACGGTAGGGGTTTTCCACACACATTCGTTGAATGTACTAATCTCTTGCCAAAATGACTTTGAGACAAAGTTGAGGAAACAAAATGCAAAAGTATTTTGATCTTTTCAGTCGTTGTTTTTCAAGAGTATATATCAAAACTTTGTTATTTTTCTCATGATAAAAGAAGAGGTTCTACAATGAATTTTGAAAGGATAAATTCCCCATGCACTTGAAAAGGGCCCTGGACTGATCACGGCTTGTCAACAACTTTGAATAGGAGTTAATAACAATGCATCCTTTTTAAGTTTACAAAGATTTATGAATGCCTTAGAAATTTTTTCCACGGCTTTTTAATTTATTCAAAAGCCATGACGATTGGGAACTGGGTTTTTTCCACTCACAATGGTTGAATGTACTAATATCCTGCGAAAATATGACTTTGAAACAAACTTGAGGAAACAGAATATGATCAAAAGTACTTTGATCTTTTCATTCGTTGTTTGTCAAGATATACTATCTCCAACTTTGAGGGTACTCTGAAAAAAAAGGAGAACTTTCAGAATTCTGCATGTAAAGATTGGAAATACTGGCCGATCCAAGTTCAGACATGTATTGACAATGATTGAGGACGTTGAGGTTCATCAACTACCCAGATCTGAGAATGAGTTTTACAAATATGAAGGAAATTTCACTATCTGTTACATTTTGTTTGGTATATTGTGTCTGGCAATAGACTGTTAAAATTGTACCATAATGATATCTGTTAACTATTGCCTGAAGAAAATGGAAAGCCTCTAGTCGCTTACAAAATTTGGGGAGGGGGGGGGGGGGGGCAGTAAAAATTAGAAAGTGGGAGAAAAATAAAAATAAAGAACACCTAATAAAGAAAATTCTGACGAAATTAAAAGGTGATCTGTCTATGACAGACCACCTAATAATAATACCTATAACGTGTGTGTCTATGGCAAAATGGGCAATTTAAACTTTGAAAGCCATTTTCGGCCTGAAAACGACCGTTAAAACGTTTGAGCTACAGCCTCTCTTGTGTAGAATTTTCTGCTCTTTCATTTGAATCAAGTCCCAAGTCTCTAGCACCCCGCAAACTGAAGTTAGAGGCCCCGTTCAAGGTCCGACAAGGGTATTTTTCACCCCAAAATCACTAAATGAAGCCTAGATGACGTCATAATGTCGTCATGAACCTCAGATTTTCACCGTCAATTCTTCTTATCAGTCCTCATTACTGTGCTGAATTTTAAAAAGATTCATGGTTTCGTTTTTGAGTTATTGCCCCCGTAAAAAAAAGGGGGGGGGGGGTCAAAAAAGGAAAAATGAATAATAAAAAAAAAACGAATTGAGCTCTGAATCTGATTTTTGGTGTGCATGATATGTGGTCGAAATGTGATGGACGAGGCAAAATTCAGAAAGATTTACCTCCTCGTTTGGGAGTTATTGGGGGTGGCATTTTTCATATTTGCGGGGGCACTGACGCGCGAACGTGTGCGCACGCGCGCGTCTAAATCTCTGGGATTGACCGGATTGATATCAGCTTCAATCATGCCAAATATGAATGAGAAATGACATTTCGTTATGAACATATGACCATAAGTTGATTTTCACAAAATGGCGCCTGGATGACGTCACAATAACCTGATGACCTTGAAAAAGATGTGGGAACTTGACCTTATTAGGACTGATGACTGACGAAAATATGAAGAAAATTGACTGAGCCGATTTGGAGAAATCGGGATAACGAACTGGACGATTTGATATTGCAGGACATGTGGGAGATTATCCCCTTAGCTTTAATACACGACAGGGAATGAGATTGTACACAAACTACTGCACACTATTTTCCAATAGACATAACACGCAAAATTAGGCAGTTTATTACATTGTTTGTGATGGTTTATGTTATAATAGACGAAGAAGATGGTAAAATGAAAGGTCCAAAAAAAAAAAAAAAAAGTGAAAAAAAAAAAAAAAAAAACGAATTGAGCTATGAATCTGATTTTTTGCAATATAATTGAGGCTCAAATTACCGATGAAATTATATCTATGATTCCTCCTCTACCCAAATATGAAAAAAAATTGGGGGGTTTATGGACTATTTAAAGAGCTAGAGTTAATTTTGTAGAGGCATGTTTTTGCACGTTTTTACGTTATTTTCGCCATAGACGCGCGCACGGATTTTAAAGTTTGACGCACGCGTGCGGCATTATTAGATGTCAAGAATGACTGAAACTAATTGGAAATTGTCAAGAATTTTATCAGAAATCGATACCATGCAAAAAAAACGGCATTTTTACCTTCCGTACGTGCTGCGCACGCGCAAAACGCGCGCGCGTGCAAAATTTTGAAATGCTTAAAATGACCTGAACTGTACTCTACTTTGATCAAAAAGTGATTTTAAGCATTTCTAAATTTTGACGCACGCGTACGTGCGCGTCATGACGCGTGCGCGCGTTTTGATGTCATGTGATGTTGACCCTTGACCTGAAGTTAATGTGTACCAAATGTGGTTCATTTTTGACGGCTCGTTTTGAAGATATGATCAATAATGTGATTTCATAAAATGGCGCCTTGATGACGTCACAATGACCTGATGACCTTGAAAAAGATGCGGGAGCTTGCTCAATGATGGCCTGATAACTGACGAAAATTTGAAAAAATTTGACTTGGACGATCTTGAGATATCATGGAAACAAGAAAGTGGGAGAAAAATAAAAATAAAGAATAATAAATAAAGAAATAAAGAAAATTCTGACGAAATTAAAAGGTGATCTGTCTATGACAGACCACCTAATAAATAAAGAAAATTCTGACGAAATTAAAAGGTGATCTGTTCACAGAACAGACCACCTAATCATACCTATAACGTGTGTGTCTATGGCCAATTGGGCAATCTAAACTTTGAAAGCCATTTTCGGCCTGAAAACGACCGTTAAAACGTTTGAGCTATACCAGCCTTTTTTGTGTAGAATTTTCTGCTCTTTCATCTGAATCAAGTCCCAAGTCTCTAGCACCCCGCAAACTGAAGTTAGAGGCCCCGTTCAAGGTCCGACCAAGGGTATTTTTCACCCCAAAATCACTAAATGAAGCCTGGATGACGTCATAATGTCGTCATGAACCTCAGATTTTCACCGTCAATTCTTCTTATCAGTCCTCATTACTGTGCTGAATTTGAAAAAGATTCATGGTTTCGTTTTTGAGTTATTGCCCCCGTAAAAAAGAGGGGGGGGGGTAAAAAAGGAAAAAATGAATTATAAAAAAAAAACGAATTGAGGTATGAATGTGATTTTTTGTGTGCATGATATTTGGTGCAGATGTGATGACTATGGGAAGATTGAGAAAGATTGACCTCCTCGTTTGGGAGTTATCGGGGGTGGCATTTTTCTCTGTTGCGGGCGCATCTCCCATAGAGAATGCACGCAAAATGTGAAAAATTGACATGCCTCCTTTAATCGCAAAAATACGCCATGATCCCTTTGTCAAAATGAAAAATCGTGATTACTGATCTTGTAGAGAATTGTCTCAGCTACATCATATCCAAATTTGGGCGAAAAATGACCAATATTAAAGGAGTTATAGTCAAATTTGCATAAATTTGATGACGTCATTTTTGAAAAAATGAAATTTTGAGTTTAGACGCCATTTTGATAACTTTGCAATATAATTGAGGCTCAAATTACCCATGAAATTATATCTATGATTCCTCCTCTACCCAAATATGAAAAAAAATTAGGGGGTCAATGGACTATTTAAAGGGCTAGAGTTATTTTTGTAGAGGGATGTTTTTACCACTTTTTACATTATATTGCCCATTGACGCGCGCACGAATTTGAAAGTTTGACGCGCGCGTGTGGCATTATGGAATGTCGAGAATGACTGAAAATAGTTGGAAATTGTCAAGAATAGTATCAGGAAGACAGACCATGCGAAAAAAACGGCGTTTTTACGTTCTGTACGCGCTGAGCGCGCGCATAACGCGCGCGCGGACGCGCACGAACGTAAAATTTTGAAATGCTTAAAATGTCCTGAACCGTACTCTCCTTTGATTAAAAAATTATTTTGAGCAATTCTAAATTTTGACGCGCGCGTACGTGCGCGTCATGATGCGCGCGCGGATTTTATTGACATTTTATGTTGACCCTTGACCTGAAGTTCATGTGTGTCAAATATAAGACATTTTTGATGACTCGTTATGAAGATATGATCAATATTGTCATTTTACAAAATGGCGCCTGGATGACGTCACGATGACCTGATGACCTTGAAAAAGATACCCGAGCTTGATCATGTAAGACCTGATATCTGACGAAAATTTGAAAAAAATTGACTGAGCCGATTTTGAGGAATCATGGTAACAAGAAAGTGGGATAAAAATAAAAATAAACTAGAAATTTAATTCGTCACTGAAGACGAATTAGGTGGTCTGTCTTTCACTGTGGCAAAGTGCTTTGTCAGGTGTGATAATATTTCTGCAAGATTATAATAATGTTGACGACAATGATCATAAGATATGGTCATATAAGTGATGACAATGACGATAATGATATATTGATAATGATGATCATAATGACAATAATGATGACAATAACCACGATAACCTAAGTGGCATAGCGCCCCTACAGGTTCAGTTTTATGGGCGATTTTTCGAAAAGTGCTTGAAATGGCATGAAACGTTTGCAAAATGAATTTGGGACGATTTGGATCATTTCTAAATTTTGCGCGCGCACGGACGCGCGGACGTACGCGTACGCGCGCGTTTAACGAAATGACCTTGACTGGAATGACAGTGACCTTAACCATGCCAAATATGAAAGAGAAATGACATTTCGTTATGAACATATGACCATAAGTTGATTTTCACAAAATGGCGCCTGGATGACGTCACAATAACCTGATGACCTTGAAAAAGATGTGGGAACTTGACCTTATTAGGACTGATGACTGACGAAAATATGAAGAAAATTGACTGAGCCGATTTGGAGAAATCGGGATAACGAACTGGACGATTTGATATTGCAGGACATGTGGAAGATTATCCCCTTAGCTTTAATGCACGACAGGGAATGAGATTCTACACAAACTACTGCACACTACTTTCAATAGACATAACACGCAAAATTAGGCAGTTTTTTACATTGTTTGTGATGGTATATGTTATAATAGTCGAAGAAGATGGTAGAATGAAAGGCAAAAAAAAAAAAAAAAAAAAAAAAAAAAATGGACCCACCGGGAGTCGAACCTGGGTCGCCGGAATGGGAGGCAAGTGCTTTACCAATGGACCAAAATATTTCCAATAGAGATAACACGTAGACGAAAAACGGGATTTTCAAATGACATTTTGTAGTTAAAAAATGGGCATGATCCCGACATCTGATCAAAAATTGGAGGGCACACTTGTAAAAGCTTATAGTCTCAGCTATAACATACTAAAATTTGGAAGAAAATCGAGGAGAAATAACAGAGATACTGCTCAAAGAAGACTGAAATGTAGAATCAAGATTTGAGAAAAAGTCATGTCCCATAGAGAATACACGCAAAATGTGAAAAATTGACATGCCTCCTTTAATCGCAAAAATACACCATGATCCCTTTGTCAAAATGAAAAATCGTGGTGACTGATCTTGTAGAGAATTGTCTCAGCTACAACATATCAAAATTTGGAAGAAAATCGACTACCTATTACTGAAATATTGTCAAATGAATACAAAAATTACGACGTCATTTTTTCAAAATCGAATTTTTGAGTTCATAGGCAAATATGATGACGTCACAACATTTGAGTGGCCAAAATTATACATGAATTCAGATCTACAACTTACTGGCTTTCGAAATATGTAATAAAATTTGGGGGTCAACGGACTTTCTGACGAGCTATGGCGGATTATAGATAGGCATGTTTTTACCACTTTTTACATTATATTGCCCATTGACGCGCGCACTAATTTGAAAGTTTGACGCGCGCGTGTGGCAATGCAGAAGGTCGAGAATGACTGTAAATAGTTGGAAATTGTCAAGAATAGTGTCAGGAATACAAACCATGCAAAAAAAACGGAGTTTTTACATTCTATACGCGCTGCGCACGCGCATAACGCGCGCGCGGACGCGCACGAACGGAAAATTTTGAAATGCTTAAAATGTCCTGAACCGTACTCTCCTTTGATTAAAAAGTGATTTTGAGCAATTCTAAATTTTGACGCGCGCGTACGTGCGCGTCATGATGCGCGCGCGGATTTTGATGACATTTTATGTTGACCCTTGACCTGAAGTTCATGTGTACCAAAAATGGTTCATTTTTGATGACTCGTTATGAAGATATCATCGATAATTTGATTTCACAAAATGGCGCCTGGATGACGTCACGATGACCTGATGACCTTGAAAAAGATACCCGAGCTTGATCATGTAAGACCTAATATCTGACGAAAATTTGAAAAAAATTGACTGAGCCGATTTTGAGGAATCATGGTAACAAGAAAGTGGGATAAAAATAAAAATAAATAAATAATAAAGAAAATTCTGACGAAATTAAAAGGTGATCTGTTCACAGAACAGACCACCTAATAAAGAAAATTCTGACGAAATTAAAAGGTGATCTGTTCACAGAACAGACCACCTAATTAGCTTTTTAACTAGAAAGAAAAGGACCTGTGTCGAGATTATGAAACAAGCGCGTGATTATTTTTAAAGTTCGGGTTAACAAAGCGGGGAGAAACGATGACTTTCAAGCTAAGTTGCAGTTTATCTTCATCCTGTTGTTTAAAATGATGATTAATAAGCATGATAAGCGGCCCATTCTCTAATTTGTTTAAAGGCCGAAAAGAAAAGAAATTTAGCTTTTTAACCAGACAGAAAAGGACCTGTGTCATGATTATGAAACAAGCGCGTGATTTAGAAGGACAACAAGGGAGAGAAAAAAATCAATAATCGTCTTGCGCAGGAAGTGACTTAATCCTTGTTCTTTGAAAGGGGCGGATTCTATAACTCCTTAACCAACATGGCGAAAAGAAAAGAAATTTGGCTTTTAGAAACCAGTAGATTGTATACATTTTTAAAAAGGTAGAATGAATTAGGGCAGGATAAAAAGATTTCTTTATTATGAAGCTGTTTTAAGCCATCGTTGTTTAATCTGGTAAAAAGTCAAGAGCGAACAGAAAAGAAAGCTAGCTTTCAAAACAGAATTAAGAAGAACTGTCGAAATTATGATACAGGTCTGTGACTTGGAAAGAGAGAGAATTGTCAGCGCGTTAATTTTACAAAAAGCGGTTACGGTATTATTATTTTTAGAAGCTCTATAAACTAGAGCGGCGCTAAGAAGCAGTTTATCTTCATCCCGCTGTTGAACATGAACATACTTTGCGACAATCGAATCCAAGCTTTGAAAAAGAAAGCAAATGACTGAAAGAAATCAAGTTTACATGATTAATTTAGAAAATATAAAAAGAGTGCCCCTAAATCAAAGGAATGAAGACAATTTTTTATAAAATTTTTCCAAAGCTCGCTCACATTTACTGTATATCTTTTTATCATGTTAGGAGCGTTAGAAAAAAATCTTGAATTTTTGCTCACTCGCTTCGCTCGCAAATGAATAATTAGACCATTACACACAACATCAAAGTATATATTAAAAAAATATAATCTGGAACCATGTTAAGATAGAAACCACTAGCGTAGCCAAGGGGGAAGCAGGGGGCAGACTGCCCCCCCCCCCTGACAACTTTTGACAAAAATGTTTTTGTTTGTCAGAGAATTATGAAGGAAAACTGGACCCCATAAAATCTGATTGCCCTCCTCCTCCCCCTGAGCGACTTTTGGAGGGCTGGCGAAAAAAAGAAACGACCCCCCCCCCCCCCCCCCCCCCCCCCACTGAGCGACTTTTGGAGAGCTGGCGAAATTTGTTGGCGAGAAAAAAAAAATACGAATCTCCCTCCAAGCAGTTCCCCAAAGTTGACAGCCCTGCATTTGTGTGCCCCCCTTTTTTAAATCCTGGATATGCCACTGATAGAAACAATAATGTGTCGAAAATGATCCTCGATGGTGTATTATTCAGATTGTAGCGGTATATACAAATGTGTCAAAGTGGTATTTTCCGCCTTTTTTAAAAACCTTTATAGATGCTCCTTTTTGTTGGTGCCTCCCCCACCCCCCACTTTGAAAGACGCTCCGCCATCACTGGGCCTACTCGCCGTTTTGTAGCCGTTCGTGGCTATTTAGCACAATAGGTACTCCTGTTTTGTAGCCGTTTCGTTGCCATTTAGCACAATATAGGTACTCGCTGTTTTGTAGCCGTTTTGTAGCCGTTTCGTTGCCATTTAGCAAAATAGGTACTCGTTGTATTGTAGCCGTTTTGTAACCATTTTGTAGCTGTTTTGTAGCCGTTTTGTAGCTGTTTCGTTGCCAGTTAGCACAATAGGTACTCGCCGTTTTGTAGCCGTTTTGTAGCTGTTTTGTCACAAATAAACTGTGATTTTTACACTCAGCTTTCCATATTTACCCTCAAAACCTTTTGTTTATTTGTCGCCGTTTTCTAGCCGTTTCCTAGCCGTTTCCTGTCCGTTTCCTGTGTCCTTATTTCTAAAGAAACGGCGACAAAACGGCGAAAAAACGGCTAGAAAACAGCGAGTGGCCAACACAAGGGAAATCCTGGTTTAGCTCACTGTGAAGGACATATCTATAAGTTAAATTACACCAAATGTAATTAATAAACATTAAAATACAGTTGAATACTATCAGCATACATGTACTATTAAGTAACTACAAGCACTTCCAATGTAAATTCGCGCAATGCATGCACTTCCACGGGTGAATTTGGTCTTCGAATGTATGTTTTATGAAATGAGTGAGTTACCAAGTGCTCCATGTTTGAGTATGAACATATGATTTTTTTCAATGTAAATATAACTGGCTCAATAATGTGCATATCCTGACCAAATGTGTACAAGGTAAAATAAAAATCGTACGTGTACATCGTGAAACTCACTGTCCCGCATGCATGTATCGTTTTGAGTCATTAAACAATGGCGCGCGATCCCGTACATCTTTGCAAAGTTAGCCATTATGACGTCACAATGCTTTTTTTTTTTAAATAGGGCGTGCGACTTTCGAGAGTTACATGTATGCGCGCCTGCAGACTCAGCACACGCATCGGTTATTCACCGAAACTAATTCGGTAAGCCAGCGGTGAGCCATCGGTGAGCCAACGGGAAGCTAGCGGTGAGCTATCGGTGAGGCACCGAACATCGGGGATCGGGGAGATACCGTTCACCGTTAAAGGGAAAGTTCACCCTGAAGATTACTTGAGTTTAAAAAATGCAGAAAAAATAAAGAAAAATATTGGCGAAGGTTTGATGAAAATCGGTCAAATAATAAAAGAGTTATGAGTATTTAAAGTTTTGGATTCGTGACGTCACATGCGAGCAGCTGCCCATTGGTCATGTAATAAATATCCCATATATTCGCATTTTTTTTACGTTCCACGATAAATTAATATTGTTTCTTTTCAGAATCTAGTATTGAATAGCATTTCTGACAATATATCAAATGCACAGACGAAAATATTCTAAATTTTCTGAGAAAACTGTATTTTATGGAATATTTATCACATTATATACTGGAGGAGCTGCTCGCATGTGACGTCACAAAATCAAAACTTCAAAAGTCCATAACTCCGTTATTCTTTAACGGATTTTCTCCAAACTTTTGCCAATATTTTTCTTTATTTTTTCTGCATTTTTTAAACTCAAGTGATCTTCGGGGTGAACTTCCCCTTTAACCGTTCGTTGTTCGGTGCGGTTAACGGAGCGACACCGATGCCAAAACCTGTAAAGCGGTAGTGTATATATAGGGACCAGATGGCAATGACCGTAAAAAATAGTTGAAGATCACATTTTTTCAATTTTGACCTATAAATACCTCTTCGAATTGCATCGGGCATAAAAATTAATGTAAATACATTTTGCATTATAGCACAAATTTAATTGTCAAAATAGATTGCCGTTTATCCTTTTTTAAAATATGATTTTGGTCAATCGTGGTTTCTTGTGAATTTTCATGAATCATGATCGATTATATCATGTACATGGTCCAATTTTAAACAATTAAAAAACGTTTTCTTTTGGACGTTTAAAAAACGTTTGGTGTTTTCTTTGAATAATAATAATAACAATAATAATAATAATAATACTGATAATAATAACAATAATTATGATGATAATAATAATAATGATAATAATAATAATAATAATAATAATAATGATAATAATAATGATAATAATAATAAAATGATAATAATAATAATAAAGATGATGATAATAACATCAACAATTACAGTAAGAATCATATAATAATAATGATAATAAACATCTACTCCAGCTAAACGTTCAGCAAAATACGTCTTGGTAAAACGTTTTGTAAACGTTTTTTAAACGTTTAATAAAGACGAAGTCGTAGCGGACCTAATAAAAACGTTTTGTGAACGTTCATTAAAGACGAAGACGTAGCGGACCTAATAAAAACGTTTTGTAAACGTTTAATAAGACAAAGACGTAGCGGACCTAATAAAAACGTTTTGTGAACGTTCTGAAAACGTTTAGTGTTTGCTGGGTCTACCCCCTCCCCCCCCCCCCCACTCACACACACATATACACATCAGCTGTACGCCCCTACCACTTACCATTATCACTGGCATTATACGTACTACTAATACTTCACATGCATGACGTGGAGAAGCCCCGGCGCCAACTCGCTGTTAGTGTTTGTGGTAAACCTCAACTGCTGAAGATATGTGGCACCAACAAAATACACAGCAACACTGTTGTAGTCCAGACTGATACAAATCACGAATCACATCATATCACTCTTCAAAGTCGTGCGGTCATCCTGTGCCAAATTTTTCATCATCACATTCGCGAAAAGAACAAGGAAATCAAACGCAAAACTTCCGACTCATCAGTCATCACCGATTCTGGCATGAAGATTCCACACGGTAAGACTTTACACCCGCTAGCCGCAATTGTTCATGTGATATCGGGCAGCATAGCAGGTATCAGGGGTACACTCCAGGGTGGGGCACTCTCTTTTTGTGTGGAGCGTAGCTGATTGGGCGAGAGTGAAGCCAAGTGACCTACTGGCATGTCTCCCTGGCCTGACCAATCAGAACCATCACAACTATCGAAGCGGGGATTCCCCATCCTTACTGATGACATCATTACTAACAAACTTGATTCGCCCAATCATGATCACTGGTCAGGGAAAACTTTTCAAAAATATTCTTTATTTTTTGTAGGCATTGTTACATTTGTATATATTTTTCTGAAACAGAGGTAGAGCAATGAAATTGTTAGAAGACAAGATTCTGTCTCCCATATCCCTCTCCTCTCTCATCTCCTCACCGTGGCCCTCTTCCCTTGCCCCCTCTCTCTAAGTTTCTTTCATCTCCCTCACCCTCTCTCTCTCTCTCTCTTTCTCTCTTTCTCTCTCTCTTTCTCTCCCTCTCTTTCTCTCCCTCCCTCTCTCGATCTCATCTCCTTGCAACCCCTTTCTCATTCCCCTGCATTTGCCCTTTCTCTATCCCATCGTCTTTTTTTTCAATATTGATTCAAAGTAGTCTAGCGCCACCTTGTGGGTAGGTTTAAACTGCTATTACAGGAACATGCCAGCTATTACTTCTCCATTGTGTCATTTATTAAAAATGTAAAAGGAAATCATGAAAAAAAAAGTGCCAGCACTAGAACCATTCAAACTTGGATCTTGACTAGTTCATACAACTTTCCTCAAGTTCCCGAAAATATAAAGGGGAGTTTTGAACCATTTTTTTTTTTCTCTTTACAGATACCGCGTACGTGGAAAATAGCCATGAATTTACACAATTTTGCTGGGTTTTTTTTTTCTTCTCACTAATCTTTCCCACACTTTGACTTAGAGCAAGAACATATCACCAGACTTATATACAGTGCATATCAAGCCCATGAAGACGAAAATCAGTCCAGTGTCCTGAAAAAAAGTGCACAAAGTAAAATGCACAATTTAATACAATTTTCATTGAAAACGTGCAATTGTAGTTTAATTTGTGGAGATTTTAAGAGAACATAATGAGAGATTTGCAATAAAACACAAGCAGGCAGCAAAATGACAATAAAATACAAAAACTTGTGAGTAAACATTACTTTTATTCATCAAAACATTGCTGATACAAACTCTAAAGCAAAATAAAATCATTCTTCATAAAAATTGTGAGAAGTTAAGCATTACATTAAAGTTATGCATGTTAGTAACTTTACAAAGTTCTAGGTGAATGAAGACTATGATGAACATGTGCTAAAGATGAAACTAAGGAATGAAAACGATCAAATGAAGATACATGTATGTTAGAACAGGCTATGAAGAAGCATTATTCAAGAAAAAGCATCTGGTTGCAGGCAATTCTGAACTGATATTGCTATATAATAATTCTACAGATGGAAATAATGTGCTAGTAAAATATAACCTCAATTATACAATTATGAATAATGTCCCAATCAGTAATGAAATTCTTGTTTGAGATGGAACAATTGATCAAACTATCAATAAGCAATACCCATTATGAAGAACAAGCTCAAATCTATGAAAAGAAGAGGGAGAGAGAAAAAAAGTAGTTCTTACTTATTTGATAAATTGGGTGACATATTCTGAATTCTAATACTTAACAAAATAAAAAGATGTAAATTTGTCAGAACATATTCGATGGAAAGGCAAAAAGAATGTTGATAAACAGTCTATCATGGGCCTTATTTTATCACTGCTTATAATCAAGAGAAATTTAAAATCTTATTAACATATATTTTAACATTCACAATCCAGCAAAGTCCCATGAGGAAAATGCCAGTAATCATTTTCTTAACCCCCTTCTCTTCTGAGAGAGAGATAATGCTAATGATTAAAATAAAAAGCTGAAAAATAAAACCTTAACTGATGCACATGATAAAAAATGAGGGGAATGAAAATAGAAATCATTACATCAATAATGAACATCATATTCACTGTATTATTCCTTCATTATATATGACAATATTATCAGAAGAGAAGACACAACCGGTAATCCAACATTTCCTCTAACGACATTTGCTTAAGGCTTTATTTCGTCAAAGAGTTTCAAAAGTTATGTTAGGGTCATGAATTAGGGTCATGTATAGTGTTAGGTCCAGGTTTGAAGTCAGGAATTTGGTTATTGTAGGAAATTGACCCGGAGATGTTGTTGACAGAGCAAATGTCGCAGAGAAGAATCACGAAGTAGCTTTAATTCCCTATGTATACCAAGAGGTTGTATCTCCAGACAAGTTGGTTATCTGGACAGGTCATTTTTAAACCATAATATGAACAACTTTTCATGCAAATTGACATAAATCTTTCACAAGGTAGGTTGACAATAATATGAATTGCAAATATTCACTCATTTTAGTGTTACTTGATGCATATTTTTTTTTTTCAAATCGGAGAGCACAATTGACAGGTTAATTTTTTGTTAAGTGTCCAGACACACCCCCCCCCCCCCACTACAGAATGAATATTCTGCGGCATGGGCCACATGCCATGTACACCAAGTTGTTCAATGTGTAGTCTGTTGCTAATTTGGTGCATATAAACTCAACCAACTGACTACTGAATTCTCTCATTCTCATAGGCTTAATACAGGACCCACCTGGTTCCTGTATGCAATGGGTTAACCCTTATTTAGACAGAACATTCATATCTTTATAACAGCAATTGCAATTAAACGGTGCATTTATGATAAATAAATGCATGGATTTTGCTATCACCAAAAATTTACTTGCATTTTCAGCAAGGATTTCAAAAGGCATATCATCAGAGTGTCATCATAACATTTTTTTTTTAATGTAGATCTTTTCAAGTTAAGATAATGTAACTGATCAAAGTGCTTCGCAGTGTATTATATATACATTTTTTATATTCAATAACACAAGGCAATGGCGTAACTAACTAATTTCATCAAATTTTTCCTTTCTTCTAACAAAAAGGGAAGCACATCTACCACTAACTTAAGCTGCCAGAACCAATAATCACACATTCATGTCATCAAAATCACATCTATATATTATCTTCAAAATTACTATCATTTTCATTGTACGATACTTACAAAACCCTTGATATTAACCAATGTTAACTAAATATTAAACTAATTTTAATTAATTTAACTAAAAATGTAGAAATATTCTGTGAGAACCGATTTCAATCATTACCATAACTCAAGATTACTCTTTAATATTAATATTGGGTCATAATGAACGATTTCTAAAATTCCTGTCAAACCAGAAACATTCGTGACTTGAAACTTTCACGAATTCTCCCTATTGCATATCAGCTGATATCAGCCGATATCAGCTCCCGATGCCGATATCGGGGACAACGATGTTGGCACATATATTTCCGGTTCCAGTCTATAGCTATAGTGAGCATACACTGATATTTCCTTGCTTTTTTCGTGCGTGATTGTTCTGCTGAAAACACGTTTTGCATCTTCGGCTCAACATCCCACATTGGGTGGCTTCACAGAAGAATCCCATTTAAATATCAACTGTATAAAAACACGATTATTTGCTAGATTAGGAACAAAAGGGAGTTTTTGGTAGGCTGACCACGTCTTCTAACACATTGTCAATGATGCTCCGGCCGGTCCCGGAAGCTCAGTTCCCAGCAATCACATGCCCAAAAATTAGAGCGCCGCATGCGTTCGGATTCGGAGAGCTATATGCGATATGGAGAATTGTAAACAACAGCCATTTTCACAGCAAAAAACTTACATGTGCAAATATTTAGTGTTATGTCAATGATTATGATTCAATGATTTCATGGCTTCATGGCATGAAACTTTCGTGAATCTGAACCACAAGCGAAATTCGCAAACATTAAATGCGTGCGAAAGTTTCCGGTTTTACAGTAAGCATTTTCTTTAAATACCATATGTAAAGCAAAGGGGATTCAGTCAAGTTACTGCTTTAAGTGATTATTATGTGAACAACAACCTTAGGAATAGGCGGAAAAATTAAAAGTAAAAATTCTTTGATCACTGATATCTTCGCAATCAAATGGAAACTTTGTATGTGACTGGAATCATTCATCCTTTACAAATCTTAGGGCTTGGTTATGTTCTTGTTGAAAAGTCAAGATTTTTTGCTCACATTGGGATGTCTTCATTCATTCAGGTGAAATGAAAGATTACTGTTTTTTCCCCAATATCATTTCCACAAGGTAAATAAATCATGCACACAATTATGCAAATTACAAACTTCTCAGTCATAGTAATTTGTGGAATAGTTAAAAAGTAAAATCCTTTCATCATGGATATCTTTGAAATTAAAGGGAAAAAAAACATTTACAATGTATGGTCTCTCTCATCCTTCAAATCGTCTGTTTGGAGCCCAAAGGGTGTTCAGTCCCATCATCTGTTCAGAGTTAACGCCCTTCTGGCTCCAAGCACACTATATATTCCTGGACTTGGTAATATTCTTGCTGAAATGTTAAGATTTCGAACCAACTTTGGGGCGTCTCCATTCAACACATTATCTACTTCAAAAATTCAAGTAAAATGAAAGATCACATATGTAAGAAATTATTCCCCTATTTCAATATGATTAACACAATGTAAATAAACCACATTCACCATGTAATAAAGCAAATTATACAGATTACAAACTTTTTCATTCATAGAAAATGAAAGGTTAACAGACATCCGGTCATCATGTGTAGTTTCCTCCTCACTTGTATGAAGATGGGTAGACATGTGGAAGGATGGTTTTGTTACAAAATCATGCAGATGAGCAGCTTTCTAAGGAAATGCAGTCTGATCAAGTCCACTACCACGTAGAGTAAAAGCTGTTCGGACTTACATGCACATTATATCTTTCTTTTACTGGTGCAGTGATCGCCGTCATCTTTTAGGATGGTGTTGTTCTAACATCACGCGCACGAACAGCTTTCATGATCGCGTCCCCTATCACATAGAATAAAAACTTTTGGGATATCATATGTATTGTCTTTCTCACTTGTGGAGTGCATCATCTTTCAAGATGGTGTAGTAGCACTACCATGCCAAGGACTTGGGGAATAAGAGCAGTTTTTACAAAAGGAAATCTGGCTGAGTCCCATACCAGGTAGTAAAGCTGTTGGAAAATCTGACCATCATATATGTAGTCTCTTTCTAATTTGTGTAGTGAAGGAAAATAGTCTTTCAAGATAGTGTAGTAACATCGTCACACATATGACTTGAGGAGTTAGAACAGCTTTCAAAGGAAATGCAATCTGGCCACGTCTCCCATATCTCTCTCTTACTTTTGCAGTGAAGGGTAGTCGTCTTTGAGGATGGTATAGTTACGGCATGTAGGACAAGTGTTCTGCTGCTTCAGCCACTCCTGGATACACTGCATTGAAAAAAAAAAGAAGAAGAAATGTCAAGAAAATTTAGAATGTAAAATGATGAAAATACCGGGTTGTCAACTGCTTAGCACATTAATCAATGCCCCTTGACAAAAGGATTTCAAACCAGTACCACAGAAGCTGCATCTCTACTTGCTACATGTCAACATCCCTATTTGCACTCTTGGTACAGTTAACATATAGAACAAAACATGGATAGGACAAAGTCAGATGGCAACACTTGCTTTTGCAACAATTGTTCTGCAGTCCACTGCTAACACTAACCAATTTCAAATACCACATCTACATGTAATCCCAACCCTAACTCTGAACCTGAAACCTTGCTTCAACCTAAGCCCTAACCCCACATCTTCCATGAAATAAGACTGAAGCAAATTTGACATGATGCATCATGAGCCCCACAAAAGGGCTACAACAAATTTTTAGCCAAATTTCTGGTCTCTTCAGTTTTTTATTCCTTAAATAATATCACTTAAAATTTGGACGATATAGACCATTTTCAAAGAACAGTTTCAATATTCACAGGCATTTTTCTCAAAAATGTACAAGTGTTGATCTTGAAGTCATTTGCGCCCTTCTGCAAGGCACATGACGAAATAGCAGATTATTACAAAAAAGGTATAGATAAGGCAAATTGCATTTGGTACAATAGTTACAAGATTTCTCTTCAACACAATCAGTTTGAAATCAATACTGTAAGACTTACATTCACATGGAAGATATGTCCACACTGTATCTCCAGGATGTTATTCCCGCTCATCTCATCATGGCAGATGACGCACGGATCCTCCTCCTCCTCCTCACCATCCACTAGTTCTTTATGCCAGTTGAGACCCCGCTGGACGTGGCCTACCGTTGACCAGGCCGGCTGGGCGGGGGTTGGAGCGGGCTGGTAGGTGGGGCGCTTGGGCTGGGCGTTGAAGGTGGCCGGTGGGGCAGCGGGACGACCGCCCACCATGCCTTGGTTGTTGGCGAAGCCCTTGCTTTGCATCCTCTGTGGAACATGAGCCAGAACACATTTCAAGTTTTATCTCTATTACATTGTTTTATCATTAAAACATGCTTCCGATATAAACTTATCAGTACCTGACTCCATTTACAATAAAATCCTTACATAAACAGACTAATCAAGATGAAACATCTTTTCATATTGTTTGATCAGAGCCAGAAAAGTGTCTAGCATCTTTTGGCTCTTAAGCGACGATATGAGAATCAGGCAATTTTTCAATGTAATAATTCATAACAACATCCACTCAAATCCTCTTGACAACTCTGAAATGTAATCATAAACTCATAAGATGGAGGCTAGTTAACGTCAGAAAGAAATAATTCTAAAAGTAGCAAAAACGCTGCTAACTGCCTTTCAACGAGAACACTGCATGCCAAAGATAATTTGATCAGATGCCTTACCTGGGAAGCATTGCCCACTGTTTCTCTTTGTCTCTGACGCACAAGATCTGTGACACGACGGATGATCTCATCAACCGACAGACCAGACAGGGAGCCGCTGTTGGATGTGCGGACCTCTTTCAGAAACCCAGTAAGCTGCACCCTGTCAAGATAACATTCCGAGAAAAATGGATTTATCTTCTTGATAATAAACTTCTAGAAAGTTAACTTCAAGAAGTCTAATACACACGTTGGATGTCCAAGTTTCTTTCAGAAAGATTCAGAGAAACATGTATTATCTTCCAGATAATAATCTTCTGGGATGTAAACTTGGAAAATTCCATATAAAGCAGGAGATAGAATGGTTGAAAAATAAAGACTGGAATTTTAAACACAAAGTGATTTTGTTTTGTAATTTAAACTTTGAAATAATCTACAAAACAGTTACTTTCAAAAATGCTTAGTTACAGAAATAGGCCACCCAGATACTTCCCAGGAAAATGGAAAATAATAAATGAGTGTGGGGACAATCTAAGTTAAATAGTTATGTGTATGTGTAGGTTCATTTCTCTGACTCTAAACCTCTAGAGCAAGTCAATACGATTAAAAATAGAAAAGGAAAAAACAGCCATGAGAATATCAAGAGAAAGAGGAAAAGTATAAGGCATACACATACAACAAGTTTAAAGCTAAAGTTGAGTTCTGGTCATGCGATTACATTATGAAAGAAACTGTCTCAAAGCAACTGGGAAAGGTTGATCATGTCTATATAAGAATTGGTGTATATTGTGACGTTTTGGAATCATCAAAATGATAAGAAATCGACTCAATCACGCTGAAAAGCACATGCACTGCACACAGAAATGGGTATATGGGACTGTACACATATGTGGCATGAGTGTTTGGCTCGAACACTTCAGCTATTTCTCATCATATTTCGAATATGAGGGAATTCGAAGAACAATCCTTTTCAGGGAAATTTCTACTATGATGTTCTTCCAAACTAACATAAGAGGAATGAGAAAGCTTGCAAAATTATTTTACACCTTTCCCAGAACTCGACCTCCTCTTTAACAAGAATATGATAGAAGGAATGCCCAACAAAAATAAGTTACCAAGTAACATAAATCTCTACTTGCACATACTTGTTGTAATTGGGGAAGAGACTATTCAACCTCAGCATGATTCTTTCAAAGCTGTTCTTGGGTCGCTGCTGCTGCTGCTGCTGCTGCATGTATTGCTGCTGCCTTGCAAGCATTTTTTGCTGTTGTAGGGCAAGCTGTTGTGGGTGGCGAGCAGCAGCCCCTTGTTGCGACATCTGCAACTGATGCTGAGCATGTTGCATGTTTGTTGGGACAGCTAATTTTACAAAAGATAGGAGAGTAAAACAAAATATTGTTACATCAATAATTAACCATTAAATAAAGTATTTTACAGCAATGAATAAGGTCTCCACTTGGACAACAATGACAGAAAACTAATACAGTGGAACCTCGTTATAAAGAGCACTGATATAACAAACTCTCGTTATAACAAGGTGATTTTCCTGGTCCCATCTCTTTGTATTCTATTGTATTTTAGCCCTGATATAACAAGGTTTCGATATAAAGAGGTAATTTCTCTGGTCCCAAGGACCTCATTATAACGAGATTCCACTGTATTCATACAGGGTGATGACAACTCATTATGATATGATAATAAACTAAACAGAAAGAATTACCAACATTACAACTGAAAATATATAACTGCCCTCAACAATGAACAGCCAAACAAGAGTAATGAATTTAATTTTTCCGTACAAGACTACCCATAGAATAGTCTTAAAACAGATACACAAACAACATATCAAAATTGGAAAAAGATATGTCAAATGATCATAACCGATTTTAATGGGCTAACTTTTCTGATCTGAAAATCATCACTGAATCTGGATTTATACTAAGATACATCAAACATGGTGACAAACACACAATCGTAGAGCCTTCCAGGAAATCAACCTAAGGGCAACTGCGATAGCCTAGCGAAATATGTGAAACATGCTAACTTTACTATGACACATTATATGATCTGATCATGAGTTCTACGGGCAATACAGTATGAGTACATTTTGTGAAAGTCTTTGTGATCTTCTTATTGCTGCGTCTATTGAACGACAATGTTAGCCAAACGCTAAGCTCTGGACTTACTGAAAGCTTTCCACTGTTGGCCGTTCTCCTGTCCACCCTGACCATTGGATGCCTGTTGATGGTTGAAACCATTGCCTGACATAGCAGCTTGCTGGAAAACTGCCTCCCCCTGAGAGACTACAGGTGGGGTTTGGGCACGGCTCATGGCTTGGGCTTGCTGTAACTGCTGGGCCTGCGCCTGGGCCTGAGCTTGCGCTTGAGCCTGTGCCTGGGCTTGGGCCAGAGCTTGAGCCTGGACCTGGGCCTGGGCCTGGGCCTGAGCTTGGGCTTGGGCTTGAGCCTGGGCCTCTGCCATAGCCTCTGCCATAGCCTCTGCCTGAGCCATAGCCATGGCTTTGTGTTCGGCTTCAGTTACGGTAAGTTGGGAAGCGAATTGGTTCTCCACAGCTCCTGTTGACGAGAAAATAAAGGCACTATTTAACTGGTACATGTTGATACACCAATGAACAACTGTAATCAGTAACAGATAAGAACAGCATTCTTTTAAATAGATTTGTAAAGTTGCTCACCTGTAGCCCAGATGTCATTATTCATTATATATTCTTATTAACTAGAATACATTGGAAACCAATTTGCTAAGCACCTACACAAGTGGTCAGAAAAGTAGGTGCTCAATAAATTGTCATGCAATGACAGACACAAGTAAGACCGAAGGATTTGGGGTGTAAATCGAATCCATCTATGGTCAATCAAATCCATCTATGATCATTCTAGGAAGAAATGGGAAATGACCTGTATAACAGGTAGCCTTTATAGAGGTGGCCATTAAGTGATTTGACTGTATTTCTTAAACATTCTCTACATCTTCTACAAGCCAGAATACAAAACTAACTACCATTCTGAGGAGTCCCCTCTGTCATCGGCGACGACATCATCCCTTCCAGTGTGTCTAATCCCTGAGGTGTCATAGGATGCATCCTCGCTGGTGCTGCCCCACTGTGCATGGAGGGTGACATCAACCATGAGCCTGATGTAGCCATACCAGTCTGGTTCATGCTAGATGGAGGGGTCAGAGCTGCCTGGGGTGTGGGGGAGCCACCATGTCCTAAGCCACCACCCTGCTGTTAAAATAAAAACATTAAGAGATCATTTAAACTGGGACCAATGACGGTAAAACTAGCAACTCTGGGGATAAGAATCTTTTGTAATTCGTTCAGGACCACCTTTTAGGTAGGAAGAAACTTTGGTGAACTGCATAGCTTGAGCTCGGTCACCTTGTTAACAAATTATTTCACGATATGGAATTGTCATGAGTCTCCATCACTCGCAAAATTGTCCAAAGAATCTGGTCTTACAGTAAGAGGTCATTTCAAGCAAGGCTCAACAGTAACAAAGGGTGCCATGCATCCCCTCACCCCCCCCCCCCCCTTTAAAATGTAAAAATGGGTCCAATGCACATGGACCACAAAATTTCACCTTCTCCAATATTCTTTTTTTTCAGCTTTACCACAAAACAAGACAACTACTGTGGTACCCAGCAGTGTTGGGTACCTCGAGATCGATCTTGATCTCGAGATCGGCATCAGTAACCTCGATCTTGTTCTTGATCTCGAAAGTTTTGGTCTTGATCTTGATCTTGATCTCAGAACTTTCGCTCGAGATCGTTCGAGATCAACATTGTTATTACGTAAATTATCAAACGAAAAAGCTTTTAAAATCCTTCACCAATCGGCGAGACTGGTCTCGAGATCGGCATCAGTAACCTCGATCTTGATCTTGATCTCGGACATATCTGATCTTGATCTCAGATGTTCTGATCTCGATCTTGAGCTGCGGATCTTGATCTGGATCTGGATCTCTCGGACTGTCTGATCATGATCTTGATCTTGATCTCGGACCCTCTGGTCTTGGCCCCAACACTGGTACCCAGTTTCTCCTGATGACATTAATATACACAACTAGCCTGTAGAAGATGGTACTCATTATGAACACACAATGTGGTGAGAACAAGAGGGAGGACTGAATTTGCTTTGTGCGACTTACTTTAGCAAGACCTTCAGGCTTGTAAGGAGCAGGGACTTCCACAGGCTTCAGGGAATCCAAGTTAGCCCCTTTCTCGATTGACTCGATCTGTGCCTGGAACTCGCTCTGCAAACAAAAGAAAATACAACATAAGTCTCAGTATGTGGGCAGACACACATTCATCACACCCCGAATACCAACACAACATAGACCTGCTGTTAACGAAAGCTGTTAAGGTTTTGCATGATCAACCAGGGTGTAGGTTTCTACAAAGTACAGGCTTTAACAATTTTGCCAATTGGTGGATATGGTTTGGTATTGATGGGAAATTACGTAAGACATACCTAAACAAAGAGTTCGACATTAACTTGAGCCCACTAAAATTCACTTTAGACCCCCAAATTTCAACTTTTCAACAGAGGCCCATAGCACTTGAACATCTGCCGATAACCCATTTTTTTTATTTTTGAGTAAAATTTCTGCACCTGCTAAAGTTCATCAAAACATATATTTATTCATGGACTCCCTTTTATGATGTCATGTCATACATTCCAAAAGAATGGAACTAGGCTCAACTAGTACTTTCAGTTCCAATAATAAATTCACCTCTACATAAGTACATCTATATTACATTTAGGTTAGTGTATATCATGTACAATCAACTTTACATATCACTGTAAATCAATTTTTGTTCATTCATGTGTAAATATATCTATATTATATTCCTGTAAGGCGTCGTGGGGGGTATCGTACGTAATTCAACGGGATTCGTACACTGTAAAAAGGCGATTCTATGTCGAAGAAAGGCTTTTTTTCCGCTTCACCCCGGAGGTCGTCTTCCATTGCATCATGTCCAGCTCTCTGCTTGGATGTGCGGAACGGTATTCGTTTGGCCTATATTTGTCCCGTTTGCCTCAAAATCACAGTGTTTTACATGCCCAAATGCCATTGACCTGCGTGGTTTGAGACGATTCGAACTATCGCAGACGACATGAGAGTCCGTCTACATGACGAACACGCGCGTAATTTGGAAAATGACAATTCCATGTTTACCTCAATCTTCTTTCCACACCACTACCATCTTCCATTCTCTCTCTCTCACTCTCTCTCTTTTATGTTTCTACCTCTAAACTCCCTACCCTTTCTTCCTCTAATACTATTCTAAATGAAACTAAAACTATACCTTCTATTGCATCAACCGTCACTATCTTCCTACCTTTCTCTCTCTCTCTCATCTCATTGCCTCACCCTTCCTCCCTCTCTTTATCTCCTCTCCTTTTCTTTCTTCATTTTCTCCATCTCCCTATTGTCCCTAATTATGTTTCTATCTGTCTCTCAATCTTTACATAATATCCCAACCATATACTAAATCTTCATCTCTCTCTTTCTTTTATTTCAATTTCGTCTACCTGTCATTTTTCATGTGTATTTCTCCCTCTGTCTTTTTTTAAATCTACTTTTCTATATCCCCCTGCTATCTTTAATCTTTTTAACTAAACATGCAAAACGGGAAAAACAACCTCAAAATAAAACTTTCTTTTCTTAAAGATGATATGAACAGTGGCAGATGCAGGATTTTCCAAGAAAGTGGGGCCCCCCAAAAGACCCACTTTTTCTTTAAAAATTCCCCCCCCCCCTAAAAAAAGGTAAAAGGTCATCACCATTTCCAACTTTCCCGTCAAAATTTTTTTTGACAGTCAAGTAAAAATAAAGAAAAAAAGAAAAAGAAAAAAAAAAAGGTCAAAAGTCACAACCATTTCCCGACTTTCCCATAAAAAAATAGCACCCCCCCCTCCTTGAGGCCAAGGGGGGGTGGGGGCAACAAATTTTTCTGTACAAACTTTTCTATGACTTTTTAAGAAATTCCCACCAGGGGGCGGGGGGAGGGGCCGAGGCCCCCCGAGTCCGCCACTTGATATGTATATATGTAAAAAATATACAGGCATACATGCTGCAGCAAAATTTGCAACAAAAAAAAAAAGCAGAAAAAAGGATAACATACAACAACCTATAATTGTTCCCCACAAACCACAATGCCCATCCTAAAATTTCTTTCAAAAACCCGTGGAATTTCCATGGGTTGCGCTACTATATATATATTACTTTTTGCTTGTTTATGTATATGTATTCACGTAACATTTACTACTCTTCAGTACGGTGTATGATTGTTCATGTTATACTGTCATTTATGTGATGTGTTGTTAACCCTTTCGAGACAACTGACCACATTTCGTGGTTTAGCTCAATAACTTTTTTGATTCATAGCTCTCAAAAATATACCAGATACATGAGTAGAAAGAGCAAAATTTTTTGCTCAAACTATGTCCTTTTTGTTTCCTCAACATTATTTCGTTTGATGCCAGGATTTTAGAAACAAGAAAAAGGTTGAAAATCCCTAAATTGGCAGTTCAAATCATTGGGGTGTTTTTGGTCACAATTGGCAAATTTTTCAACTTTTTAACAATTTTTGTTATCATGTAGTTGTTTTCAAAGACATTGCACCTTATTAGAACCATATAGCACTAAAAGAAAAATATTATTGTTGCCAATTTGAAGAACAAAATGTGATCAATTTAACCCTTAAATAATTCTTGTCCTGAAAGGGTTAATAAATTCAATCAATCAATCAATCAACATGTAAATGAACATGATATGTTACCTGTGCTTTAGATACAGCCCGTTGGTTGGTCACGAGGCAATCTTGCCACATACTCCTGATGGCTTGTACGTGTTCCTCCATCATTGGGTTACTATGACAACAAGAGACAAGAAACAAACATCAATCTCAGTGAGTGGGGTTACAAGGAAACAATCCCAAGTATGGAAAGTAACATCATTGGGTTACTATGACAACAAGAGACAAGAAACAAACATCAATCTCAGTGAGTGGGGTTACAAGGAAACTTTATCCCAAGTATGGAAAGTAACATTTTCAGCTCGGAAGTGTTCTACGTACCAGTGGAAAAAAGATATCAATGTCATTCCAATGTGCGTCACTGTTGAAACTTCATAAACAAAATGTGGACAAATTCTAATGTTGTTTTCGTGACACAATGACATTTGAAGATTCTAGCGTGCCTCTGTTTCTTGACCAACTGATCCTTTATGGTGAAATTACAGTTACTTCTTTTACAATATATATGCAGTGTAGTAATGGG
This sequence comes from Heliocidaris tuberculata, assembly GCA_025618425.1. Taxonomy (NCBI): domain Eukaryota; kingdom Metazoa; phylum Echinodermata; class Echinoidea; order Camarodonta; family Echinometridae; genus Heliocidaris; species Heliocidaris tuberculata. The sequence goes on from CM046833.1 coordinate 37,781,792, forward strand.
CAGTGCTGTAGGACTCGAGTCCGGACTCGGACTCGAGACCGGTCTCGAGTCCCTATTTCTCAGGACTCGGACTCTGACTCAAGACCGGTCTCCAGTCCCTATTTCTCGAGACTCAGACGCTGACTCGGACTCGACCAATGGTGACTCGTGACTCGTGCGAAAATCGGGCCGAGACTGGCAACGAGACCGGCAATTTTTTCCGTTTTTCACTTTTAATTTTAGCTCCAAAAATTACCCCAGGGCACGCAAAAAAACTTCGCTATTTTCGCGCACCTCGCAATGCTCGATTGAGCGGCATGAACTTTAAAACATCGATCGCCGTAATGGTACGAGAATGTGCCCAAATAGATGACAGACGTTAAGATTAGTCGTTTTATGCTAGTATACACTCGTTATACACGTATTACACAGACAATAGTACTGCAATTGATATTAACCATTTGGAGATAAATCTAATACCCCAGCCTGGGATATCTTGGGCAGTCTCACACAGATTACTAATGCACTTGTGTTTCAAGCTAGTATTATGAACTACAGTTTTTATCTGCTATCTTTTTACTTGCAACCTATGTTCATGTGGCAATAAGTCAAATGTGGCAAAAATTCAAATTCAGCAATTTATAATTTATGGCAGTGTCAGACGGTTTTATTACGGTTTAACATTTACTTTCTTTAACTTGAGTCACTTAGTCATGCACGCATGTCAGTTTTCAAAATGAATGTTAATGTTGCACCTGTACAAGCCATTCAGCCAATTTAATGAACTAGCTGATACATGTACAAGGGTTTTATTAGGGTTTGACAATTCACTTTTTAATTACTGTAATAGCTATTTTGATAAGACTGAACTATTGGTGTTCTTGGTGAAATATTGTTTACCCCTCTTTTTTTTTCCATTTCAGTTGGAAACATTCATTTTTATAATATGGCTTTAATGGCATTCATCCGCATTCATCCTGTTATCTTAATTTATTCTGTTGACTTATAACTGATGAAAAAATAAAATTACAGGCCATTGAAATGAACAAATATTAATTTGTGTATCTTTTCTTCATTGCGGTATAACAGAAACAATAAAGTCAACTCTCTATAATTACTGTGGATACAAGCAAAATACTTGGCCTGTTAAGGCTTGTTCACATATGAGCCATTTGCCAACGAGACATTTACCTTGGCACAAAAAGAGTGCATGTTCACTTGTTTTGTATTTTGGTCAATAAAACTTTTGAAATTCCACCAGTAGGCCTACACCAAACCATCACCGAAAATCTAACCATAGAAATTTATCTCAACATTTCCAATTCAATTTTCTTACCTTTTGTCAGAATTTTTAGTGTTAATAGCTGGAAATCTTACGGAACTTAATCTTCTTAAGCATCAAGCGACATGTCACGGCGACAAATCACTCATTAATTTTGTGAGCAAGCCTTTATAGTTGTCTGCATTCGTACTAAGAAAAGTTACAATAAATCAAATTCTCTGACAAATGGAAGTTTTCAATAAACCAGAAACGATTTATGTTATAAAGAGTTCACAGTAAGGCATTTATCATAATAAAAATAATGTGGCATAAAAAAAATTGTAAATTAAGATGTTCCCATCGGGACTCTGACTCTGACTCTGACTCTGACTCTGACTCTGACTCTGACTCTGACTCTGACTCGGACTCAGATGTCCAGGACTCGGGACTCGGATGCCAGGACTCGGACTTGGACTTGAACTCGGACTCGGACTCCAGGGACTCAGACTCGGACTCCAGGGACTCGGACTCGGACTCGGACTCGGATGGGATGGACTCGACTACAGCACTGGCAATGGGTATGGATCTTGTCAATACATACAACAATCCTGATATCGAAGTGCCAATATAGCATCGACCTCATTAACTGTACAGTAAAACCCCAACCAACATTAAAAAAAATCAATGAGAAAACAAACAAAACAAAACAAAACCACACAAACAAAACAAGAAAAAACATAAAAGAACAAATTACTTACTTCTGGATAATGTTAGCAATGGTATTAATATGGTATTCAGCTTCTTTGCAAGCTTCATCCAATGGTTTTAACTCCTTAGCCATGAACAAATGCAGGAATTGGCACTACAAAACAAAAGAGAATAGTCATGTAATCAGTTCAGGCATGAGATGAAGAAAGTGATAGCATTGCACGATAACAACAAGCATTACTGCTCCTATTAAATATAATTCATTTAGGCCTAATTTGAAGTACTTAAAAGTTTTCAGGATATACAATATTTTTCTATTTCTTTTTTTTTTTTTTGGGGGGGGGAGGAGGGTAAATGGTACCCCATAAATATACATTCATAATAATTGTTTATCAGTTCAGTGACTCAGATGGGGACAAATAACTTAGCTTAGCATGCTCTTTTCAAGAGTTTAACATCCTCTTCTTCGATGGTTAGAATATCTTCTAGAAAGATGACCAGTTCTCAACACAACATCTAGAAGAAAATTTACTACAATTGTTCATCAGTTAAGAAGTGAAGATGATGTCAAATACCTCAGCTTTGCATGCCCTTTCCAAGAGTACGGCAGCCTCTCCTTCCTTGCTCTTCAGGTGCATCTCCAAGGCTTGTTTGGCCTCCTTCAGTTCCTTAGGGACCTTCTTCGACTCCTCCATGGCTACCTCCATCTGGGCCCGTCTTGCCTCCGCTGTGAGGCGCTCCTCGTTCATCCCTGCCATCTCCCTCTGAATTTTGGACATGTTGTCGTTGAGCTCCTGCATGTCAACCATGAGCTTCTTGGACTGCTTCTCGAGCATCTTGTTGACTTTCTCTTTGTCCTTAAGAGAATTCTAATGGAAAGAAAAGTAATTTTTAAAACATCGTTAGGACCGTTTCTTTTCAAGACCATGGCGAAATTGTAATCTTTCATGACAAGCACCCATTGGACTTGCTATGACAGGCCAACTACCACCCCCCCCCTCCTCCAGACAATTATTCTGATGGACAACTACGGTACCTCCATCCCCTCACCCTACTTCTTTTGACACACATAGTAAAATACAGAGGATAAGGAACGTTTTCATGGCATTCACCATTAAAATAAAATGTTCTAGACTATCGGATACTGCCCATTGGAATATAAATATACTATTGAATTCATAAAATCAAAGTGCTGAAGATTTCTCGGGAACTGCCTAGGTAGTTTTTGGATGGTATTATTAAATGGATTTAAGGGAAGCTTGAGTTCTGGGAAAGGTAAAAAATAATTGTGAGCTTTCTCATTTTTTTATGTTAGTTTGGAAGATTATCATAGAAGATATGTCCCCTGAAAAGGATTGCTCTTCAAATGCTCTCACATTCAAAATTTGACAAGAAACAGCTGAAATGTTTGGGCCAAACATTTGTGTGTAGTCCCATATACACATTTCCGTGTGCAGTGCATGTGACTCTCAGCAGGATTGAGTCAATTTCTTATCACTTTGGTGATTCCAAAACCTTAGAGCATACACCAATTCTTATTTGCTACATAATCAACCTTTCCCAATTGCTTTGAGACAGTTTCTTTCACAATTCAATCCCATTTTTTCCAAAGTTCCTCTAAACGCCACATAAGTGGATTATTTTTCACGAAAGAATATATCAACAGCCTTTTCACAGAGGCTCCCACATGGTGTTACCGAAAGCCTTCAAATGTGAATACTCACTCACCATGGAAAACCTACAGAAAACAATTAGAGATTAGTTGCACTTTATTTTCAATTTTAGCAAACAACTCACTTGGAAAATATGCACAAGTTGAAATTTGCCTGCAAGTACATTCTAAGCTTCTCCAAGGGAGAATGGTGCATGATGGGAAAATAAGACTGACAGACGTTTTTTAAATTCCGTCAAAAGATAAAGGCCCTTATTCTAGAAAGTGGCCTAATTTAAGCCTGGCTTAAATTTGGCCACTTATTTATGGCAGGCCATTCGTCAACCCCTAAGTCTCGTATAAATAATAATATTTATGTAAGAAAATAAAGAAGCAAAATGCATCAGAAATCAATTCTATCATGTCAGGTTTTGTATTTACATTTAGTCCCAGAACTATGGTGATTTTATAGAATTAAAAGAGGGTGACATTTGGCTCTCCATAATTCGGTGGCCTAAATCTACGTACTTAGACGGGGGCATGAAGTTAGGCGTCTTTTGAGAATACGGGCCAAAGCCATTTAGGAAGTCCGTTTCAGGCAACAATAACAGTAGCTGATAGAATGATAGAGAAACTGGGACTTACCCTTAGTATACTAATCTCACTCTTCAGAGATTTGGTTTCCTCAGCTGTGGCAAGCACTAGCTTGTCGTACCTCTCCTTGAGCTGGGTATAATTCCTATGTGTTGACTCACATGATTTATGCTCCCTGACAGAATAAATCAGAACGTATAATAATTGACGGTATAAATAAGATCATACAGTACAGAAATTATGTATCAAAAGGGTGATCTAAAATTTGCTTTGATGTGGGGCCCGTTTTGAAAGGTCATTTTCGGTAGTCGTGTAAACGGACATTTTTTCGGACGAGTAATCGACTACTCGGTATGATGATTTTGCCAATAAGACAGGGCGACTGCTTTCTAGCCGCAGCGCCAGCGTAAAGCCATGAAACAAGTCCCAAACAGCCTGTGCAACAACTGCAACTTATGTCCAATTTCGTATAAAAATGTTAAAATTAAACAAGTTTAAAACAATCAATGTTGCTTCTAAAATTCAGACCAATGAAAATGATTCCCTTCTACCTACTTTCATGAAGGCTAAATAAAAATCAAGATAAAATAAAGCAAAATATATCAGCACTTCCTTCCCTTTTCCGTCACAGTCGTAATCATGATATAACATTTGTCACCAGTCGTCAAGAGGTGGCGCTCGTACCCAGAAGTACAACTGGCTTCGTAGCGTTTTAGTACATGAAATTCCATTCATCTTTCTCCGTACTGAAATTGTGTACATTCTGAGCGTGCAATCGACATCAAATTCAATGCCCTCCTTAAATCGACGACATGGGCATGCCCGTGCACGCCCCATCGCCAACTAACAATCACGCATTAGCAAGTATGAAGTATTTCTTGCTTTAATACTTTACATGTCAGTGTCCTTTTGTTTTCATCTATGACTATCTTGAAATATTCTGTGCACGCGCCTTTCATTTTTACAAAAACCTTATAGGAGATCACTTACACAGTGGACTTACATTTCTAGCTCTTGAAATTTCACAGCTTGTAACTGGTGTTCAGATTCTAGCTTGCGATACCTATCTAGTAGTAACCTCTTCTCCTCAATTCCCTTCCTCTCATACAAATCTATGTTTTCCTGTATGCACATATATAGATATAATAGTGGGATCAATAATGAGAATGAGAATAAGAAAAAGCTGTGTCATAGTCTGTAACTGGTATTTGGTCTTAAGCTTGGGTAGGTCTTCAGCAGAACTTCTCCTCTTTCATTCCTTTCCTCAGATATGATCTACATTTTTCTGTCGACTAATAGAAACAATGATGATGATAAGAATGTGATACAAGTAAGAATGTGATACAAGTATGAATGTGATACAAGTAAGAATGTGATACAAGTAAGAATGTGATACAAGTAAGAATGTGATACAAGTATGAATGTGATACAAGTAAGAATGTGATACAAGTGAGAATGTGATACAAGTAAGAATGTGACACAAGTAAGAATGTGATACAAGTAAGAATGTGATACAAGTAAGAATGTGATACAAGTAAGAATGTGATACAAGTAAGAATGTGATACAAGTAAGAATGTGATACAAGTAAGAATGTGATACAAGTAAGAATGTGATACAAGTGAGAATGTGATACAAGTGAGAATGTGATACAAGTAAGAATGTGATACAAGTAAGAATGTGATACAAGTAAGAATGTGATACAAGTAAGAATGTGATACAAGTAAGAATGTGATACAAGTAAGAATGTGATACAAGTGAGAATGTGATACAAGTGAGAATGTGATACAAGTGAAAATGTGATACAAGTAAGAATGTGACACAAGTAAGAATGTGATACAAGTGAGAATGTGATACAAGTGAGAATGTGATACAAGTAAGAATGTGATACAAGTAAGAATGTGACACAAGGAAGAATGTGATACAAGTAAGAATGTGATACAAGTAAGAATGTGACACAAGTAAGAATGTGACACAAGTAAGAATGTGATACAAGTATGAATGTGATACAAATAAGAATGTGACACAAGTAAGAATGTGATACAAGTAAGAATGTGATACAAGTAAAGAATGTGACACAAGTAAGAATGTGATACAAGTAAGAATGTGATACAAGTAAGAATGTGATACAAGTAAGAATGTGATACAAGTAAGAATGTGATACAAGCATGAATGTGATGCAAGTAAGAATGTGATACAAGTATGAATGTGATACAAGTATGAATGTGATACAAGTATGAATGTGATGCAAGTAAGAATGTGATTCAGGTATTAATGTGATACAAGCATGAATGAGACAGGAAGAAGAATAAGGACGAGACCCAAAACGAGAACATGAATAAGAAGAAAAGGAAGAATGACAATTTCTTGACCAGTGGCATAGCCTAGGTCCAAGCATTAAGGGGGCACTAGCATTACATACCTGCCCTGAAACCCAAGAAATAGAGACAAATGACAAGGCAGAGGCTGAAAATAGGAAAATTTCTGAGTTTCCTGTACATTACTACAGACAGATTTTTGCAAAAATAGGGACACAGTGGTAGAAATGGCTCTTTCTTTTACCAAAAATCAGGATTGTCCCTGTTAAATAGGGACAGTTGGCAGGTATGGCATTATGCTTTAGGGGGTGGGGGATGAAATGAAAACTACAAGGCCACCAAAGAGGGAGAGGGGGAGTAAGGAGGGGGTCATATTGTCTTCTTTTCACGTTCCCTTACCCTCTCCATTTTCACATATCGTCTGTTGAGAGCCAGAAGGGCATTAACTCTGTGTTGAAGTATATGAGTTAACGCCTTTCTGGCTCCAAACAGACTATTTCATTTTTGACCTTTATCATATCTCAATCTTCTCTTTAAAGCAAGATTTTTATTCATATTTAAAAAAAAAAAAAAAAAAACACAACCGCTGGTCCAAACCACTATGAGGATTTATTTTTATTACATGATTCATGATTCAGAATAACTATCAAAATTACTCTCAAATAATAGCTCTAAGACCAAAAGAAGAATTACCATTGAATCATCTGCTGAGTGAAAGAAGAGCAGGAGGGTGTTTCACAAAGAGTTAAGTTTGACTTAAAGTCATAAGTGCCAATGTGCATACGGTATTAAACACGTAATCTCATTGGTAGATTACCCAATAGCACGTGACCCCTGAGCATGATCTGACCAATGCGATGATGTGTCATATACCGCACGCAACTAGGAATTTAAGCGCGACTTTAAGTCAAACTTAACTCTGTGAAACACCCCCCTGCATGTATAATTTATATCATTTTAAATATAATTAATGCCCTTCTGGGCTCTGGCACTCAACAAACAATTTTTTTTTTGATACCCACAACTTACCTGATATTTCTGCTGCAAGTTGTTGATTTTTTCGCCTGCAGTTTTGTTGACGGCTTCACGATACTGCACCATCCTCTCATCAGTAAGTTTCCTGCTGATTTCCGCCTCTTCCAAAGCCATCTGGGAGTTTAAAATTTTTTTTAAAATGAATGGTTTGTTCTTCCGATTGAGCACCAGGCAATGTCTTCATGGTTCTTAGGATCCAAGCAATGTGGGATAATGACAAATATTAGCTCTCGAAAAAGCAGTTCTTATGAATGTTACCATTCAACTTCAGAAGTCTGTTTTCTTCCTCAAAAGTGATCGACGTAGGAATAATAACAGAAATACTGCACATATATATGAACTTATTTCATGCACTTTAACAAAATATTCTTGATTACAAAATTTAATTTTCCTGAATTAAAAAAAGAAAATAACAAGACAAAACAACGTCAAAGTTAGAATAAAAATATTCTGCTGGAGATATTCATTGTAAGATCTAAAAGGAAAGGACATTTGGCCTCAGAGATATCAGTACTGAAAACTGATTTGTAGTGTTATCTTCCCTCCCTTTTATGCTTACTGTATACACCATATATTTCACAGGTGTTTTATTTTTGGGGGGAATTTAACAACACGCTAAGTATTGCCAACATAAGTACTCAATTAAATTTGTTGTCTCCTGGTCAGAAATTCAACACTTAGCTTTGGCAAAGTTCATCATCACTGCTGTTTTTAGATCTGAGAGTTTTCCGATCGTGGATTCAACCACTCGTGAAATAGTCTGGCTTGTCCGTTTCGTGAAAATTTATGGCCACAAAATTTATGGCGTATACAGTATTTGATGGCAGAAAGATGCGGGAAAACCATGGGTAGAAGGATAATGACAGGAAAATGGTAAAAGAGATTGGAGAAGAATAGAAAAGGTGACAAGAGGGGAAAGAAGAATGGGTAAAAAAGGAAAGAAGCACATAACTTCAGAAGGGGGCGGCTAAAGAGGGGAGTGGGGAAAAGAAAAGTGATCCAAATGACGGATAAAAGCTGGAAATCTGGCGAAGAAGAGAGGCGTTTACTCACATGAAGAGAATCAATCTTCTGATTCAAATACTCCTCATCCTCCAAGTACTCGTCCGTGTTCGTCCCGAAGCTTCTCTGCTCGTGGATAGGCGAGGGCGAGTGTTGCTCCTTCCACTGCTGCAGTCGCTTTTCAAACATCTTCTCATAGTCGCTCTCAGATAAAGGAGTCCCCTGTGATTCTTTCCAACTGTCATCTTCCTTCTTTATTGGCTCATTCATCTCAGTGTTACAAACATGGGCGCTATTAGATATAGGGGTTGCTAATGGTATTGTGATAGGTTGTACTACTCTGATGTAGCTAGCATTTGCTACCTCATCATAAGGTTGGGGGTTCAAATCCCCATCAACAGGCGTACCATCATCACTGCTTGCTTCATCTAGTTTGATAGATTGATTCACAGTACCTAGGTTCAATTCAGAAGTATTTTCATGAGATTCACTTGAAGATTGTCCCATTGTTGGTGGTTCTTGACTAGTAGCACCCGCTCCAATCGCTTTGGTACTTTCAGAGTTATCAGTTATATCACTAACTTCACTTACTACAGATTCAGGCCTGTCACTTTGAATACTCCCTCCATGTTCAGACTGATAACTACTCATACTGACACCATCACTACCAAGTTCTAGATCAGCAAGGTCTACGTCAGAAGTAAGGGGCAACTTAGTTACACCCTCTTGCCCCTCAAGCCCTTCTGTAGAGTCATTAGTACCCTCGAGGTCCCTATCATTACTATCTGCTATAGGTTCATTGTTCCCTGCATTTCCCATTGTCCCTATTTCTCCCAGCTCTAAGCTTGATTGCTCTCTATTCATGTCTTTCTCCTCATCAAGGACAACATCGTCTACTTCCTCGACAGTGAGTTCCTTGGAGCTATAATGATCTTCCCAATGGTAGTCCTCAACGTCAATGCCATCGACCTTGGAATTGGACGGACATGTGATGTTGCTTTCCGGTGTGGATGGATCCAGCTCTGAGTCCATATGTTCGTACTTAGACGCATGCATCTCCAACGACGCACCGTGGAAAGAATCATCGGCTTCGACATGGTCGTTGTCGCTTTCATCCTCCTCATCATCGTCATCATCACTTGAAGAAGTCATAGTGTCATCAATGTCTGATTCATTCTTAGTCTCTTCACTCTCACCTGTCTTACTTTCATCCTCTTCTTCTTCATCCTCCTCCTCCTCTTCATCATCGCTACAGTCAAAGCCGTCAAACGAATCCAACCCTGAGACGAGTCCTGGTTTGGCTTCAGCAAACTGATCTAGACCAACCCTTAAGGTCGGGTTAAAATTGTCCCCCGCTTCACCCCCGTGGAATACACTCGGACCCAAGTTAAAATTTCTTGGAAAGAAGGGAGCAGAGTCAGGATTCAGCACGTAACCGGCTATATCGCTCACTGGTTCTCTTTCCTGATACCCATTAGAGATGGCTAGCTCTCTGCACTTCTCAGAGTCACTCTTCATACTAGCACAATCACCAATAACAACCATATCTTGAGATTCACAAAGGAACGGTTTGAGACCACCCTTTTTAACTATGAGTTCCTGGTGTTCAAATGTCAGTTGATCCATAGATGCAGTTAAAATCGGATCCTGGAGATGTAGAGGGCCATTGCTTGTGAAGATATCATTGAAATGGCTGCAGGAGAGAGAGAATAAAAATAATTTCATGCAAGGATAAAAAGCCTTTACTGAAATAAGATGAAAACAAGATAACAACAGCTTTTATGTAAACTATGTTTTCATAGACTCCTCGAACCAAAATTTTGACATACACGTAATAGAATGACAGAACTGTTTATTTTTAATAACAAAAAAAATAATTGTAGTGTGCAGGTCACTGTATTTTTGCTTTCAATGGTCATGCACAAGGATAATAAAAATATGGACATGTACATAGCTCTATATCTGCCACGGTTTGCACTCATGGCACTCCACATTTTCAATATTGTTATCATCATATATTTCCTACACTAAAGTACAACGCAAAGTAAGCAATCAATATCTTTATCTACAGTACATGCACAACTAAAGGAATGTAACAGTTATTACTGAAGCATATAAATATATGTATTCAGTGTGTTTCTTAAAAAGGAAACCCAACTTTCTCCAGCAACAACTTGTCAAATAAACATAACTAGATTTAATGTAATACATCATAAAAAAGGAAATTTTATCCTCTTTTATACGATACCACATTTGTGATGATAAAGCCTAGGATGAATGAACTAAAACAATTTTAAACCAGCAATGCTGATTTGGGCACGAGAGTGGGATCTATTCATCAACACAACTGAACCTCACTCTGCTTTCATTTCCTGTTTGTCTTGACTCACGCACATACTTGCATGGGCAGAGAGTGCAATCGTCTGGAAGAACATTGGGGCTATTTTTTTAGTCATATCTCATTCAAGGTTGCATACATGTTGAGAGATGACTAAGGAACATCATAAAATATCACTTATCTTTGCTTTGTGTCTTTATCATTTGTTTAGTTTCTTTGCATTGTACTTAACTGAATTACGCTATGCATTACTTCTGTGCGCGAACTACTTTTGACATCACTCACTTAAAACCTTTCAAATTCATTCATGCATGACAATATCATAACATATTTGGTATCATATGAGAGAGGATGAAATAAACTTTTTCATGAATAACAAAAATCAAGCAGGACATGATAACTGTTACTAAAGTAATTTATGTGAAAATTTGGGTTTCTTTTAAAGAAACACACTGTACATACATGTATACCAATCCATCTATACATCAATCAATTTGTTGATTCGGTCAATCCATTTTCCTCTTTATAAAAATCACTAAAATCAACTTACAGGAAAAGGACCATTTTCTGGCTTTTCTCTTCGTCTGTCTCTGGCAGAATGATCGATGGCTCCTTCTGGAACGATGCATCAATCTCCCTAGCAGCATCTTGCAGGTGTGGAGGTATAGCGAAGGGGCGATTCTCAGACAATGTCAGCGTCGACTGCCACCCTCTTAGTTTGGGAAAGAGAACACAAATGTGTTATAATCATTGCTCATTCATTAAATATTGAAGGAAGGGGGGGGGGGGGGGGTGTCAGCACGAAATTTAGGGGTTTGGGTTGGCTGTACCAACCCTCAAAATACTATCTATTCTCCTCTGACAAAGGCAAATGGCAAAGGGGCGATTCTCAGAAACTGTTGTCGTTGACTGCTAACCTCTAAAGGAAGGAAAGAGAACACATGTCAAGGTTTGTTCATTGTTCATTCATTGAATAGTGAGGGAGGGGGTGGGGCGGGAAGGGTGTCAGTACTAACACTAAACATATTTTATTCAGCACGAAATGGAGGGGTTGGATTGGCTGAACCAACCCTCAAAATATTGTTCATACCCCCTTCGACAAAGGCAAATGGCAAAGGGGCAATCCAAGACACAGTCAGTGTTGACTGCCAACCTCGGAAAGAGGAAAGAGAACAAAGATGTCAAAGTTGTCCTTTGTTCCTTGAAAACTGAGAGAAAGACATAGCTATTTTCTTTACTCACCAGATAAAAGCATAGGGAATATAAGGAAAGGGTGATCCTCAGGCACAGTCAACACTGACTGCCACTCTCAGAGTGTGGGAAAGAGAGCATACATGTACACTGTACGTGTAACTTTGTTCACTGAAACTTGAGGGACGTGTAACTGGCAAAGTTGTCTTTGTTCATTAAAACTTGAAAGTTTGCGAAAGATAACAGATAGACTAAATAGACCCTTGTTACATTAAGGTATCTCGAGGGGAGGGGGCAGTATCTGCATTTTCTCTGCATGCTCTTTCAGCGATTGTACGACACATGCTCTACCAACAGTGTGCTCCACTGTATTTTCATGCACTAACCAAATTCAAATCTTCAACCCTAGACCAAACACCACACCAAACTCTAATCCTCATCCTAAACCCAATTGCAACCCTAACCCTCATCTTATACCTTTGATAAAAATAAAGCCCGAAGCAATTGTTGCTCGAGCATTGTCAAAGCACCCTTTCAGCACATGTTCAAAATTAGCCATCCAGAGGATAAAATCTCAATTACTTTTCAGAATGGTATTCTTACCTGTTCATCCTTTCCTGAAGTTCTTCAGCATCATCAGCTCCGTAGAGCTGTCTATGATCCGGTCCAAAATCAAACTGTACAATATTTGTTGCTTCCTCATCCAACTGTAAGGTAAATGCAGAAGAAAAGATCAATCAGAGGACAATACTCTTCACACCAGTGCAAAGATACACGTCAGCAGAGAGCAATTAGCTGTGGAGAGCTCCAACAGAGCTTTAGAAAACTAAAAGGGCTCTAGTAACAAAAAAACAATGTTAGAATGTAGACTGAGTGCACCATTTGCAAGAGAATGAACAAAGACCCTTTCTCTTCATGAAAGTCATCTGTATCCTGAATAATTTCTTCCCCCCATGAATGGAATAAATAAAATCTAACATCATCTTACCACCACAGGTTTTCTGCTCTTCTTTGGCTTGATTTTGTTGGTCTTCTGATGATGAGGGTACATGGAGAGAAGGAAAGAATATACAAAGACTGAATGTTCAGGAGTGTGATGGTAAAACTATTTCATAAAGTGACAGATGCAGCCATTCAATTCAACATCATCATATCTCTTTCATTTCAATGGGGTTTCGGCGAACTTGTAGTTATGACGGTTTGATGAAACGATGCCTCGGGGCCCTGGCCATTTAGTAACAAGTTGAGAAAGGACAGGGAAATGAAACTTTAAAAAGATGAAACTTCAAAGAAGTCATCTATGTAAATGAGCATTAAAAGAGTTATTCACCTTGCTGTTGCTTATATCAAGATCAATCAATATCCCTACATTTTATATATCAATTATTTGATTTATTAAAATCATTTTTTTAGTAATTAAAATATTCATAGGTCTCCTCTTCCTTTTATGACTTAAGTAGAAGAACCTGATTTTTTATTGCACTTCAAATTATGTTTGTTGGGTTGATAATCTGTTATTCATGTTTCTTATTTGATATCAGATGTACAAATGTTTGTGCAAGTAGTCAATAAAAGCTAGGGGCGGTGCCAGGGTATTTTCATAGGAGGGGCAAGACGACTCCCAGATTTGGGGTTTCAACAAACTGGGTACCTTTTTTTTTTTTGAAAAGGGGGAACTTAATTATGAAGGGTGAAGACAAGAATGGAAAATGGCATTTTGATACGTTGCTGTACCCCTACATTGTATTAACACACATTAAATTTTAAGGATATATTTTCTAATCTTTGCATAATATGCAATTCTGCTCTACTCCTAACTTGCAAGCGAGCGACCAAAAATACTATGTTCTTGTTGAAGGTCATGCATTGTGCTTGCATTATCTGTATAATTTTATTTTGTTTGATTTCATGATGAAGATGATGCAAAAGCATTTAATTTCAAGCACAATCTCTCAATAAAAGAGATAGATAGGACTTTATGTTACTGCCATGAGTTACAATATGTGAGTGCGAGAGAGGGCGCTTGCCCCTTATGATTTTTCAAGTGACCAAAAAGAATAGTATGCAACTATTATTATTATTAATATTTGTTCTTCTAAAACGTAAATTAACTCGCTCGTTGGAAGGGGGGCATTGCCCTCACCTTTCCAAGCACCCAAAAAGTGTCTCCTGCTACCCACAAAACTGCTGCTTTTTATACTTGTTCACTGCCTTCTTTTTCTTCTTCTAAGGCAGTGGCGTATCTAGGTATTATGACACCCCGGGCAAACAGTGAATTTGTGCCCACCTCCTCGAGCCAACGGTTAAATGCGAGGAAGCGAAGCGACCGAGCAGCAATTAAATTTTTTTTTTTTTTTTTTTTTTTACCCTTCCACAGGGTTCCTTTATTCATCATCAACATAACAATTTCTACAAAAGATCGTACATATAAATATTTTAAGGTACATTTTACAGATTACAAATAAAGTAAATATTTAAAGTCTGGCAAAAATACAAGTTATAAACAAGCCCGGTATACAAGACATATTACAGATATCGGTATTTTTTTGTTTTTGTTTTTGACCTCAGCTCAGGATAGAGTCAACCAACTGATAATTAGACTAAATGAAAGTTAGACCAACTGCACATTAGACCATATAAATGCCATGTAGACCAAGTGGATTTTAGACGCAATGCCTGCAGACCAACTAGTTTTAGACTGACTGGGAATTAGACAAACTGACATTAGACAAACTGGTAGGAGACCAAGTGACAACAAAATAAAGAAGACGAAATGCTAATTAGACCAAATGGTAATTAGCCCAAGTGGTCATTAGACCTTCTGGTTATTAGACCAAGTGCAAATTAGACCAAATGAAGAGTGGACCAAAAGGGTTTAGCCCGAATGAAGGTAGCCCATCTGGTTTTAGCCCAAGCGTGCATAAACCCCTTTTTCTAACTTGGTCATCGTACCTGTTCAACATCCTCAAACTCATCCCTCTTCAGTACGTAGGTAGCCTCTGGTTTAATCTCCTCCACATCAGCTCCTTCTGCTCCCTCAACCTTCTGGCTTCCTGAGGCATCATTCGGAGTTGAGTCCATGGCCGCAGCAATACCTGCATCCGATCCACTCCTCGCTTTGGTTGCCCCATGAGCTGGTTTATGAGATGCATCTGCTACAATATAGGTAAAATGGGAATGGTTGAACAAGTGTTTAGTTTACTGGATATCTGTGTCTAGTTCAACACACTAGACAACTTTGTTAAAGCTCATGTACAGTATTGGTAGCAAAAAGGAAACTGGAAAGAAACATGCTAAATATAGTCTCATGTTTTTCTCCTTGTATCAAAAGATGTCTGTAAGAGATCATTTGGTATTCCATCTATGATATCTGGTGAATTTCAGCGTAAATATCTGTAAGGAATGCTTGACCACTGCCATTATGCTAGGACCCTTCCACCCCGATAGCTCCCCGCACAGCAATCTCGGGGCTTCGCATAGAGACAGCGTGTGTGCACTGTGTGTAGCTACTCATCATTGGTTTTACACGTGTGTGTACAGTGTATAGCACATGCTGCCTTTGTTGGGATTTTACGTGCCTGTCCCGGCACATAAATTAGTTTTTGCCTCTTATTTTTTAAATATTAAACTTTGCGAGGCGAAATCTTCACAGTGTCTTAGTATTGCTAGTATCTTGCTATTTATCAACAAAAATTGAAGAAATCTGACGAACAGTTTTTGAGGGCTTACCAAAACTTTACATGACCTTTAAGCCTACAATACTTTTTGTCAGATCTTTTATTAAGGATGACAAATAAGTGAGGTACTGATAACACCATGGTGTCAATGTAACACCTGCACTCTAAATTGATACAATGTAGTCAATCTGAGGTCTTTGGATTAGAAAAGAAGGCAGTGTGAATAATTCTGACATCACAATTTTACATATGAAATAAAAGTACACATACTGAAATCTTTGATTCTATTTGATTTTACACAGAAGTTTTCAGAAGCAGCGAGGATTAATAATATCAGTTTGAAAGCTCAAAAGTAGGAATCAATCTTCAAAAACAGGAAGCATTGGTAGCTACATGTATGACTGCCATGTACTGAGGTTAAGAGGTCCACAGGCAGCTCCACAATGAGTTTACCCACCTTCCTTGGCTGCATGAGCGCCCTCTGCTGTTTGACCATGTCCAGCCTGACCTTCAGCATCCCCTTGTCCCTTCTCTGCCTTGGAGCTCTCACTGTGTTGTGACTTGCGGTACTTCTTCCCTTTCTTCTGGTCTTTGTTAGGTTTCCTGCCAGAATAAAACAAAAATAATAATATCCATACCAGAATGCTCAAGGCATCTACAAAAATAGTACTATTGCCCTGGCTTTTTGCCAAGATGCCTCTAGGCACATTCAAAGTGTTACTTCCTACCAGGTTTCCTATGTACTACACCCGACTTAAAAGTGGCTAATGTAGATTAATAAAGAGTCAAACATGACTGCCAAACAGCACAATTTCTTCCACAGAAACAGTTGTCATTACGTTATGTAATAGCTGCTATTCATTCTAAATTCTAAACTACAGAAATCATCCAATAATTAAAAAAATTAATGATTAATTTTCTTACGGGGCAGATTTCTTCTTGGTTTCATCCTTGGGTGGCTTCGGAGGTTTCTCGACCTTAGCCTCTGTCTTGACAAGTCCATTGGCTCCAATCACCTTGATGATACTCAGCGTTCCTAAACAGTCAGGTGTGGAGCACTTCGTCTTCAAAGCCTCCTACAAAACAGAAGTGATTGCCCCAGTTGAAAGATACAATAAATCTTGAATTTTTACTTCGCACATTGATCTAGTTTTCTTTGAATTTCACTCAAGCTCAAGATAAATATTTTCCCCCGATTAATACAAGGTTTATTAACTGTCTTTGTTATTCACTTGTATACTTGCACCATATCAGCTATGACGTTTTTTGAAATGTTAAAGTTGTAATCTTCTGATGTTTTCAGTAAAGAATCAATTAAAAAAAAAAAAAAAAAATTGAATTTTGTAAATAGTTCATTACAATACTATTTAATCCCCGATATTTGAGATTAGTTACAACCATGCAAATGCATCCTTTGAATATTCATACTTTTTCTTTTGTAAAGCAGCTAGTCGGGATGGGAGCCATGAAAACTTTGACCAAGGAAATTTTTGCTTAATGACTATTGATTTTCTAGGTCTTGGTGGCTGGTTGTGTCAGTTGAGGATGTGATTGACAGCCTACAGTCACGCAGTTCACCCGCACTGATGAGGTTACGCAGAGTTTCTCACAAGTCGGCATTGACACTCTGACTCAGCGTGCCATAGTCCCATCCCCCTCCCCCTTCTTATAAATCAGCATTGTGGAACTCTGGATAGACGTAGCCCTCTCAGTCTCTTCCTCCTCTTCTATATCAACAATCAATGACGTCTAAACAGGATGTTACTCCTCCTGCAACTCACCCTCTCTCCTGTAATGTTCCTCTCGTTCTTGATGGCCTTCCAGCAGGTGATATGGTAGTCAATGTAACAACGCTCGCTGCACTGTACCTTGATGTAACCCTTGAAGTCTAGATCAGAGAGGTACATCTCTCTCTTGGAAGTGCACTCGACGTATCGGCAGATTGCGTCGGGACTGGGCGGGTTTTTACACCATCGCTGAAGCTCTTTCAGTGCAGCCTAGTTCAAAACATAGGGAAACTGCATTTCAGATGTTCATAACTTTCATTTGTTACTGTTTATCCTTAGTACAGGAAAATAATCCACAGAACTTAATATACACACCTAATGAATGAAACAGTGCTGAAGATCTTTCAGTGCAGCCTAGTTAAAAGTATCTATAGGGAAGTGACAATAGTTTTGACCATTATCCCCTTCAATTTTACCTATTACAGCAACATCAAAATTTTACATTTGCATATTTTCACTATTTCACAGAAAACTGCCTTTAAGGAAAGTCGTGAAGAATCATACCTTCAAAAGATCAATCTTGAAGAATTAAAATATATAACAGGTAATACATGAAATATGTGAATAAACCAACTACTTTTCTTCACAAAAGACTTAGCCTCTGTAATTGAACATGAGGTGAATCGTTGCTGTTACCTCCAGTTTGCCTTTCTCTGTTTCTTCAATATTGGTTGATGTACCAGGCCAAGTGTGAATGGTGTGATCAAAGTGGGTTGTGATGAACAAGCTCTTTTCAATAGGATCAAGAGCTTCACTAAACCTGGAGAAAATATACAACATATACAGATACAGTTCAGGTAACACTGCTTGGATTATTTTTGTCAGAGACAGCATGACCACAAATATTTCCCACAGTGTGATTTCGATCTTAATTTTCCATCTTCTTGTCAGACCCTTAAAATCTGAACACAGTGCATTTCAAATAAAATGACTTTAACTATTATGGCTCGTTCAAATATATGTGAACAAAAATCTAATCAGTTCGTCTCACTATGGTGATGCATACTAGTTCCAAGTTTGAAGTGAATGGATAAAATGGTTCTTGAGATATTGCGTCAACCCTTGAAAACCTGCAATTTCCGAACTGACCTCTATGACCTCTCACCTACATACCCCAAAATCTAATCAGATCATTTTTCTATGGTGATACATATTAGCGCTAAGTTTGAAGTTCATACCTCAAATGGTTCTTGAGATATCATGAGAACAAGGCTAACCTGAAATTTCAGAAATGGATGTCTAAAACCTTTGACCTACGTACCCAAAATGTAATCAGATCGTCTAACTATGGTGATACAAACTAGCACCTAGTTTGAAGTTCATACCTTAAATGGTTCTTGAGTTATTGCAAGATCGAGAAAGCAGGAAGGACGGACTGACAGACACCCAAAAACATAATGCATAAAAAAAACACGCTTTTCATTCACAAAAGGTATTATATGTGATTTGGGCTGTTAAAACCACCCAACACACAGTAAGGTCAAGAACGTACCTTTGTTTAAACGGTGCACAAGGTCAAATTCCCTTCCTGATATTTTTGACATGTCACGTAAGTGCACAGAGCCCTAAAAAGATTCTATAATTGACAAAAGACCCCCAAAAGAATCCAAACCTGTTTAATTTGAAGAGCGATGTCGCCAGGCCGTAGAAAGGTAGTCCATTACGCATGCTGGGAAAGTCCTTTGCGATAGATTCAAACCTGGATAATGCTTCATTGATTTCCTGAAATTAAAAAAAAAAACAACAACATGGAATGAACATGAAACCAAGGCCTTCTTTCATAAATGTTGCTATCAATAACAAGTTCCAATAACTGATATCAGCTCCTGAAATTGTTGCAATTGTTTGGCTACAAGCAAATTTGTAATGGACCTGTGGCTGGTGTAAATGAAAATAAGTTTCATGAAATAGAGTCCAGGCATCAATGTGAGGACATTCGTCCTTTTCCCTTTATTATGCACACACACAAAAAAATACTTCATTTCAACAAATCCATAAATACTTCACTTTTTTCTGGATTAAAAACCAAAATAATACAACATAAATTTTTCAACCTTTTCAGTGAATATGGAAAAAAAGGAAAAATATTTTATGCCATGAAAACAGATGTTGTGTCTCTATGCACTTTAAAAGAAAATTAGAATAGGTATGAAATAACCAGCAATTTTTTTCAAATGGCTGATAATAAACACAAAGTAACCAGAAAAGTGAGAAATAATTGACAATAATCATGATTCAAGTTTGAAAATAGACAGGTTTTCAAGATGCCCTTAAATTGATCAAACATTGGTGATTCTGTCATATAATTTGGGAGTTCATTCCAGCGTTTCAGATCTGTGTCCTGAAAAGCTCTTTGCCCATATCCTTTCAGAGAAAATTTTCCAGCAACTAAGAGATTTCTGAACGAGGACCAAGGCTTTCTAGTAGGTTGGTATGCACGATTGAGCTGCTGAAGAAATTGAGGTAGCTTGGGGAAACAAAGTGGCACATAAAGACGCATCCAGAACGCAAACCACAAAATTGTTAATGACGGTACTGAATTAAAAGATGTAATTTGACATATCTAATGACAGTTCTTAGTAATATATTAAGCCTCATCAAGGTAGTAAAGGTATTTTTACCTGGTCTATGGCTTAATGATCTGTTTCTACGGTCTTAATATAAAAAAAAAAATAAATCGTGATTTTTAACAATAGGGCAATTCCAGCGTGACAGACGGGACATGCAACCCTCACTTTTGTCTGTTTTTACTTGATATTTTATATTTCATTCAAAAGTGATGCTTATTTTGATGTATAGATGTGATCTATAGGGTTTGGTCAACAAAATGGGGGAAATTTTTTTTTCAAGTCCCGCCCCCAACTTGTGGGCCGGGCTTCAAATTCAGCGTGACAGACGGGACATGAATTTACCAAGCCATTTCTGCTTTGATACTTTTCGACTAAGCTCTCCTCACTGGAAAATCTTGAAACAAAATATGTGTATTCATGTTATTACTTGTTGGTACCTTTATGAAACCTGCTAGTATACATTTGAAATTTCATCTTGCTTTTGGGGGAAAATGCCAAAAAGTGAGCGTGACAGACGGGACAATAAAAACGTGACAGACGGGACACATTGAGATTGTACACAAAATGCAATTTTTAAAGACAACCAAATTTCCAGCACTAAATACCTTATTCTCATGTTCTAAAGGGGTTAAAGGGTCATCTTTAATATCATGAAACATAATAGTATAAGGATTTTAATTTTTATCCATCAGAAAATTTTCATGTAGTCCCATCCATATATATTTTTGCTGTAGATGCAAAACGTGACAGACGGGACATTACTTTATGATTGATAGTTATCTTCATAATTTTGAATTCTAACAAGTTAGCAGCAGAAATGAATTTCCCCCCTACCAAAGAACAAGACTACAAAATTATATTCCAAAACAATGATCCAATTTATTGTAAATGCAAAAAGTACCTTAAAAAACGTGACAGACGGGACAAAAATCCATTTGACCTTTGATCTCCTTTAAATCAGAAGAATATTAATTTTTTAAAAACTTTTTGTATATAGACATAAAATTCCCCTTATTCATAACCAGATTTGATTAAATTTGTTATGAAAGCAGATGAAATCTCTAAAAATGACTCAAAATGTAATTAACCATATTTTACCATAAAAAGGTGTAATTTCATTTATGGGTTAAAAAATGGCTATTTTGGGTCAAAATATTTTTAAAAATTAAAAAATTGAATATGGTTCCATACAGTTCGAATAATGCTTATTCAACTTGCATAGAAGGAAAATGTTCAAATTACACTTTGTTTTTTCACCAAAAGTTGACATTTTCATGGAATTACCCAATACGCACTTTGTGTTCCAAGCGCGTCTTTTCGTGCCACTAGGTTTCACTAAGCTACCCTTAGTGGCAGTGCCATTTTACTACTGAATGCAAGAGTCAGGATTCTGAAAATAATGCGGTCCTTACCGAAGGTATCCCAGACTTGAGGTAAGCTGTAGCTTGAGCATACAAGAACACGATGTAGTCTGCCTCACGGATTCCACCGTACTGAACAAAGTATGCAATACAGAAAAGAGAGGAAAAAAAAAAAGGGAAAGTTCAGGGCCCTGTTTCACAAAACTTGTTATCATTAACAAGTAGCAATAACTGTTATAAGCTACTGAAATCCTTGAATCTGATTGGCTGAGAGTACATTTGTCATGGAAATGTGGCAGGTGTTACTGATAATAAGTTTTATGAAGCAGGACCCAGATCATACATGTAGGTGCAAGACTTTCATTTATTACAAAGGAGTTAAAGAACTTGTGACCTCGAAATTTCATAGGCAGCATCTACTGGATGTCTACTAAACATGTGCCAAGTTTTGCGGAATTTTGTGTGAGTCTACAAAAGGGACAAAGTGCCTTTAAGGTTGGGTGTAGTGTGGAGTTTAGTGCTGAAGTTAGGAGATCCCCGTCATAAGAAATTTTCATGTAGCACATGGGTGTAGAGGAGAAATGTAGATAAAATGCCTCCCTCAAGGACATAAGAGCTATGCTATCTCAAACCCATTACACTTGCATTCCGATTATTTCAATCACCAATTAGCGATCTACAAGATACAAATTCTGGCAAATCTTCATAGGACAGATTTCAAGTAAAGAGCTACTTGTTTTTTTTCAAAAAGATGAAATGGATCTAACTTGCACAGACAGACAGAAAGATGGACAACTCGTATAATGCCTCCAGCACCATAGCAGTACAGGCTTAACAATGAGATTGCACAATCCAAGTCAAGCTTCTGATGTTTACCCACCTTCTTATTGGTAGCCTTCATGAGTTCTGCTGCCTTGTCATACTGAATGATAGCCTGGCGACATTGACCGCTGACCAGGGCCAGGGAGCCGTCTGCTAGACACTTCTCTATGGAATTCCTTTCCTTGGTCAAACGCTCCTGGATAAAATAGTAAATAACATATTCATATGAGATATACCGGTATAGGGAAATGTCTGCTAGACAATTCTCTATGGCATTCCTCTTCTTGGTCAAATGCAACTGAATACAATATTAAATAATATATTCATATGAGATAACTCAAGGAAACCATCTGCAATACTCT
Organism: Heliocidaris tuberculata; assembly: GCA_025618425.1. Classification (NCBI taxonomy): domain Eukaryota; kingdom Metazoa; phylum Echinodermata; class Echinoidea; order Camarodonta; family Echinometridae; genus Heliocidaris; species Heliocidaris tuberculata. The sequence goes on from CM046833.1 coordinate 37,804,446, forward strand.
TCTCTACATCATTCTCCTTGGCCAACACTCCTGAATATAATTTAGCAACTACTATATAAATGGTACATACATAAGTAGAAGGAACCTCCTTCAATTCTTTTCTCTATAGCATTCCTCTCCTAGGTCAAATGCTCCTGAATACAATAGTAACTACTATGTTGCATACCTAAACTAAAAAGAACTTTCTTCTTTATATCATTCCTCTCCTGGGTCAAATGCTAGTGAATACAATAGTAACTACTGTATCTCTGTTGTATACATAACTAAAAGGAACCTTCTTCTTTATAGCATTCCTCTCCTGGGTCAAATGCTCCTGAATATAATAGTAACTAATATATCTACAGTGTATGTAGCATACATAACTAAAAAGAACTTTCTTCTTAAGTAGCATTCCTCTCCTAAATACAATAGTAACTAATATACAGTGCATCCCAGAAAAAAACAAAACCCTAAAACAAAGGGTTATTGTGACCACATTATGTCCTCTATGACAATAATATTTTATTTTCCATAAACTAGAAGTATTATGCTTCTAAATGATACCTTGATGGCATCCATCCGTACATGCTTTACAGAGCAGCAGCACTTTGAAAATGACATGTAAAAACGCAGTTGTGCCGGATATGGGTAAAACCATGAAGACGTTAGTATCACATGCGAAAATGACTTAATAGAAATACCAGCTTTAAGAGATATGGTACATGAAATTCCCTTGTGTGATGGCATGCATTCAATGAAAAATTCATACAACATGGGTCAATACTTATTTCCAGTGGTGGCAAGGGCATACGCCCCCACAATTTCCCAAATCAATAAATATCCCTCAAAAGATGAAAAATGCCCTTTGTGTGATGGAAAAGGTGCCTCTCGTGAGGTGGGAAATTGCCATAATCTTGATATTTTTTCTGCCTTATGTGCCTTTCCACCTTGGATTTCCTTCTGGCAATGGAAAGTGCCATTTACTTTACTGTTATGAAAAATATCACCTTTCTGTCCGCTTTGTTCTTAAAAGAAACTTCAGTTCAGCAAATGCTAAAAATTTGCTTCGATTGCAGATACCATTTCAATACAAAACATGCCCTTTCTTTACCTTTACATCGACAAGATATTGAAGCCCATATTGTGAATATAGTATAATGACATGAAACCTCTAACATATAGAGCAAAATTATTTTTGGTGATTGGTACCCTTTAATAGTGCATCAACTGCAATTCTGGGAAGACATATTCATAATTTGAATTTGGCTGACTACAATTACCATCCTTTGAACTTACATTTTCCCTCCTCATCTGTTCTTTCTGTTGCCTTGCTATCTCAGTTTCCCTCTTTGCTTGCTTCTCCTTGGCATGTCTTTCCTTCTCTTCTCTCCTCATTCGGTCTTGAGCTTGCTTCTCTGCCTCTTCACGTTTCTTCTCCGCCGCCCTCTCAGCTTTCCGTTTGTTCTTCTCTTCTTGCTTCCTATGCTCTTCCTCTGAAATTTTCCTTTTGATCTCAAAATCACGGAGTTCTTGTTCCTTACGTCTCTTCTCCTTCTCTTCTTGGCGTTTCCGCTCTTTCTCCTCCTGTTCCTTTCGCTTTTTCTCCATTGCTTCTCTCATCTTCTTCTCCTCCTCCTCTTTCTTCTTCCTTAACACTTCGTGTTTCTTCTTCTCCCAATCCTGTTTGCTCTTCTGAAGATCACGGGCGATATCTGGATGCTTGCTCGGCTTTCTGGACTTCTTGCGATCCTAGAATAAAGGAAAGGTCCACAGTGGTATAATTCATGAAAATTTTAACCCATCAAAAATGACAATAATAACTGAGTAAAGCGCTTACAGTGTATTATTACCCCAGTCACTAGATTCAATAACAACTCCGCATATTACAGCGCACAATCACCAATTCACTGGGAATCATTCCACCTACAATAGTTACCATCTTACGGATCAAATCAACGATGTTGGCTTCCTACCAGGTACCTATTCAACACCTGGGTGGAGAGAAGAAATGTAAGTAAGGCAGCTTCGCAAAAAGCAAAATTGCTAGTTCTGTCTGTGCTTCTAAAATTAGAATCAGACATACCTGAATAAAAGTAAAGAGATAAATACTAATTCTACATCCTAATATTCATTTGTATAATATAATGTCTCGCAGACCTCATATGCTGTAACATATAACATGATAATAATGGTAACTGGATATTAATTTGTTCCTATTAGATTAGATTTGTTGTTAACTACTCCCATGTACATGTACTCTACGGTGTGAATGCATGTACTTTCTTATTTCAACCTCCTTCCTTTTCCTTTCCCCTCCTTTTCTCTTCTGCTATACCAATCTCCTCCATACACCTTAAATTTCTATTACGTTATATATACTTGATTTTGCAAACGCTTTAACCTTCTGTGACCAAATTTGTACTCTATAACTCATTTATCTATAACAAATTTCCAAATGAGCAATAAATATACAATTCAATTAAATTCAATTCAATATTTTGGTTCTGCCTCTATAAAATACAAGTGAATGAGTAAATTACGCAATGCGTAATAAATGTCCCCGCCGGAAGTGCAGATCTGTGGAAATTAACTAGCCTGAACCTTAAAACTTCAGTGAAAAACTTTAGTGAATAAAATAATAATGTTACTGCATGCAAAAGAAGAGAATACCAACAATGCATGTATACAACTGAAATATAAAACATGAAAACATTATAAACCTTCAGCCATTTTGAATAAATTTGCATAAATTTGCATGAATAATGAATTTCAAAATTCTGTGTAGAAGTTTGGAAGCCCCCACCCAGCCGTATCAGATAAAACAATCGGAATAAAAATCCAATGTGAAATAGAGGAGAAGTAGCATTTTTTGTCAATTTTGAATAAATTTGCATAAATTTGCATAATTAATGAATTTCAAAATTCTGTGTAGAAGTTTGAAAGCCCCCACCCAGCCCTATCAGATAAAACAATCGGAATCAAAATCCGATGTGAAATAGAGGAGAAGTAGCATTTTTCGTCAATTTTGAATAAATTTGCATAAATTTGCATAATTAATGAATTTCAAAATTCTGTGTAGAAGTTTGGAAGCCCCCACCCAGCCCTATCAGATAAAACAATCGGAATCAAAATCCGATGTGAAATAGAGGAGAAGTAGCATTTTTCGTCAATTTTGAATAAATTTGCATAAATTTGCATAATTATTGAATTTCAAAATTCTGTGTAGAAGTTTGGAAGCCCCCACCCAGCCCTATCAGATAAAACAATCGGAATCAAAATCCGATGTGAAATAGAGAAGTAGCATTTTTTTCGTCGATTTTGAATAAACTTGCATAAATTTGCATAATTAATGAATTTCAAAATTCTGTGTAGAAGTTTGGAAGCCCCCACCCAGCCCTATCAGATAAAACAATCGGAATCAAAATCGGCCAAGAAATGACGGAGAAGTAGCATTTTCTAACATTTGAGCACACACGGACAGACAGACGGACGGACGGACGGACGGACGGACGGACGGACGGACGGACACACACACACACACACACACACACACGCGCACACACGTACGGAGCCCGTTTCATAGTCCCCTCGCGAACTTCGTTCGGCGGGGACAATAATTTTGATTTTGAATAATTTGTCATATGCGTCTTTCCAATATTCTTACGCGCCACAACATTTCGCTAAGCTACCCAAGGTGCCTTGCTCAAAGACATAAGGGCTGTGACAGATTTCAACACATGACTTTTGCATCCTCAGTTCTCTATACCATTCTCCATTCACCTCTATCTGAAATCAACACTGATTACTGTAAAACCAGAAATTTTCGCATGCATGAGACTTTCGCGAATGGTTAAGATTCGTGAAAGTTTATGCCGAGAAGTAATTAAATCACAATTGAGACAACATAAAATTATTGCAATTCGCGAAAGTTTCTTGCTGCAAAATTGGCTGTCATTAATGATTCTCGAAAATTTTATGTCGTGGAAGCATCTGGTTTGACAGTAACCAATCTTCCATCGACATTGATACAATCTATTCTTTGGTCAGCTTCTCATTCTCCTACATGTACCTTCTCTCTTAGCTCTGCATAAATGAATACATGCGTACATCAATATTAATTCTATTAGGTATTATGGCAAGGAGTTACTGATTTGAGGTTAAGAGTTAGTTACTTTTTTTTAACCATCAGTAAAAAATTTCCCATTTTGATAAGCTTTCACTTGCTTTTCTACAAGCTTCTTAAGGGCCCAGTTTCATAAAACTCGTTATCAATAACAAGTTACAATTACAATAATTGTTACAAACTACTGAAATGCTTGAATCTGAATGGCTGAGAGCGAATTTGTCATAGAAATGAGAAAGTTGTTATTGATAACAAGTTTTATGAAAGAGGGCCCTCATCTCTGTAATAAGTATTGTATCAACAACAGTACTATCAAAAGCTACAAGCATCAGAAGAACCTTGCATAACAGCAAGTGAAAGCTTACGAAAACTGGTAAAAAATTATTTCTCGAAATTACATCACCAACAAGATGAATCTCTTCAGTGATTTGAGTGACTTACTGAATCGCTATCACTGTCTGACTCTGATTCGCTCACAAGATCCGGGACCTCGTTCTTCTTGCTGTTGAGACTGACCAGTCTTTTCTTCTCATCGTTGAACATGGTCGCCTGTCTCTGCAGGTCGCCGGTCTGTGACCCGCCATCATCGCATAGCTTCTGCCCTCGCTTGTTCTCACGCAGCGCACGATCAATGTCCTTCAGCTCAAAGAAGGCTTGGGCGTAACGGTAATGACCCTGTCATACGGAAGAAGAAAGAGAAATGGTTTAAGAGATGCGATAACAATAATAATACAGCTTTTCAAAGGGACAAATCACTTTTATTTTGCTCAGTATGTTTGGGTTAAATAATGATATATTATATTCAAAATATTAGCCTTGAATATTACTTCTATCAAAAGATATTATGACCCGAATTCACAAAGGAGGTTTGGTTTAAACCATGGTTTAAACCCCCTCCTGGGTTCTTTAAGTGTACGTACGTACAGAATCCGATCCAATCATATATTTTCTTTGAGCGCGCGCATGGGCAATGTGCGGTTATTTACACTTGTTATAGTACGCTTACAGAGGTTTAAACCTTACCCATGGTTTAAACCTCCTTTGTGAATTCGGGCCTATATGTTTCAATACCAGAAATTGCACTCTAAAGAAAAGTAAAAGATACTAGTGCATAGACTAGTCAACGTATTAGTAAATGCATTCATACATGGAAAACTCAGGGGGTGATTTCATGTCTGCTAACAATATAGAGTTACTTTTTTGTGTGATTCATAAGAATGATATAGTACCTTCTGCCAATCAGGCTTGATAGTGACAGCCCGACGAGCATCCCACAATGCATCCCAGAAATCCTCCATGTGAAGCGACGTCTGACAACGGTTGCTGTACAGGATGTGATTGAAGACACTGCAAAGGGATACAGGACATTGTACAAACATTGTACTCTCGGACTCTTGGGATATTTAGTTACAATATGAAAAAAACATGAGACCCATCCATTCTGTGCATATCCATGCCAAACTAGTGCTGTCCTCTGTATTGACCAACTCTGTAGACATCTTAAAGGTACTTCATCCCTTTTGCAGCCCTAAATTTTGAAGTTGTGTGAGTATGCAATAAATGACAAAAGAATTAGGATTGGAAAGCTTGTGCGGATGTCAAAAGGATTATAATTTGCTTTCAAGTAAGTAATAGCAACAATTTTGTATTTTCTGTATATTTTTCGACTCAGAAAAAATCAGGTAATTTTAACAATTATTTTTTGACTGTTACTAGTACATGTACTTACTTGCTTTGATTTCTGAATACCTCCCTCTGCGACAAAAGCAAGATTTTCATTACTTACAAAGGAGTTATAGAACTTGACCTTGACATTTCATAGGCAGTATGTCTACCAAACCTGCAAAAGGGATGAAGTACCTTCAATATAAAATCATCCCAATGTCAACACTGTGTTGACAAGATATTTATAAGATGTCAGTTTGACAGAGCATTTTCTCTTTCCTTCTTTCAGGCAGTTTATTGGACTCATTCAGCAGCATTACAGTTCAAATGTTCAATAGTCATATCCTGTGTCATAAATGACCTACCCTATAGCCAGAGCTTTGGTGTACATCTCGTGTGCACTGCGGAATTTGCTATTCTTGAAGAGATTGTTGCCTTTGTCCTTTAAACTGTTCATGTCCTGTTGGAGAAGAAAGAAAATTTATGTCACAGAAATTACCCCCAAAAATCATTTGACTTTAAAAATTATGATTTTTTTTTTTGTTTTAAAAATACTGGAAATTTAAAATCTTATACAGTCAAAATCTATTCTGGTTAAACTGTATAAGCCATAATTTTTGCGGCCATAAATTTACGCGAATAGGACGAACCAGACTATTTCGCGAGTGGTTGAATTCGCGGTTGGAAAATTCTCAAATCTACAAACAGCGGTGATGATGTACTTTTGCAAAGCGAAGTGGTGAATTTCTGACCAAGAGACTACAAATTCATCCGACTTCATATGTTGGCAATATTTTGGCGTGTTGTTAAATTCGCGACCCACTCGCGATTCGCGAAATTCGTGAAAATAAAACCCCGCGAAATATATGGCGCATACAACTTTTTCAAAAACTGTGAAAATAGAACTTTGGAAAGAATTGTCAAATCTCTACAGTGGACAATTTTGTTGTTGTTGTTATTGGTATTGTTCTTAAAACATTAAAGGTTCATTTCAATTAATCAAGAAAATTGAATTGAACAAGTTTTCTTTTTTAACAATTTAAACCAGCATCACTTTCTTTCCAACCATATACACAGGTAATATATCTACCCATTACCTCATAAACTTACCCTTTCGTCCTTTTCGCTCAATTTCATGAGAGAAGCTAATATTTCTTTTTTATGGATCACTGTGTGGTGAACATACTGCCAATCTGTGATTAGGGAAATAAATGGAAGTGATATTACATGGTTATAATAAATATAATAATAACTGTTATTTATACAGCACCTTTCCAGCTTCAACTGCTCAGAGCTTTATAGTGTATTAGTACCCAGTTATATCTCAGCGGCCCAAATACTTGTATGTAGAGCTCAAGTATACCAGGTTACCCATTTACACCTGGGTGAGGAGTGGCAAATGTGGATTAACACCTTGCCAAAGAAGGTTACCGCCAGGCAGAAATTCAAAGCCATATCAAAATCAACGTAATCCGCATTCTAATCATTCTACTTTAAAACCAGAAATGTTCGCGAATTGTACACGACAGCCATTTTCACAGCAAGAAACTTTTGGGATTTGCAAAAATTTAGGGTTATGTCAATTATGATTCAATGATTTTGCGGCATGAAACTTGGGAAGCTGAACCACTTGCAATATTTGCAAACACTAAAGGAAAAGTCCACCCTGATATCAAGTTGGTTCTAAAAGAAGGAGAATAATAAAGAAAGAGACTAATGAAAGTTGAGGCAAAATCCAATAAAAAATAAGAAAATTATGAAGTTTTGAAGTTGTAATCAATCAAGCACATATTTGCAACTCTGTGACTTATCTTGCAAGCTGCTCTCCCATTTGCCCCCTTACTTTTTCTATAAAAAATATTTAATCATATATGCAACCTGCATATAATCATTGCACATGTATATGTTTTTACAAGAAATCTGTATGAAACAAATGTATTCCTTCATCAACAATTAAGAAAATGAAAATGTATAAAATTTTCTAAGCAGAACAATTGGGAGAGGAGCTCGCAAGACAAGTCACTGAGTTGCCAATTTGTGTTTGATTGATTACAACTTTAAGAATTCATAACTTTCATATTTCTTGTCAGATTTTGCTCAAACTTTCAGTAATCTGTTTCTCTCATTTTTCTGCTTTTATTCAAATCAACTAAGTATCATAGTTGACTTCACCTCTAAATGGGAGTGACAGTTTTGGGTGTTACAGTATACTATAGACAAAATGGCGGAGCATAACACACAGGGACAGACTCACATTGCTTGATAGTGACTAGGGCCATGAGACGACCTACGCTACTGTCTTTCATCTTCTTTCTTGTCTTCAAGGTTTCACTGCAAACAGAAAAAGCAAAGATAAAAAAAATTTGTTGTCATCTGAAATACGTATTAGCTTGAAAAGAGACCTAATATAGTACTAACATATATACATGTAAAATTTGCAAGACTGTCATCATCATCATCATCAAATTACGGTAACACAGAAATCTACATTGGTAGTATACAGAGTTGTGTTTAAATGCAACTCTAGAAATTTACACACAGAGACCTTATAGAGTACTAACACATACATGTAAAATTTGTAAGGCTTTCATCATTATCAAATTATGGCTCCACAAAAATCTGCAACATCGGTCGTATGAAGAGTTGTGCTTAATCGCAACTCAAAAAATATTAAACGCAACTCAATTTTCAGCCAATCAGGATGGCGTATTCAGGACTTGCCTTTAATTCTTTCAGCTGCCTTTAAAATATTATGCAACGCTTACAAAAGAGGGTCCAGGTCAAACTTAAACACACACTTGTATTCTTCAGTTCAGCAAAAAATCCACTCCACTCTAATGAACAAAACATTATTTTCTTGGAGTTTCTGCCAGGACTGAGTACATGCATCTCCACAAATGAAGAAATACAGGCCCAAATTCATGAAAGAGGTTTAATTTAACCCACAGTTCAAACCTCCATAAGCGTAGTCATGTGTGTGCTTATGTCCAACAGGTGAGTAATACTACGTTTATTTTAGTCCCGGGTGGAGCTTGAAACCATGGTTTAAAGCTTGGGTTGAGTTGAACCTCCTCATGAATTGGGGCCACAAACTACAATTGAATTCAAAGACAAAAGAGGAATACTGGAATATATACTCACTAAAATGCAACGAAATATGAATTGTTTTTTGCTATTTCCATAGCCACTTGAAGCTCTCCAACCTGGACAAAAATAACAAGGTTGATATAAATTTATGGGTGTTAGTGTTATTTTCTCATTGAAACAAGCTTTAATACACAAGAGAAAATGACATTCGACATTGCAAAAGAAGAAACCTACCAAAATATATTTCGCTTCCCATTAAAAAAAAAAGAAATTAAAGACAAGTTCATTTAAACTATTAACATCTCTTAAATTGTTATTATGATTAAGTTAGTTTACAAAATACCTCTTTTCAGGGGAGATTTCATATTAACATGATTGCACTGAAAACGAATATAATTTGATATTTGAAACTATGAGGGATACTTCAAGAATTGCTGGCATATGTTACATTAGGGAAAATCGATGCATCGCCTGTTAACCCATTCAACACATTTAAAATTTGGTTCAGCATGCATTTTCCACAGATCCCAGCCTGAATTATCTAAAGGTTAATACTCAATAGGTTAAAATACTTATAATGAAAAATAAATTTATCTCCTTTTGGGCAGCTTTTATTTTAACAAGACTGAATATTATAGATCCTTAAAAGCCATGCTTCATCTTCACTATTCGAAATGCAAAGTGATACACCAAGAAAAGCTTGCATGTGTCAGTTAAAGCTCACAGAAAGTCTCGGTAGCAAAAAACATACTGGCAAGAAACTTATCTAACATAGTCACATTCTATTCTTGTTTTATCATAAGACACATGTACGAGATTATTTAACATTCCATTCACGATTTCGAACAAATTTTAGTGTAAATATCTGTAAGAAACGCTTGGTAACGGCTTTTCACTGCCTCACGCTAAGACCATATCCACCCGAAGGTTCCCCGTACAATAAACCCAGCGCTTCGCTCTGTGTGTAGCGTATTCTATAACACACAGCAATCCATGAATCCCCATGTGCGTAATGTGTGTGGCCGTTGTCTGAATTTACATCCCCTCTTTTTTGGGCCAGGGATTTTTATTACTTTTCACCTCTCATTCGATAAATATTTCACTTGAGGAGGAAAAAACTTCACAGTATCTTAGTTATGTTAGTACCCTGCTATTTATTAAGTAAAATCAAAGAAATCTCACGAAAAGTTTTTGAGAGCTTCCCAAAACTATCTGTTACCTTTAAAAAATACTTACCTTCTCTACATCCTGTAAGAGCCATGTCATAGCATTGTAATCATCTGCTTTCATCTGCACAGGTCGGAAATAAATCATTAAAGATAAAGTTGAGTTCTGGGGGGCGTTTCATGAAAGGACTTTTCAGATATTTCATCCGACAAATTTGCTCTCAGCCAATCAGATGCAAGGATTTCAGTAGCTTATAACAGTTGTCGGATGAAATATCCGACAACTACCTTTCATGAAACGCTCCCCTGGTCATGTGATTACGTTATGAAAGAAACTGTTTCAAAGCAGTGAGAAAGATTGATCACATCTACATAAGAATAGGTGTCCATGTTTTCTAATCATCAAAATGATAAGAAATTTACCCAATCTAGTTGAAAAGCAAATGCACTCCACACAGAATTTTGTATATGAGACTGCACACACATGTGCCATGTATGTTCTTTCTTATCATACATGTAGTTCAAATATGAGGGCATACATGTATGGGGAGCAATACTTTCCAAGGGACATACATCAGGGATGTAAGTGGGTAGCAAAAAAAAATCAGGAAAATATTTGACGAGCACAGTGATTCAGTCAAGTGTAGGTGTTGGTGTGAGGAGACCCCCCACGGAGAATACTCCGTTCGCATCCTTCTCCTCTGTCCATTTCCAAGTCCACTTATTCTTGATTCCTATGTCGATTTTCGCTATATTTGCAGTCCTGTCCACTTCCATTTTGATTTTTTGATTCCAATAAGAGGCACAAGAAAATCAGCTATCACAAAGTCGTAAACTTCCAAGTATCTGTGCAGTATGCGATGCGACATCGACAGTACACAATACACAGCGCATCGCGCTGTGCACGTGTATGTGTGTATATTAGTGTGCTAGCGCTAGCTTCGCCATGCCGTCGTCCTGACAATGCACATTCCAGAACGCTTAGTCTCATACATCAGCCACTTTTCCTGTCGCCGCACGTTCAAAATACAAAATCATTACGTGGCTGTTACGCGAATTTTAGTAAAGCGCATGGTTTTACAGTCCATAGCACTTGTCCACACATACTCGTTACCAGGATTTTTATACAAAATTCGTGCTGTGCGTACGAGAACCACTTCACACTATATTAACATACTTCGTATGAAACGGCCAGTAAAAGACTATATTTCATTTGGGAGGGTTTTTTTTCCGCCACTAGGTTAATGCACACGAAAGTACGATAATGCCTTCAACACCTAACATGTCACAGAAAAAAATCCAGAAGTCTTACATCCCTGATACATGTATCTGCTATGATGTTCTTCCAAACTGACTTAAAAGGAATGAGAAAGCTCACAATTTATTTTCACCTTTCCCAGAACTCAACCTTCTCTTTATAGAATAATAAGTTATTAGCTGCTGAAGATTTAGTCTTCAATCCAGAATCAAATTAGAGAAATATTCCCCCCTTCCTCTGAAAGAAAGGACTCGCAACATCATGTAAGATAATACAATGGTTTCAGGGGGTCTAGAGAATAAGGAAGGCAGCATTTGAAGGTTTGGTTTGCAATGGGGCAAATTTACAAATTGATTAATGAACCAGGATCAAATTTCTATAAAAAAAATTGTGCTTGTGAACAAAAACCTCTAAGGGTTCAAACCCTCTGACAGGCCTGAATGGTCTAAACCACCATTTTACTACGGTTGGAAAAGAGGAAAAACACAGGAAAAAACACAGGAGAGAGCTTTTAAGAACGCATTTACTTAAAAAATAAGCAACAAAAACAACAAAAAACAAGAAACAAATCATTTAGTTCCTTCACATGTTTTGGCCTTTGGGCTGCACTATAGCAATCGATTGGACAAGAAAAAAAAAAAGAAAAAAAGAAAAGGATCAAATCATTTTGTTCCTCATATATGTTTCGCTTTCCAAATAAAACTGAGGGATTAGACTATGGATTAGGTTTCAACTACTTTTAAGTGAACTTGGCCAGAATTCATACTTACAGTTGAAAGCTTGCTGTGTATATACTCCAATACTTTGTCAAGTTCATCTAACCGGAAGAATACTTCTTTCTTCCTCTCAAGCGGTGCCATACTGTAAAAAAGGGAAGTAAGAATTATGAGGAAACTAAGACAAAAAAAATTCCCTCTTTTGAAAAACTTGTTAAATGTCTCGTTCCATCTTTTTGAATTTTATGTCACATTACATCTTTTAAGTTTATTTTCATTGTTGTTTTCAATTCATTACTGGTGACTTGATAGGACCTAAATGTGGACTGTAAAGCCATTTATTCACTGAACAAATAAGTAAATTCCCTAGTGTTTTGCAGGATTTAAAACAGGTTAAAAGTAATATATTAAACATTTTCACATGGTTGTAAAAGTAGTAGAGTAGTTTAATGATATCAAAATGAAAGTAAAAATATGACTGAAAATTTTAAGAAATAATCAGAGAGAAAAAGGTGGATTTTTTCCCCCAATAATTCTATTGGTACCACAGTATGAATAACCCTAAAATCATAAATATCGGCATGACTTGACAAACTATTTCACAAAAATTTATAAAAATTGTTGCCATTCATGGAACCTTGTTTTCCATCACTTTTCAGACTGATTATTCAAATATTGTAAAACCAGAAATTTTTCGTGTGCATCAGCATGAAACTTTTGCGAATTTCGCGAGTGGTTGACATTCGAGAAAGATTCATGCCGCAAAATAATAAAATCACTACTGAAACAACATACCGCAATTCGCGAATGTTTCTTGCCGCAAAATTGGCTGTCATCAACAATTCATGAAGTCCTATGTCTCAAAAGTTTCTGGTTTTACAGTAAGTATTTGCTTCTGGGGAGCGTTTCATCAAGCGTTTTGTCAGTGATTTTTACTGACAAATTTGCTCTCAGCCAATCAGATGCAAGGATTTCAGTAGCTTATAACAGTTGTTGGTAAAAAATCACTGACAAAATGCTTGATGAAACACTCCCCTGATATACAACCCAGTATCAATTAATAAAACTGAGCACTATCTTCAATCCTACGTCACAAGCTAGCAAGAAAAAGAAATCACTCCCACTCAGAATACAACATCATGGTATATACATCTTGAAAACGTCTTTACTATTGCAAAGTTATTTCCAACTTATAAGGAATTAATGAGGGCAATACATGAACATAAGTGGAAATGTACTTTAAAAATTAAAGTATCTAACACTGATAACTAACTAGGTAGGTGGGGTGTGGGGTTTGCTTCTGGATGGGTGGGTACATGTAGGTGCACATTACTGGAGTAAATGTTTAGTATGTTGCAGTAATATGTTAATGATTTTAGTTGTGATGTCATTTTCTCTCATTTGTTTTATGAACTGGACCCCTCGGCAGAACAGCTGTGCTGCAATGGCACAGCCGAGCAGGGCGATCCTTCTGATGTTATGTTTCCTTTAGATCATGTACATGTATGTTATCATTTATATGTTTTTTTATTCGGTAAATCAAATCAAATTAACCCTTTCAGGACAGGAATTATTTAAGGGCTAAATTGATCACATTTCGTTATTCAAATTGGCAACAATGATATTTTTCTTTTAGCGCTACATGGTTCTAATAAGGTGTAATTTCTTTGAGGAAAATTTATATGGTTAGAAATTTTGTCGAAAAGTTTAAAAAAATTGCCAATTTTGATGAAAAATAATGATTTTGAACCACTCAATGTGTTGCCAATTTAAGGAGTTCAAAGCTTATTCCCATTTTTAAAATTCCTGGCATCAAACACAATATGGTCATGCAATAAAAATGGACATAGTGAGTGCCAAAATTTTTGTTCTTTCTACTGATGCATCTGTTATATTTTTTAGAGCTCTGCAGGGATGTAGCTACGGTGGGCGGCGGTGGGCGGCCCCGCCCACCACTCACATTTTCCGCCCGGCACTCTGGCTGAAAATCAGTCTCCCGCCCACCACTATTTTCCCAAACTTGATGTGTATTAATTGCCCCAAAACACACATATAATGCGCAGAAATTACCTTCTTGTGCTTAGATATTGACCAATCCATGAATATAATTTAATGACTTGACTTGTAAGTATAATACACTCGTTTAATCTGAAACTGAAATCAAGATAAAATAAATTGATTGTAATCCGAACGTACGATAGCGCATATAGCTAGCTAGCTAGCTACGTATATATACGCCTCCGGTCGCATCTCTGACGGGGTCCGCTACCAAGGCCCGCGGACATATCTCGCGGGGCAATTGCTGGTTCGCGATCGATGATTTCCCATTTGCAAAGGCAGTCAAGTTCGTTCACTGATAGCGTCCTTACCATACTTCGTGTGTATCTAGGCAGTCATACACCTCAGCACTTTCAAACACCACTGCACAAAAGTCACTAACATTCACTCAAAATCGGCATTTAATTTACAAGAACCGACACCAACATATCCATGAAATACAATAAATTCAACTCACCGATGTTGGAAAAGATCATTTCAAAAATGAAATCCGTAATTTATTGTCAATACTAGCGAAACGGAGTATCGGAGGTCATTGTGTACATTTCCTGATCGCCGCGAGCGCAGACTAGATATCTCCCGGCCCCCAAAAGATCGGTCGTAAAAAATTCGGCCCCTATCGCGCACACGTAAAAGTCCCGATTTTCTGCCTGCGCGATCGTAGAGATCGATGTGCGCACGCGATACCGAGTTTCTTTTTGGACAAAATTTTATTGGCCGATTTTAGTCTAAAACATCGGCGGAATGAAAACAACATGCGATCGTGAAAAAAATTCGGGGGGGGGGGGGATTTCTTCGGTTTTGGACATGATTTTGACTTTGGATTTTACGGGAAATGTCAGAAGTTCTTCCTAACGGTCATTTAAGGTAGGAATGAGATGATTTAAGAGCTGAATTTGAAAGGAAGTATTTGAAATATCTTATCCCCCCATACCTTTAGTACATGCGATAGAAAATGAGTAATATTTTTGCATCCGTCCTGCGTAGTGGTCAATATGACCACTATTAATATTACTTGGTGTGGTCTAGTCCAAAGGAAAAGCGTTACAAAGTGAAAGTGAAGCTGACTTAGGTAAGTAAGTACTAAGTAGTACAGCTGAATGAATAAAACAACACAGCTCTTTGTTTTTTGTGCTTTTTTTATTGCATTTAATTCATTATCTATTTCATACTGTTATAAATTATTTCTACTTACTAATGCAGTATGAATTTGTTTCAGTTACAGCCATTTATGTGTGACTCATTTCAGTCATTTGGGTATCTAGAAATTGGGATTTTGGGCCTCAAATGTTGTATAAGGCAAAAGCTTAGGGGGCGCTGCCCCCTGACCCCCGCTGCGGTATTGCCCCTGGACCCCTGGTCGATAATCGTGAAGGTCCGTTCGCTGCGCTCACTCCACACGCAGGTCAAAGTCCATGAAGTTGCAACCACCACTCAAAATGCTCTAGCTACAACACTGGAGCTCTGAATCAAAAGTTATTGATCCAAACCACAAAATGTGGTCAATTGTCTTGAAAGGGTTAAATTGAATCAAAGCAGACTTACTCATCTATTATAAGATCTAGTTTCCTCATCCATTGCTGCCATTTTGGTGCCAGAGTGCTTCGATTGTAAAGCAGTGGAGCAAAGAGAACAATGCGCATGTTGGTCTCGTGCATCTTGCGTGCATCTCGCAGGTGCTTGTTCCATACTTCCACCACATCTTTGGCCTGTGGGCAATAGGACAACGGGACAATAAAACAGGGTAAAATGTCAAGATTTTACTGATAAAGACACAAAACAAAGATTAAAGTGATATTCCATATTTCCTTATTCATCAAAGTATGCAAAATTAAATGAGATATTAGACCAAAATTAGCCCCAATGTCCTTTCCACACAAGTGTTTGCCCAAGTCAAGACAAAAAGGAAATGAAAGCAGAGTGACGAGGTTCAATTAATGGCCATCCATTGTGTTGATGAATAAATCACACTCTCATTAGCAAATCAATTTTTACATTGCTGGTTTAAAATTGTTTTAGTTCAATGGTCCCAGGCTCTTTCCATCACAAATGTGATATCCAGGCATGTGAGTGAGGTAAGAAAAAAAAAGAGGAAAATAAATTAGTGACATTGCGAGGGAGCGGAGCGACCGAGCGGGGGGAGGGTGTGGGAGGGGGGTCACCCCCCTCCCATGGTAGGGAGCTTTGCAGTTTTTGAACTTGAAATTGTGCAATCTGGTGCATACCAAGAGAGGAAATTCAGGCCTAGGATTAACTGTATCTGGGTAGGTGTGTTATGATTTGATAGATAATTAATTATAATAATTATATTTTTCTTGAAAAACACAAATAATTGACACACTAATAAATTTACACGCTAACACAAATACACACACATATTATTATTGTATTAAGTATCAAACATTCACACTCACAGTTCAAAATTACTTCAGTTTTTAATATGGTACTCACAGACTATATGCTTTTCCTACTTTTCTTGTTTACTAATACTGATCTCTTTAACGAGAGGGTCTTTCTTGTCAATTGATGCCTTATCATCACGCGAGCCCCGCTCCACGTAATTTTGATCCTTGGAAGTAGAAGCCATGATTTAATTTCCTCTTGTGAAGTTCACATCAGTAAATAAAAAATTCAAAACAAGTACCAAGATGGTGCATAACTGTGTTGGAAACGCGGAAGAAATTTATCCAAACGAACTCGAAGTCCCGCTCGAAGTACCACTCGAAGACACAGCTACCAGCTGAAGCAACTTGACCAACGCCGCGCGATACATGCGAGACCGGCTATCGCCCCCAGAGCTTCCCCGTGCCACTCGATTGCTAACCCGGCGCGGCTGCTTAGCAGTGCACTGCTAGGCCGCCACGCACTGCAGCGTGAAACCAGAATACCGGATTGGATAGTCTCTATTACCAGGCGTTTTTAGACATGAATAATAATTGCTCGCGTAATGAGCAGCTCCAAATACGTTTATATTTTGACAAAAAGCATGGTACGAGACTAGACTGTGTTTTTCATTACCCAGAGAGAAAAAAACGCGGAAAGTGAAAAAAAAACGTGAGAAAATGATTTTAAAAAAGCGGAAATTCGCGTAAACGCAGAAATTTCACATGCCTGGATATCATATAAAAGGGGATAAAATTTCCATCTTTACAGATGTATTTACAATTAATATATATGTAGCTCTGTTTATTTTGATGAGATGGTGTTGGAGAAGAAGGTTGGGTTTCCTTGTTTAAGAAGCACACTGTATAGACCAATGTGGCACAATTCATCATAATCAAGACATGACAAAAATTACTCTCAGATACTAACATCACACTCTGCATGGTATCTTCCACATTTACAGGGACTGAGTCTAGGCTTGATGTCTGGATGTGAATAAATGGCTAGCTCTTTCTCTTTCTTCCTCCTTTCTCGTTCCCTCTCTAGCTCCTTCTCTCTGTCTTTCTTCTCTTTGTCGTCTTTCAGAGCTGTGTAGAGCAACAAAATAATAATAATTTAGCCACAGTACGTACTGTAGTTGCGTGTGTATGAACACACTGATGTGGAGTTAGAAAACTCCATACACAGCTCGACACAAACACAGTTTCTGTACACATGTATCCCCCCAAATTCAGTTTGCACCCCTTGCATGCACATGTAAATGTAAAAATACTAACAATGCAAACAGACCCAAACTATGTTTTCCAGACCCTCGATCAGGTTAAAAAAATTCTTGTGGAACCCTGTCAACAAGAATTTACACATGGTGTACACACTGTTCTATAAATAACAAAATGGTACTTGACACTATGATTTGGTTTAATTTCAGTTTTCACACTATTACACACAGGTTCATGTACATGTACTGTACATTTACTAGTACAAGCACACAAAGGGAGACCAAGGCGCTGTTTCATAAAACTTCTTATCAATAACAACTGCCACAAAACTATGACAAATTTGCTCTCAGCCAATCAGATGCATGTATTTCAGTAGATTGTAACTGTTAACTGCGTAAACTATGAAAACGTACAGAGGTCATTTGTACTCGAACTCTGCGCATGTGCCCATTGTAAACCAACTGGCTTATTCATTATTATTTGTAAATACATGTAGGCTTCCTTCTTTTTTAAATAAAACTTTGTGTGTGAGAAATTGATACATGTACAAGTATCGGCCCTCGTCTAATATTTTCTTTGCCCTCACCATTACCCCCCCCCCCCCAACGCCATGACACCATGACACCTGCTGTTGTTTACATGAAGCAGGTGTCTATAAAGTAATCAACCGCTTATTATACATGTACCATCCTACAATGTACATGTGGGGTCCGCTCGCTATTCATAAGAACCGCTATTCATTTAACACGCGTTATGAATAGCGGTCCTTATGAGTAGTTATGAATAGTGGTCCTTACGAATGGATGTCCTTATGAATAGTGAGGTAATTTGTCTATGGTTTGCTCGCTATTCAGAAGGACCGCTATTCATACAAAACCGCTATTAAGTCACTATTAAGGACTATTAAGTCCTTACGAACAAGTGGTCCATATGAATAGCGGTCCTTATGACTAGCGAGGTTACCCCGTACATGTACATGTACAATGTAGATTATGTTTGCAAGATTCATCTTCCCTGCATGTAGTTACTACATGTACACATACATGTACATGTATGTACCAAACTCTTAAATACGTGTAGGCATACATATCAACATCCTCTACAGATCAAATTCATATCATAAAAGGTCAACATCAGATAGCATATGGACTACAGACTTTCAAACAGCTTCTTCCATGCCAAGTGTGCATCATTAAAGGTTCACAGATAAAGCCGATTTCTGGTCATGTGATTGCATTGTGTAAGAAAGTATTGAGGAGCAACTGGGAAAGGTTGATTAAACATGCAGAATTGGTGTACATGTATACATACTGAAGGTTCTGGAATCATCAAAATGATAGGAAATCAACTCCATCTTGCTGACAGTCACATGTGCATTGTTAACAGAAATATGAATATATGGGACAATGTGAAGCTGATGTGGTATAAAAATCTACATGTAGTCCACACTTTTCAGCTATACATGTACATCTCATCTAATCTTAAATATTAGGGCATTTGAAGGGCAATCCTCTACAGGGGGCATTTCTTCGAAATTCTTCCAAAGTGACACAATAAGAAATAAAAAATGTCACAAAAATTGCATGTCTACCACTACCAGAACTCAACCTTCTCTTTAACCCTTTCAGGACAGGAATTATTCAAGCTCTAAATTGATCCATTTCGATCTTCAAATTGGCAACAATAATGTTCTTCTTTCTTTTTTTTCCATTCAAGACAATTGACCACATTTTGTGGTTTGGCTCAATAACTTTTGATCCAGAGCTCTAAAAAATATACCAGATGCACGAGTAGAAAGAGCAAAATTTTCTGCATACACTATGTCCATTTTTATTGCATGTTCATATTGCGTCTGATGCCAGGAATTTTAAAAACAAGATTAAGCTTTGCGATCTTTATATTGGCAACACATTGAGAGGTTTAAAATCATTGTTTTTCATCAAAATTGGCAATTTCTTTCAACTATTCAACAAATTTCTAACCATGTATATTGTTTTCAAAGACATTACACCTTATTAGAACCATGTAGCACTAAAAGAAAAATATTATTGCCAATTTGAAGAACAAAATGTGATCAATTTAGCCCTTAAATAATTCCTGTCCTGAAAGGGTTAAGTGCTGCATGGTTCTAAGGTGTAATGTCTCTGAGAACAATAAACAGGGGTAAAATTTTGTCGAAAAGTTGAAAAAATTGCCAATTTTGATGAAAGTCAATGATTTTGAACCTCTCAATGTGTTGCCAATATAAGGATTTCAAAGTTTATTCTCCTTTAAAAAATTCCTGGCATCAAACGCAATATGGTCATGGAACAAAAATGGACATAGTGTGTGCATAAATTTTTGCTCTTTCTACTCATGCATCTGGTATATTTTTCAGAGTTCTGAATCAGAAGTTATTGAGCCAAACCACAAAATGTGGTCCATTGTCTCGAAAGGATTAACATGTACGCGTATACATGTACATACACACAGTTACACACTACCTATTTATAGCAAATCCAATCAAGAAAATTCAATGGCAGTTACAATTTTTACATTGAAATTATACACATGTAATGCTCCTACATGCACACGCACACATTCATGTACAGTATGCTAGTTCACACACTCTTAATATTACTGATTTGTAATGTACGTAGTACATGTACATTAGCTACACATAATATTCCAGAGAATGCCACTATCTTCTAGCAACATGATTCAGCTGAAAAAAAACCCGAAGATAATGTACATGTAAAGTGTATACTGTACATGTATACCTTTAAAGAACCAACTTGGTGTTGGTTCAACAATATTTTTCATGTTATTTACACTGATAAGAGTAAAGTGGACTTTGAACAAAGTGACTTCATGAAGAGTAAAGGAGAGTATATCTATAAATGTACACGTAGGAAGTACAAATACTAACCAGTTGTAACTGGAATAATTTCAGACATGTACATGTACATGAGATTATAAGCAATTTTTAAAAATATACAGTACATGAGGAGTTTAGAGGACCAAATTGTGATGTACATGTATCTATGTAAATTTGTTCCTGAGCTATTCTTATTATGGTTATTATGGAAGGGGCATATTAATTCAGGAGATAAAAAATAAACCTATTCAGAAGTACAGGAACCTACAGAGCCTGGGAAAAAACAAATAACAAATAATTTTGATCTACTGATCTGTTCATCCCACAACAGAATTTGATTCCCACGTGTTCCACAAAAATACATAACAGTTTTGAGAGAGAAAAAGTGGTCTAATAGTTAATGACTTGATTGTGCAGCAATCAAGTGAGAAATATTTTTTGAGTAACACTCAGTTAAAAATAAAGTATAGAATTACCACATTCAAAACATTCCTCAGTGGAGCGCGCACGATACAAAAGTAGTTAGGAGTTTATAGTGCAACAAGAGTAGATTTCACGAGTTAGTAAAGAATCACACACTATGTTTAATCCTAACTGAAATTTGGTTTCGTTTTGGATGTATACGACAACAGGGTGACTCTCTATATATAATGCAGTTAAATGCAGAATCAATGCCACATTTCTTTGAATCAGAAACATCTAGACTCGGTTTCTGTTTCGATTTCAAGCTTACTTTTACGGAATTCAGTTTTGCAGGATGTAGTCCTCCAGTGCGGACATTTCTAGCTAATGACCAGTAGAAATTTCACCATTCAACAATATGAAAAACAAATGTATCCCACTTAACTGATTTGGATAAAGTCATTTCCATCCACGGACAAAACAATGCCCAGTAGAATGTATAAATACAAAAAGTAAATTGAATTCAATAGACCAGTAACAGTAAATATTCACAGTTAGCTAAGAATCTGGGCACTATATTCTTAGACACCAATTTCGTTTCGGTTTCGGTACATGTACATTCAATTCCACATTTTACCCATTGAAAAACATCTCCGAGTTTTGGTTTCGATTTCAAGCGTACTTCTAAGGAATTCAACAGCCAATTTCGTGATAGCTGCAGTTCTCATTGGCGGATGTTTCAAGTTAAGACACGGGTAGAAAGCTAACTAATTCAGAAACTGAAAAAAACATATTTACATGTTGTATGTATTTCAGTTCCCAACTCATGAATTGGATATCGCTCTTAATTTTCTCTTTGGGGTAACTGCAACACAACCTAGAAGATCGGTTAGGTTGACAAACTCTACTTTTGGTGATCATTTACGATGTACAATGTCCATGTACATTAACTCCCAAAATCATAATAAAAAAAATTATTAATTTCTCATGTACATGTATTTTGTAGTTGCCATCCTGCAACAAAGACAGGACTTTAAGATTACCCAACAGTATTTCATTTACATGTAGCCCCTGAGGATACATACATGTACATGTACTCCATACGTACATATACAGTGTTGAGAACTGTAAACTAGCTATGTTGGCAGTATGATACTTTCATGACTTTTTTAACCCTTTCCACAGCAAAAAAATTTCACAAATTGCAAAAATTCAGGGTTGTGTCACTTGTAATTCAGTAATTTTGCTGCATGAATCTTTCACGAGTCTGAACCATTTGAAAGATTCATACTACATGTACATGAATACACCATATTTGTGACATCATTCAGTAAAATCTGCACCCCACCTTTAATCAGCATTCCTTTCCATTGTTTGGAAGCATATTTGCTCCACAATGGTGACCTGCACAACCCAGTCACACCGAAGAGTCAAACAAAAGACACGAACAAAAACTACACTTCCCAGAATGCCTGTTTATATTGGTTGGTTTGGAGTTGGTCTGGCAGTGTGACTGCGGTCGTAGCTTGGTAACACACAGTTGATCCAACTGCTTTCAAAAATACATTCATCCTCCATGCATGGTTGACCATTCATAAAGATCCTTCTGGAATCTGCTAGAAGTTTATCACACAGGCGGCACCTGGCGATCTACTCTGCATGCATGATTTACCTACTGTTACAACAATGTACATGTACACGTGTATGCAATTTGACTATGTGTACATGTACATGTAGATACATTGTGTAAAAAACCAGTCCTTTGATTCATTGAAATAAGGTTCTTTATTTTTTACAATTCACACACAAGTACAGTACCTTGAAATGTAAATTGAAAAAGCAATGGAAAGCAAGATTATTTTTTAAATTAATTATAGCTTTTCTTTAAAATTAAGGGGTGTGCTTCTCACATACATGTACATGTAATACTTTCACAAACATGGAAAATTTTACCTTAAAACTACATGTGTAGATACAGTTTACAAAAAATATATTAAAAAGTATATTTCTTTCAATTTTTTGAAATACATAAACAGAACTATGGTCAGGAACAGGAAAAAAAAAAATTGATTTTTTTTCATTATAAAGGTGACAATACTGAACAGGGATATGATAATGAAACAAAAGCGGTCTACATGTACATGCATGTTTAGTGGGCTTATCTATTTCGCAAATCTATTATCTTTAATCTATCATCTTTAATGATAATAGATCAGTTTTGAATCTGCTTTCTTCAGTGATCAAATATCATTGATCAGATGACTTTTCACAGACTACATGTAGTTACATACGTGTAGTAGGTCGTGTCACTCATAAAATGAACAATAAACAACTGACCTTGGGGGAAGGTCATGATTGTAAACGCAAGGCCCATCACTCCATCAGGATAGTGAAAACCAAATACACACCAATGAACATACAATGTATACATGTAGATCATTCTATGATGATTCTCATAGATAAGAAGTTATTGTAATTTTAAGTACAGTATTGTGATAAATACATTTTATTGGAGAGATTTAAAGTACATGATTCCAGAAAGAGAGAGAGAGAGAGAGAGAGAGCACTTGTCAGTTTTTAATACAAATAAATATATAGGCCTACTGGTTTAGGAGATGAAAAGCATGCACCCAAACAAGTGGGGTTTTTTTTTTTTTCCAATGTGCAAATTTTTATCCTTCTCTTTTCATCATCATCCTTATCAAGGAAAGTTAAAATTAATCAAAAGTTAATTCCTTAATTTTGATTAAATCATCAGTATTATCTAACACAAAGTTGGATTTTTAGAAATTAGATTTACTTTTATCACAACGTAAGAATTCTTCTCAGGGAACCACCACTATGTGGGGATGTGTCAATTTTCCCGTACATGTAGGTTGACCTGGTTTTGTAGATAACCTTCCACCAGTGGTGGAAATTTTATCGCCCGAAACCGTGCCACGGGGGTTCAGGGGGACAAAAACTAGTCGGTTTTCAGGGCTTGTAAGTTCAGTAAAAATTAGGCCTGAGTCGAGTCGGTCGGTCCACCGGCGCCCGACCGATGCAGCCGGTCACCGGTGCAATTTCATGCACACCGGCGGACCGATGAAATAAAGAAATACATAAGAAATTCACAGTGTCAAAGACTTTGAAAATTAACCAGTTTTAAGAACTAAATTTCCTTATTTATATTAAAACTTTCACATGATATTAAATTTCAATCCTTTAATCAACCAAGTGGGACTATGGAAATAAGATCACCGAGCAAGATTTCTCAATTTTCTTGCTTGAATTTATCGGCCCGTATATTATTGTTGAATTCTGTGTGAGCGCTGCTGGTACGATTCTGCGCACCTTGCCCCGAGATGGCGCCAACTCCAGGCTAACTCTAGTGGAGTAATTACGAGTTGCAAACAAACAGATAAAAGATGGCAGCGCCCATACATGTATACAGAATGCAACAATACCATCATGTTACGGGCCGATAAATTCAAGCAAGAAAATTGAGAAATCCTGCTCGGTAATCTTATTTCCATAGTCCCACTTGGTCGATTAATGGTTTGAAATTTAATATCATGAGAAAGTTCTAATATAGATAAGGGAATTTAGTTCTTAAACTGGTTGATTTTCAAAGTCTTTCATTAACACTGAATTTCTTTACAGTATGTACCGGTATTTCTTTATTTCAACGGTCTGCCGGTGGACGCCGGTCAAAAAAAGAAAACCGTTATGACTCAAGCCTACTTGTAATATAAATATTATGTTCTTTTAAGATCTCTCATGTTTTCCCTCTTCAACAATCAAAAACATGCTACTTTCCCGATGCGGGCGGCGCGTTATATGCAGCTTTTTTGCACCGCATATTTTTTCATGAAATTTCATCGGTCCGCCGGTCTCCGCCGAAAAATCACCCGCGGGCACCGGTCAAAAAAAAAAAACGTTATGACTCAGGCCTAGTAAAAATATCATGTATCTACACAGTACACACTGTACTGTAGCTGCAGCATTAAGCATTGTAACTACTGTACTAGCACATTGACTAGTATTTGGTTTACTTTGTACATATAGTCAAAGATTGTAATTCCGAACAGATTGTATTACCGAACGTGTACAGTTAAGCGCCCAAAATGGGTTTTCATACGCGTGGGATTACGCGTATGAAAACCACACTAAATTGAAACAAAGGTTGTGTCTTTTTCCCATAGGTTTCACACGTTCGGAAATACAGTACCTTTTTCAAGGGACCAAAACGCCGCATCGTTGGGAAGGGGTTCACTCGGAAGGGAATATCGTATTAAATCTAGGTTGTCTTTTTAAAATTCCATCAACTTCTTTTTTTTGCAGGACTTTGAGCATTCATTATGTAAGTTTGACAGATATTCGTCTGATATTTTATTTGCTATCATTGATTTTCTGAAAAGTGTTCGGACACTGGATCCACCACCATACATGTACCTGCTGTGAGTGCTGTCAGATTACTCTCTTAACCCTTTCAAGACATTTGACCACATTTTGTGGTTTGGCTCAATAACTTTTGATTCAGAGCTCTAAAAAATATACCAGATGCAGGAGTAGAAAAAGCAAAAATTTCTACACACATTGTGTCCATATTTGTTGCATGACCATATTGCGTTTGATGTCAGGAATTTTAAAAAGGAGAATAAGCTTCAAAATCCTTAAATTGGCAACACATTGAGAGGTTCAAAATCACTATTTTTTATCAAAATTGGCAATTTTTTCAACTTTTCGACTAAGTTTCTAATGATGTATATTGTTTTCAAAGACATTGCATTTTGTAAGAACCATGTAGCACTAAAAGAAAAATATTATTGTTGCCAATTTGAAGAACAAAATGTGATCAATTTAGCCCTTAAATAATTGTTGTCCTGAAAGGGTTAACCCTTTCAAGACAATTGACCACATTTTGTGGTTTGGCTTAGTAAGTTTTGATTCAGAGCTCTAAAAAATATACCAGATGTATGAGTAGAAAGAGCAAAAATTTCTGCACATGCTATGTCCATTTTTGTCACATGACCATATTGCGTTTGATGTCAGGAATTTTAAAAAGGAGAATAAGCTTCAAAATCCTTAAATTGGCAACACATTGAGAGATTCAAAATCATTGTTTTTCATCAAAATTGGCAATTTTTTCAACGTATCGATAAAATCACTAACCATGTTTATTGTTCTAAAGGACATTACACCTATTAGAACCATCTAGCACTAAAAGAAAAATATTATTGTTGCCAATTTGAAGAACGAAATGTGATCAATTTAGCCCTTGAATAATTCCTGTCCTGAAAGGGTTAAACCACAGTTGCATGTTCTTACATGTAGGTCAAAATGGTAGTATTTTTTCTTTGTCAGTGGGGAAATTAGTGCTGGGCGGGCGGTGTGATATTGCATTGAGTGCCAGTCGGAAATTTCAAGTGGTGGAAGGTTCCGACCGGCGCCGACCACCGTAGTGACAATGCTGTACAAAACCTTGCTTTTAAAATTTTTCAAATACTGCGATCAACCTTGTAATTTGTATGGTAGTTGCTGTATCTGGAAAAAGTCTAGAACTTTATACATGTAACAGCAATCTTCCACATATAAATTAGCAATACATAAATAGATATGAGTATAAAGGAAATATATTGGGTAAGTAAAATAAACCTAAATTGTGTTCAAGGTAAAAATGGTTTGCAGGCACACCTAAAAAGGCAGGGCTGTCAACCCTCCCGCATTTGGAGGGAGTCTCACACCACGACACCCTTCCTCCCGCTCTCCCGCCAAGCATGCAAATCTCCCGCTTTATGAAAAAATCTCCCTCCAAACGTGTAAAATGATAGCTTGTCAGAGATTTTTGGACTTCAAAAGAGACCCCAAAATGCTGAGGACCTTTTTTTTTTTTTTTTTTGGCTTGTCCGAGATTTTTGGACTTCAAAAGAGACCCCAAAAATTGGAGGGCAGGCGCGAGAAAAAAAAATCACGAATCTCCCTCCAAGCAGTTCCCCAAAGTTGACAGCCCTGTAAAAAGGCCAAAAGGTTGGTTGGAGGTGAAACTAAACTGTTATAAAGTTCTAGACTTTTTCCAGATACATGTACAGCAACTACCATACAAATTACAAGGTTGATCACAGTAAAACAAAATTTTTTTAAAGCACACTGATTCAATTTTCAAAACAGATCAGACACAGATAAAGTGTAGTCTACATACCAAATCCCTCAATCTAGTAAAACTTGTCAACATCAGAACTTACTCTTCCCTAGAATGTGACAAATTTATGCAACATCTGCCTTACTCTTCAACCAAGTCAATGGCCCATATTCTGACATCCGGTTCAACTTAAACCAGTCTTGGTGTGGTTTAAACCCAGTCTAAACCTGCTCTTTAAACCGCAGACGCAGTTTTAGAAAATCACATCCTGAACTCCGGTTTAACTTCAACTCCAGTCTATTTGGTTTAACTTTGTACAGAAACTCAGACTGGACTTGCGGTTTAAGTCAGTTTTAATTAAAGCTCTGGTTTAACAAATTAACACAGACTGGAGTTTAAGTTAAACCAGAGTTCAGAATACGGGCCAATGACAATAAATCATGTTGTGACCCACTCACAGTCATAGGCATGGAGGCCCAAATCAGTGTGGGGACTGTGTCGAACAATTACTGCTGTACTGTAAAAGGAACACCAAAATAAATGTATAATGGGGGGACCTAAAGCTAAGCACTTTGTTTCCAGCCGCTGAAAATTAAAGTCATTTTAATCAGTGGTTTATGCAAATTTCTTTTAATATCTTGGCTCTTCATTTTCTCAAGTTGAGTCGCTGAGCAAATTAAGACAGACGAATGTCAGTAACATTCATTTCAAATCGATACAATACCTGTGTCAAATTTTGTTCAATAAAATGAAAGGGTCCTAGATCTAAAGCTAGATGTACGCACACATAATGAATGCAAATTTTGATTTTGAAGCTGATTAGTCCGATGTAAATTTCACTCCAATTTTTTTCTGTGTGATAATATCACAAAAATAAAGGGAAATTAGACTTAACATTAGTTCTAGATCTAGATCTAGGCTACAGGTCTACTCATTCTTTTCGGCAAACATAAATGATACTAGATATCCTCGTTGCTTAATCATAGCAGAAATTTGGTGCACTGAAGGAGTCGCATTGCATGGATTTCTGAGTTTCGTAGCTTTAGAATCTAGCCTTTACAACCCACGTAGCTTAAATATAGGACACTTGACTTGGCCTTGCCATGAATTGTCCGAAGTCACACTGAAAAGTGTCAGCTTAAAAACGTGCTGATTCAGGGGAAAAAATGGCACAATTTTGGGGGCAAATTCATCCTGTTATTACAATGTGATCTGAATTAATTTTTATCTCATATTTGGAATGTATGGAAAGAGAAAATCCTTGTCATTCTTTTGACACTAGGGGCAAGTTTTTAGGCTCACTAGAAAATTAAGATAAGAGATAAATTGCAAACCCTTATATTTGTGTGTATTCAGATTGCCATTTCCCCATGCGTTTCCTATGGGAAACTGAAATTTCTGTTTTACACAAATTTTGTCACTTTTTCGCAATTTTACACTGTGATCTGATATTCAAACCTTGAAAAAATTCACACCATCAGAAAGATTGTAAAATTTCCTATCTGGTCATGTAAGGGTCAAGTTTTTGACATTAAGTATAAAGTCGTAACAGGTTTCGGAAGCTCAAAATTTGGATTTGTGTGTGTCCCATTTCTTAACTACATAGCCTATGGCAGGAAAAAGCTGAAAAATGGTCCGATTTCATTCTCTTATTTTACAGTAATTAACTGGAATTTTTCATGAAATATCATATTTCTGTCAGTTTGATGGTTATCATTTTTCAAATCCAGAAAGAAAATTTAATATCATTTTGAAATAAGAAAAATAATTTTTTTCTCCGGACACCCTTTTAGATCTACATGTAGTCTAAGCAGGATTTCATTTAGATCTAGATCTAGGCCCTACTTTAATAAAGTAATATTTGCTAGATTTCAGGGCCAGGGCCAGGCCCAGGCTAGCCCAGGCCCGGGCTAGGGACTCTTCAAATTTCATGTAGACCCTCTATAGTATTGTTAATGTTAATTGTTATGTTTGGGTTAGATCTAGATCTAGATCTAGATAGTAGATCTAGATCTAGATCATTATTTTCCCCTTCCTCATGCCTCAGTAGAGGCGCACAGCCAACAATATCTAATCAATATGGGACTCTTCCTCATTTAGGCGGACAGCTCAAATGAGCACATGTCAGAGAGCTAGATCTCGCATATATCGCCACCATGTTGGCCTCGCCTTGCCTACCTGATCGCCCGCCTGATCGCCCGCGGTCGGCGGGGTGCCTGCTGAGGCCATGCACCAACTTAGTACAGAGGGCCTAGGGAGACGACCATTTAATGCGCAACAAAAAATTTACCTTGCTGAATAAACGCTCCCGAACACCGAATTAGAGTTCCGTCCGGGCATCTTCTGTAAATTCCCGCAGGAGGAGTCCCTCCTCCAGCTCTAACCTCTTCTGGGGAAAGAATCCTCTCCCCTTGGTATAAATGTGCCATATTTTTTGTACGATTTTTCGTCAAAAGTATGCAGACATATTTTCACTTGTTATCATTGACTGATCGGTTTTCTTAGCGTGCGCATGCGTGATCGCGCGTGTATAAAATGTGTACGATCGCGATTGCAAAATAAAATGGACGACGATCGAAAGGGGAATCCCCGGTCCATTACAACGTTGCCATATATATGTCAGCAGAATTCTGCTTTCGGGCAGAATTTTGACCGCTTTAGCATCAAGCCTTTTGCTTAGCATAATCTGACAAAATTTCGCAGAATTTTAGCATAATTCTGGTGTTTTTATTCTTTTTTGCTTGTCAGAGAATTTTTGAGTATAAATACACCCCAAAAATGCTGATAACCCTTTTTTTTTTTTTTTTTTTTGCTTGTCAGAGAGTTTTTGAGTAAAAATACATCCCAAAAATGCTGATAACCCTTTTTTTTTTTTTTTTTTTTTTGTCAGAGAGTTTTTGAGTAAATACACCCCCAATATGCTTAAAAACCTACTATTTTTTTAGCAGCTTTTTTTTTGATTTAGCAGAATTTTGAGCTGCTCCCTAGCATATTCCATTTTTAACGCTGGTCACAGTGGTCCATTATCATGTAAAACAAAATATTGATGTCAATGTCAATGAAGTTTCTTAATAAAATACCAAAAATACCAAATACCATGCATGTAGAACACACGGATTAACTACTACTAGTATTTGCATTTGACCCGATGACCTAAAGTGAGGGCACGGGTTTCCTCCTTCTCCTTCTTCTTCTCCGTCATCTTTATCTTCTTCTTAACCTTCGTCTTCTTAACTTTCATCTTTTTTATTATCTTCTCGATCTTAGCCTTTGTCTTCTTCTTAACCTTCTTCCCTATCTTCCTTTTCCATCATCTTTTCCTTCTCCTTCCTCCTCTTCTACTTTTTTACCCCTTTTCTGTGCCTTTTCTGCACCTTCTTGTACCATAACGGTTAGTTTACGTAGTATTTGCTCATCTCGTTCACCTAGCAGACGATACTGGCCTAGTCTGTGTACACAGACCCTATTGCAAAATTTCAACAAAATCCCCCATGCTTTTTAGGATATCCTAACTTTGTCAACCTCTGGTTATATCATAAAACATTGACAAGCGGAGCTAGAGTACATGACCTATGAGCTACAGCATAAATTCTATGAGTTCAGACCCTGCTGTATGTGTCACGAATGACAAGGGTTTACGAACAGAAACTATCAAATGCTGGTCACGTGACTTGCCATGCCATTATTGACCAGATTTTGCCATTTTTTGCCTGCTTGAAGTCAAAATTTGAGAAAAAAATGATCACTGGATTTTTTACAAGTCACGTAGTATTATACATCAGCATGTAGATGTAGGTAATTTATTCAGCATTCTGAATCCGATCACCCCCGACCTCCTTGACCCTTAGAATTTTTTCAGTGGAAGAACAAAGGCAACAGTGTCTGGAAATATGTTTTTTTTTTTGTTTGGACAGATTGCAATAGACAAAATTGTGAACATGGGTAAGATCAAATAAAAAATGATCACTGGATACTGAAGTAAATGTGATAATATGTACATCAAATTACAGGTAATGAAATGAACTTTAATCCGATCACCCCAGAGTGAAGAATTCAAGAATTATGAACATACATCCAGTTCTTTGCAAAATTATGTGAGTGAAGTTACGCGTTTGCTGTGTTATAAGGGTGTGTGTGAAGACCTTCGGACACTCAAATGCGCGCTACTAACCATTATGTTCCCGTTACCTCTTGGCATTACCCCCAGCCCTTTTCCTCCTTTCAATCAATCATTCTTTCAGCCTTGATTCTTCTCCCAAGCTTTACTACCTTTTTTCCCCCAGCTTTGACCAACATGCTCTGTTGCAGTTCATGAAACGAAACTGTTGAGAATCATTACATTTTGAAAGACATAGGCCCGTATTCTCGAAAGTAGCTTAACTTAGGCCATTGAATTATGGAAGGCCATTCATCAACCCCTAAGTCTCATATAAATTACTATATCTATGCAACAAAATAAAGACACAAAATTATTTTCTGGCATGAAATGAGCATCAGAAATCAGTTCCATCTTGTCTGTTTTTGTATTTGTATTTAGTCTCAGAACTATGGTGATTTTTGCGAGATTAAAAGAGGGTGACATTTGGTTCTCCATAATTTGGTGGCTTAAATGTACAAACTTAGGCGGGGGCTTAAGTTTCGAGAATACAGGCCATAATTTGGCAGATGTTTCCAATCATTGTCACTTTTGATCATCAATGGCTCAACAAAACTCATATCAGAGATAGGTTTCCACATTGTATAGCTGAAGGATTTCAAATTTATCTGGTATCTGGAATAGGTTTTATATTTCTTTGAATAATATTCATAAAAGAATGCTCTGAATATTTAGTTAGATTATCATTTCCGAAGTGGTCAATGGTTCTATTTATTGAAAAAAAAAATAAGTTAAACTAAATATGTTATGAGAATAAATATCTATCAGTGAAATAAAAACAACACTGGAATGAACACCGAGAGAGCTTCAAAAGAGCTCTGGAAAGAAAAAGAAAAAAGTAATGATATCTAGTACATGAAATGAATAGATGAGGAAAATGTGTATTAACTGGCAAAATCAAAATGGAATCCAATTACTTGTTAGAACAAACCTTCACTGATGGAGCTAGTTATGTTGTCCACAGCAGTGGCGGATCTACATAGGGGGAAAACCGGCCCATGCTCCCCCCCCCCCCCCCCCCCCCCCCCCCCCCCCCCGCCCCTTTGAAACCCAACTGGCATACCTTAAGTACACAATTTAAAAAAAAATTGACCCCTTTATTGTGTACTTTTACAACACTGTGCCCCCTCTTTTACAAAGTCCTGGATACACCCCTGGTCCACACTTCTACACATCCATGTTGGTGCTTGCATGATGAACTAGTAACACAATACTTTTTGCTTACATTTTACTGGTACAAACAACTGCAAAAATGCATGAGAATTCTTACTTACTACAAAGTCAAGCTGGCATATAACCAAAAAAAAAAAAAAAAATCCTACACTATTGAGGTGAGTAAAAGATAAGACATGCACAAGTACTGAGAAGCTAAAACAGTATTCAGTTTAAGCCTGAATTTTTCTTTTTTACAAAATCAATGTATACTGTTGATTGGTATCAAAGATGATGTCAGAGATCCATCCTTTAATGGGATCAGAAGTTAAGGAAGTCCACAAGTCATTCCATGTCTTTCTTGGAAATGGTAGGGAATTTAAAGATAGAGAAAAACAAACAAACAAACAGACAAAGAACAAAACGAAACAAAACTGTGGTTTGAAGAAAAGAAATTATCAGTGTGAGCTGCGATGACAAAAAAGAGTAAAAGCAACAGAGGGAGAGAGCCAGAGAGGTGTGGATAAGATAAAAAAGATAGACAGAATATATTTCAAATTTTGATAAACAAAAAAAAAAAGAAAAAAAAAAGAAATAGACAAATCAGCCATCATTAAGGTACAGGTATACAAAGACACAACTTTAAAACTGAACATCCCTCCTATACACTGAATATTACAAATCAATAAATTACGTATTGTACTAAATAAAGAAAGTTCTGAAATTACAAAGTGAAACCAATATAAATTATAATGACCACTCAAGGGAGACAACAAAAGCAGCATTTATTTGTAGATGGTCTTTATATACAGGGGGGTGTTCACAAAGAGTTAAGTTTGACTTAAAGTCGCACTTAAATTCCTAGTTGCGTGCGGTATATGACACATCACCACATTGGTCAGATCATGCTCAGGGACGCGCGCTATTGGGTAATCTACCAATGGGATTACACGTTTAATACCGTATGCGCATTGGCACTTACGCATGACTTTAAGTCAAAATTAACTCTTTGTGAAACACCCCCTTGGTTCCTTAATAACATACTAGTGCATTTCAATGAGAAGCACCGTTCAAGATAAACAATAAACAAGGTCTTTGTGGACAGGTGGTTGCTAAAGCAGGTTTCACTGTACAACAGTCAAACCGCAGGTCCCCAAAAAGTGCTCTATTTTATTTCCAGTTTTGCTTGACTGGGTCAGTCTCTGAATACATAATGAGCAGGAATCCCTGGGAACATCTGATTTCCAAATGATTGAATGGACTGGTTAACATTTACTGATTCTCATGATTTATACATCAAATAAAAGAGGAGGAATTAGAGATTCATGACATACTCTATTTGTCTATGAAAAATGTGAAAAAATTGGTGAAAAATAATGTTATTTTATGAGCAAAAAATGGAAATGAAATGAAAAGTAAACGTGTAAAAAACTCACATAGTTTTATTATAAGCCAGGCTGAATTTGACATGAGTGTAAAGGGCAATATCTATACTTAACAAATATTGAAATAATATGTATGTACACCTAATGACAGGGTCAGGATCCAGCAAAATGTAACCAAAGTACACATTGTATCCTTCAAACAGTTGATTCCAGCTCTCTGATTGGTTACTTCACAAGCCCTTTCCCCAAAATAGATCAACATGTTTGTCACAGCCAGGACCATGTTTGCACAAGAGGTCAAGAGTTCACCCAACAGGTGGCATGTGGTTTCAAATATCGCGCCATAATCTTGCAGGGTGGCCTCGCCAGCCAATCACAGTGCTAGGATTCTATGGTCTTGACAATTTCAAGGATAAATTATGTACTTGGGTTGAATATTGCTGGATCCTGACCCTGTCATAAATGTATGGATGTTTTGAATATGATAATGTAAAAGATGAAACTTCAACGCTTCCATACATATGCATTTTAATAGTGGCTCATATACTTTTTATATGTCTTTTATTGACTTGAAATCTTACAAGGAAAAGTATTTTGTGTCACTATTTTATCACTTATTTTCAACTACTTATTCTTTGAATTATAACTGAAACAGGGTATGTCTGCATTGATAAACTATCCATCTATCTTTCCAGAAAATTTGATGAGCATAGCATTAATATTTCTTGATTTAATTAACTTTGAATATGACCATGCAAAACAGCCCACTGGCAACAAGGAGAGTGTGCAATTTCAGGCACTGGAAATAAAATCAGCCCTTTTTGCTCATTTGCATACGACCTGCGGTCTGACTGACAATGATAATGTTAGAGCTCATTTTTTACCAAAGATAACAACTCACCTCTTAAAATTTTTTCTTCTTCAAATAAATACAATGTAAGATAGTAAGATACCATATATAAAATATAGCTATTTAGAGTCATCGTAGACACTAAACACCACTGGGCTTTCCTTCTCGTTTATATAGTAACATAACTCAACTAATTATCAATGGAAATTGAGCTAGGGTATTATAAAGAAATCAGAAAATCTGTTATATTTTACACATAAGGAAAGTAAAAACATAAACAGTAATGATCAATACTGTTTGTGTTTACAGTATTTATACGAAATTCAATCTGCCAATACTCTAGAACTGATAAATAACCAGGATATGTACATATGTATTGGATGGCCTTAAGGTTAATATTATTTATAAGGAAATAGTGGACAAGTCCCGGAAACCAATATTAGTTCCATAAAAAGCTCTGTTATTTCCTGTCTTGGCTAAATTAAGAATCCAATATTATCATCACTAAGCCAGTGCTTATTCCAGTTTTGAAATCAGTCTTCCTATTCTATCATGTGCAAGAGGAAGGTTGAGTTCTGGGAAAGGTGAAAAATAATTTGTGAGCTTTCTCATTCCTTTTTTGTCAGTTTGGAAGAACATCATAGTAGAAATGTCCCCTGAAAAGTAATGCTCTTCAAATGTACAGTGCTTTGAAACATTGTTAAAAGTGCTTGATATTGTATTAAAATTTTTATTAGGAGGAATGGAATCCTACATGTTCTACTTTAGAACTTTTTCCAAATAACCATAACATACATTACTGGATGACCTTAAGGTTAATACAAGGAAATAGAGGACAAGTCCCAAAGGGAAACCAATACTGTTTGCATACTGACTCTGTTATTTCCTGTCTTAGCTACCGTAAATCAAAGTTAATGTACAGTTTTGGTAAGCCCTCAAAAACCTTTCTTCAGATTACTTTGATTAAACGATAAACAGGAAGGATACATGTACCAGCATATCTAAGCTATATATCTAAGTGAAGTTTTTTCCTCAAGTTAAATATTAAACATTTGAGAGGTGAAAAATAATTTAGATACCAGGAAAGGGATCTAAACTTCTACATGTACAACGTGTACACACAAGTTTGTAAAACCTATTACATGTACATGTACCGTGTATGCATGTCACGCATGTCACACACACTATCTCCATGTGGAGCATCAAGATTGCTGTGCGGGCAGCCGTGGGTGTGGACGGGTCCTAACCTTGGGCAGTGTATAGCCATTATCTAGCATTCCTCACAGATATTTACACTAAAATTCACTGGAAATCGAGGAAGGAATACCAAATGACCTCGTACATAAGTCTTTTTATACAAGGAGAACAACATGAAACTATATTTAACACCTTTATTTTCTTTCCAATTTTCATCTTGCTACCAAAACTGTATCACAGGTTGTATGTACATCATCATAAGTACTGTTACTTATCTGCTACAACAACAGATAATCCAAAAAAATGAAATGATCACGTTATGAAAAGAAGTTTGTTACATATCTCCTGAAATAACAGATCAAGTATAAAAAGTTTATTAGGAAAAATACCAACATTTTTTTTTCCCTGTATTCAAAATTACTATTTATTTTCAAGTAATTTCTTCCATTACAAAAAACATATCTAGGGTTATTACAGAAAATATTCTTCGCAGGCAAGAACAGTTTGCTCATAAATATTTGATGCAAGATTTATCTTTCGAAGTATGCATGTACAATGTAGTTTCCTTTACTTTGCATCCGTTTTCCTTTAACCCTTTCAAGACAGGAATTATTTCAGGGCTAAATTGAGCACATTTTGTTCTTCAAATTGGCAACAATAATATTTTTCATTTAGTACTACAGGATTGTAATAAGGGGTAATGTCTTTGAAAAAAATATACATGGTTAAAAGAATTGGCGAAAAGTTGAAAAAGTTGCCAATTTTGATAAAAAACAATGATTTTGAACCTCTCAATGTGTTGCCAATTTAAGGATTTTAAATCTTATTCTCCTTTTTAAAATTCCTGGGATCAAATGCAATATTGTCATATAACAAAAATGGACACAGTGTGTGCAGAAATTTTTGCTCTTTCTACTCATGTATCTGGTATATTTTTCAGGGCTCTGAATCAAAAGTTATTGAGCCAAACCACAAAATGTGGTCAATTGTCTCGAAAGGGTTAAAGTACAAGGGAAAGCCCAGGCCTGCATTGCGCAATCATCAGTGCAGCAGTTTCATTTGGTGAAAAAGTAAAAGTTGGGGCACCTTAAAGGGGAAGTCCATCCTAGTATTCTGTTGATTCTAATAAAAGCAGAAAAATTAGACAAAATGAGTGAAAGTTTGAGCAACATTAAATAAGAAATAAGATAATAAAAATAATCAAACACAAAAGCCCAAATTCACAAAGGAGGTTTAAACCACAGGTAAGGTTTAAACCTCCGTAAGTGTACTAAAATAAGTGTAAATAAGCACACATTGCCCATGCGCGCTCAAAGAAAACATATGATTGGATCGGATTTCGTGCGCACATACGCTTAAAAACCCCAAGAGGGGGTTTAAACCATGGTTTAAACCAAACCTCCTTTGTGAATTCAGGCCAAATTGGCAACTGTGTGATATAGCTTGCAAGGTCCTCTCCCATTTGCACAGGACAGAAAATTTTATAAATTTTCATTTTCTTAATTTTTGATGAAGGAATTAGTTTCTTTCATACAGGTTTTGTGTAAGGGTGAATGTACATGTATGATTTAATAATTCCTTTAGAGAAAATGAAAATTTACCCAAAAAAATTTCTACAGGGCAAATGGGAGACGATTTTGCAAGATATGCCACGGAGTTGCCAATTTATGTTCTTTTGATTAAAAGTTCAAAACTTCATAACTTTCATATTTCTTATCAGACTTTTCTCAAACATCCATTGATCTGTTTCTTTATTTTTTCTGTGTCTTTTCAAACCAACTTGATATCAGAGTGGACTTCCCCTATAAGGGGTGCTACCCCTGGCTGAGCCATTGGAACAACTTAAATCCCCTTTATCAAAGATATTTTGGACTGTAAAGTTTATTTAAAATCAAGCTGTGTGTTTTTAAAAAGGCAGAATACATATACATGTATGTGTACGTTAAATAATTGCTATTGGGACACTTGCCTTCAGGATGCTGCCCCTCACACCACTTGAAGACAATGTACTATATTTGAACAACTTAAGGTCTCCTTCCCCTAAAAATGAATCCTACATGTACCTGTAAGATGGTTACAATCTAGCAATATTGCCACTTGTGCTCTTGGGGGTGGTGCCCCAAAGCCCCCCCCCCCCCCCCCCCCTCCTTGAAGGATAGGTACCTATCTGGATGAAATTCGATCCTTCTTGCTAAAGGATGATTCCTACCCAGCCTTTAAAGAATTATATTGTCATTTTTGGTGCTCTTGGGTGTGGTGCCCCCAAGATTCACCCCCATCCCATTCGTATTAGTTTATATCCTCTTTGCCTAAGGATGATTCCTGCCAATTTTTGATGAAATCCACGAGCAAAGTTTAACTGTAGGTGATCTTTAATGTGATGAAAATGTAAAATATGAGAATTCCTTTGAAAGAGGGTTACACAAAGAAAATTCCTACCAAGATTGATACAAGGTTTCATAGAATTTGAACAAATGCTTTTTAAAGTAGAGTAAATAGTCAAAAATGTAACCTTTGGTTAAGTGCCTGGAGTACAATTGAACTCAAATGAACTCAACTGACCTCTGACCTTGACTTTTGAATTTTGTGACACTCTATAACCCTTGCATATAAGTTTATGGAAATTGAACACATACTTTTGACAAGAGAGCATTTCCATATTGTTGACATAGACACCGTCACTGCAGTTAGAAATGCGGCACTTATATCTTGCTTCCGCTATGCAGACAAGACAAAAATCACCTTGGGCTTTTTCCCCTCCATGAGATTCTGAAACCACCTCATGAAGTGCCCAAGTGAGAAAATTAAATCAGATTTCCAGCATAAATATGCAACAAATTCTAAACCACTTCAAAATTTTTATACTAACAGTACCCTTCAAAAACAAGAGGAGAGGTAGTATAATACCACAGGGGCATTTGTGTGATATGAGAATAAGCAAAACCAATGATACAACCAGGGTGTCGGGGGGGGGGGGGGGGGCTGTACCATGTAGGAGGTCATTAAGATCCTCAATCCGCAAACCTGTAAAAATGATAAGCATCATCTCTTTCCTTTTGTTAAATTCTGCTTTTTGGAACGAATATCAGCAAGCTTTGAAAATGTAACGTCACTTTTTTCTTCTCATCCTTGTCAATAAATTTGAAGATTTGAGAACCCTTTTTTGCTTGTACAAAAATTTTCGCCCGTAAAAAAAAAAATTTTGCCCGATTCATCAGCAAATTCGTTCTGAAGTGAAAACCCCCTAAGTGTATCTATTCAAAATAATCTGGCAACACCCATGGCTACATAAGGCAAACTTACAAGTAGGATTCCTGTTGAATGTCATGGTGAGTTTCTTCACATAGATAGAACCACCAGGCCTCTTGACTCCACCATGAACACACCATGACTTAATCATCGCGACAAAGGCATCCTGCAGACGTGGAGATTGTTGCCGAAAACGCAAGAGCTCCTGAGAGTTGTATCCCAGGTCGTCGCCGATGTAGGCCCAGTCGGCTTCAGTGTAGTGCTTGGCTCTTGTGCGAATGTCCCTCTCTGTCATTTGGTCTGTCAGCAGTTCAGTGTCCTGAGTGCCATCAGGCTTTGGACTAAAGAAATTAAATATCAACAAGTTTTCTCAAGTTATTTTTTGAGGTTTCATTACTTGCAATGAACATCCATTTGGTCCTTGAGCAGATCAGTGTTCTGAGTGCCATTGGGATTCGGACTAAAGAAATTAAATGTCAACAAGTTTTGTCAAGTTATTTTTAGATTTTTTTATCACTTGCAATGAATAAGCATTTGGTAATTGAGCAGTTCAGTGTCCCGAGTGCCATCACACTCCGAATGAAAGAAATTAAATATCAACACGTTTTTTTCAAGTTAATTTATCAATATCATAAACAAGAACCAAGTGGCCCATGTGAATGAGATAATTAAGAAGTCAAAAGGGTCAATTTACAATGACTTGCGATGATTGTTAGAGCCATACATGTAGTTGTGACCCAGATGAGAACAGTCTGGGAACCTGAAAGGAGGATTGTGGAATGGAGACAAAAGTCAGTCAGAATAGGCCATAGTAAACTCCCAAGACAATTATGGTGCCAAAGCAGATTGGCATCCTGAGAGCCATCGGGTTTTGGAATAAAGAAATTAAATATCCACACATACCAGGTATACATTGTTAGAGCCTGGAACTCATGGGCACCAAAAACTTAACCATAGGAATGGTCCCCAAAAATTCAGAATTTCATCATAGGGTACATAATATTATACACATCCTATAAAATTCAATCCAGACCCCAATCAATGTTTGTGTGCAGCCCTGCGTTTGAGGGATGTTAGGAGGCACAGCTGTGATACAGACAAGAATGACAGTCTTGGACCAGCACCTGAATGGTTGATTGTGGAAGGGAGCTACCTGTTACCAAAAATCAGAACGAGTCAAACAAGCCAGTCCGTAATTAGTTCATGGTACTAATGAAATGAAATGACCCCAGTTTGTATGCGTATGCGCGTTTGTTATGGTGGAAGCTCTACTTGTTTAACAAGTAAAATCATACTTGTGCACGCATCGTGTACGAAAATAAAGACAGCCTACAGAGGTCAAATGTGATCAGTACAAATGATTGAACTTCATCTGCACATGCGCAAATTGTATAAATGTATTCAATTACAAAGACACTTTATGGTCCATCAGGTTTTTATTTTTATGTTAATTTACAAGGTTTCATGACTTATGATGAATATTAGAGTGATCATCATGACCAAAAAGGGATGGGTAGTCTGAGACCATCAACTTAAAGGATGATTGTGGGAGGGAGACCTACAATGTTAACACCAATCTGACCAAGAAAATATATTCAACTATCAAAATAACAATCAATTCATTTCATTTCACACATACTTTTTTTAACCCTATTCTGACTGGGAGGCATGGCGGCCAGGGAAAGGGGGGGGGGGGGGGGGGTACAGCTGGAATTTTGAACCACCTTGTACAAAATCTGCGACTGATAAACAACCACCACAGATCATGACATGCATGCCTTTAGGTATATATTTTTCCAAACTTTTACTGATTTGTTTCTGAAAGATAAGAAATTAAGTAGACAATTTGAGAGGAAACAAATATACCGTCAACAATGCTATTCTTAATTTCAAACAATTTTGCAGATCATTATAAATGCAATTTTTGAGACCCTTGAAGTTTTAACCTTGTGTACTGCTAAGAATAAAGAGAGTGACTTCTCCAGAAGAGTCTCATTCAGACATGACACATTAAACTGCCTCACGACCTGCTGCAACAAAAGTCCAAGTGTGAATGAACGGCAAGAGGCCATAATTTATGGGGGAAAATACATGTAGCTACACAACAATGGCAGCTTTGTATACTCCCAAATCTCTGTTTTAAGAAACAGAAAGGTGAAGTGCGCTACCCTTACAGGTACATTATCTCATGTCATTTTGTTGCAGCTGCTTTTTTGTTTAAAGTAACAATAGTATCTCATGTCTGAATGGCCTTTAAGACCTCGTTCACACATAAATGTCAAAGTAAACCACCTACAAACAACCCCAACACAGCAAAATAAACAACATGAGCAGAGTGCACTTCACACTACAGCACATTACACACGGATAATTCTTGCTATGGCCAATATGCGAAAATTGCCCGGATGTAGCTTCTTCGCCAAAATTTTGTTCCACTTCTAGGACATACATGTACTTATGGTGTGCATGCAGCACTATGCAGTAGTACATCATATGCTCCTGTACAAACAGACATTGTGCCATGTGTATTTAGTTTCCTCTAAGTTACTTGTGATGGCAGCAACAAAAAAGAAGAAAAAGATACTTGAAATCATATTATCTACCTGGATATCACAAAATTTGAATTTAAAAGAGCCAAAGGGAAATGTAGCAACATCCACAGCTCGCTGATATCGTTTTTTCTGGAGGTTCATAATTCTGGAACCTTCGGAGTAAGTGCATCAAATGTTCAGAATTATGAACCCTACTTCGTTTTCAGAATTTCGAACCCCCTTCTATGAGAAATGTGTGTTTCGGAAATATGAACCTTCTG
This sequence comes from Heliocidaris tuberculata, assembly GCA_025618425.1. Classification (NCBI taxonomy): domain Eukaryota; kingdom Metazoa; phylum Echinodermata; class Echinoidea; order Camarodonta; family Echinometridae; genus Heliocidaris; species Heliocidaris tuberculata. Next base: position 37,846,281 of record CM046833.1, read on the forward strand.
AAAAACAAGTACCACCTGTTGGCAATAGCAAGAATTGTATGTATGTGCATGTGCCTTTGTTACGCACACAGCTACATTTTTTCATCACAATTTGCCACTCAATTAAGCATAAAATGGGTCTTATTTTTGACCAATGGCTTTTGACAAGATTTTCTGCATCACGTCTGAATAGGCTTTGAGGCTTAACTTACGCTCTGGAAACACGCACTGATGAGATCGTACTGGGCAACTTGGGCCCAGGGCCAGGGTTGAGCTCCACATCTCCAGAGATGATGAGGAGGATAGGCAATGTGAACAGTTTCATAACCTTCATGCTGCTTTCACATGTAGAGAGACGGGTGCATTCCAACAGCAGTCTTTTCAGAGTTGATTTAGCTGAATGATGAATAAAGTGGAAACGGTAAGAGATTGCGAGACAGAGGGCAACGAGAGATCAGTTTAGAAAATAAAGTACATGTTCAAGAGAGTGAGAACAAACAAAAAATAGAGAATCAGTAACCATGCATTAAAGATTCCCTTTTTTTATCATGCAGATGTGAGGTCACCTTAACCCTGTATGTTTTAACTTGCGCAATTCAAAAATCTACATGTATTAGACCTCAATGAACAGTGCCACTGCAAGTACATGTACCTACAATGTATATCAGCTATAAGGAAAGTATATATGTGTACATGTAAGTGCACTTACCAAGTTATGAACACGACGGACAAAGAGAGTGGACAAAATAAACAACCCCTCATTCTTTTCTTCATAATGGTTCTGGTAGTCAAGAGAAGATCCCTTCACTACTATTCTGTAAAAATAAGTAGAACATGTGAATATACGTATACATGTGACACCCGTTCTATATATTTTTACATAATAGCAGTGAAGGGACATTCTTTTGACTACCAGAACCGTTATGAAGGGTAGAATGAGGGGTTGTATATTATGTCCACTCTCTTTGTTCATCATGCTCATAGCGAACATGTTTGAGCGAAGAACCTATTCATCAATTTTCACTCAACAACTGACACAGGTAAGCTCATTATTCTCAAATCCAGATTCACTTCAACTTAAAAATGTTTCTCAGTAGCTGCATCAAAAACATGGAACAACATCAAACCCTGCATCAGAGAAATATTTTGCCACTTTCAAAAGATCCCTACAGACATATTTCTTTCCCCGGTAACCTATTAATGTTCTCATGTGATCTGTTACTTTTTGTATCTGTCTTCTTTGCTGTTGCAGTTTCCTTTTCTCTTCTAATATGTAAGTTTGTATTATCGCTATGGTACTTTCTGTTTTTAGTGCTCCTAAATATTCTATATCAGCTATTATCTGACTACCACATGTACTCCTATCCAAGAACAATGAGAGATTGGAACAATTTGCCACTGGAAACGGCGATGTCATCCTCACTGGAAGCCTTTCGTCAATATCTGATGAAAGGCAGGAACTAATCATGATGTGGTATTTTACTTGCGCCAAAAGCACCTGTTCAAATCCATGCACACTACACTTCCCCTGATGCACACACAACACACATAAGTTAAACCTGCAAGAATCTTCAGGATTGAAGGAGGCAGGAGAACCCAGAAGAAGAATCTGCATGAAAGTTGTTAAGAAAATGACTGTCCGGAAAACTAACCTGTCCGGACACAAATCGTTGGAGAGATTATTCTATGGTTTATGCATTCATACATAGCGCGTGTTAAATAAATAGCGGTTTTCTATGAATAGCGGTTCTTATGAATAGCAAGCGGACCCGTATATTATATTGTCCCGACGTTAAAATGTCAACAAAAGTCAAAAGTCTCTTGACAATTTCGTTAGTCTCCCAAATTCATTACAAGGTTATCTTCAGATCACTTATACATGTACAAGCTTATCTGTAGTGTAGATAAGCTTCAGATAAGCTTTAGTTGTACATCATGTATAACTATAAGTGTCCCAAATTATTTTTATGTCTGAATTTAATGAAATAGCAAACACAAACAGTCTCCAAAATATCTTTGGCATAGGCCACACCACGTATTAGTGGTCATACTGACCGCTACGCAGGACGAATGCAAAAATACTAGTCATTTTCTATCGCATGTACTTAAGGTATGGGGAAAAAATTAGATAAATATTTAAAATACTTCCTTTCAAATTCAGCTCTTTAAAATCTCACTCCTACCTTAAATGGCCGTTAGGAAGAACTTCTGATATTTCCAGCAAAATCCAAAGTCAAAATCATGTCCAAAACCTAAGAAATCCCCGCCAATTTTTTTCGCGATTGCATGTTGTTTTCCTGCTGCCGATGTTTTTAGACTAAATCGGCCAAAAAAATTTGTCCACATGAAACTCGGTATCGCGTGCACATCGATCTCTACGATCGCACATACGGAAAATCGGGAATTACGTGTGCGCGATAGGAACCGAACTTTTAACGACCGAATTTTTTAGGGGGAGATGTCAGCGCTCGCGGCGATCAGGAAATATACACGATGACCTGCGATACCCCGTTTCGCCAGAAGTGACAGAAAATTACGGATTTCATTTTTGGAATTATCTTTTCCAACATCGGTGAGTTGAATTTATTGTATTTTATGAATATTTTGGTGTCGTGTTTTGTAAATTAAATGCCAATTATGAGTGAATGTTGGTGAATTTTGTGCAGTGGTGTTTTGAAAGTGTCGAGGTGGATGACTGCCTAGAGTCTACACACTAAGTATAGTAATGTCGCTATGAGTGGCATAGGCCTAGGCCTACTCATGATATAGGCTATTTATAGGCCCATGTTCGGCATGAAATTTGCTAAATAAAATTGAATTGAATTGAATATCGGTCGTGCGCCTCTACTGTAAAGGCGCATGTGATTACGTAATAATATCAATACGTGGTCCCTCCATATATGTTTTCGTGTGGGCCCAGGCCCAGCTCAGTCCCAGATTATTAAGATAGCTTACATTTGACTGGCAATTTCCCTTAAAAATCTAGATGATTTAGTTTCTCACCCCAAATCCAATTGTACTCCTTTCCCTTGTTATATTTTTGCCACGAACATCAATATAAAGCTTGATCATGAAGCCAGTACTTTCCGTTTAAGAAGAACTTGATGGCGGACGTCTAGTTGTTTGCAAACATTGCATTTAATTAATTCGCTAGCTATTAGGTGACTATAAACGAGAGAGGGCGTTGGACCAATCTGAATCTGAATTTAGGATCTCTATCATCTCGATAATCTCTATAACTAGCTCTGAATTTTTGCATGTTGATTTTTTAACTTGAAACTATACCTTTTATTTTTCATTATTATGCAAATTCATTCATTATACTTCAGAATGCAATGGCATCACTCATGATATTGTGGATCCAAGAACTGAGAAGGGCGCAGAGGCATCGGCCCCGGGCCGGGGGGGGGGGGGGGGGGGGGCGGATCTTATAATGCAAATAGGTGTGGAAGTGGTCCTACCGTCTCCTTGTAACATTACTCCCCCCCCCCCCCCCGTCTCTCAGATTCTCTTTGACAACCAAGACTGACGTATTTTATCAGGCCCTAACCCTGTTCACTCAAGTTCGTGAAAATGAAAAATAAATAATGCAAAAAGAGCCCAAATTAGTTGCTTATAAATATCACCTCAGATATACAGCTGCATGCAGGCCTATACAGCGCTGTATATTCTGCTAAAGTCGTTTTGAAGTTATTTTTTTTTAGCTACATAAGTAGTAGTGGTCAAGCATTTTGCATTCCCAAAGAAAAGATATCAGTGGGTGAGGAGTGGCAGACATGGGATAGGTACAGATCGACATGCATTGCCCCTCGACCCCTTTCAATTTTTTTTTCCCACATCCAAAAATAACCCCCTCAAAAAAAAAAAAAGATTAATGGAAGTGTAGGGTCATACTACTAAAATTCCTCAAAGATTCCTCAATTAACTATTGCTTGTGTTATATGAATGTCATTTAACTTCCACCCATTTGTATGCTTTTGTGATTTATTCTTTTCAGGCAGCATGAGAACATCTTCAGTGAATCATGGATTATCATTTAGATGCATGTTAGTGAAGGTGAAGAGTCAAAATTTAAACACACAATTTCTCGATAATGCAGATTCTTTTATTTCAGGGCTCAAAAAGCACGCGGGGAGATCATTAGAAAACAAAGCCATTTACAACTTTAAAAAAAAGAAGACATTCCTGCAATTTTAACAATGTATTACCGTGTATTTATAAAGTCCATCCCCCCCCCCCCCCGCCCGCACACATACACAAAAACCAAAAGAATGATGAAATATGTGCTCGGTTTTTCGTATAGGCTAGGCCTTATACCATCGGAATCAAACTATGTTTCATTTCGATAAGCCTTACATTGATATTGATATATATATATATATATATATATATATATATATATATATATATATATATATATATATATATATATATATATATATATAGCCATAATGGCTATAAGCCTTACATAAGCCTTTCGATAAGCCTTACATTGATATTGATATATATATATATATATATAGCCATAATGGCTTGAGGTGAACCTATAAGAAACCATTAGAAAAAAAATGACGGTGGTAAAAAAAAATGTCGTTGAACACTAGCTATTGATTGATTGATTGATTTATTCGCAAAGCCTCCAACATATATAAAAATAAAAAGAATATCAGATCAAAATTAAGTAAACTTGATCAGGATAACCCACGAAAGCTCGAGAGTTTATTTCCAGAGGGGTCCCCGACATACAAAATTAATAAGTTGAAATTGTATTATTTATACAGATTAAGAATTTAAAAAATGTTAATAATGATAATAATAACTACAACAAAATTAAGAAGAAGAAGAAGAAGAAAAGGAAGAAGAAGAAGAAGAAGATGAAGAAGAAGAAGAAGAAGAAGAAGAGGAGGAGGAGGAGAAGGAGGAGGAGGAGGAGCAAAAAGAAAAATAAAGAATATGTTGAATCTCTAAAACGTACACAAACATATATATACAAAATTAGACAGTATGAAACTGGCAGAGAAAAGAAGTGTTCTGCTTTCAGGCTATTTCAGTCATATACCATATCATTCGCTTCTCTCCTCTGACTCTCAAGTGATAAGGTATTCCCTTAATTTCCTCTTAAAATGAGCAAAGTTTTCTATTTCGTTTATTATAATCAGGAAGGGAATTCCAATGTGGCAATGTAATAAAACACATTTCCGATACTACCTACTCTTTCCGGCAGCAAGTTAAAGTTGAATATTCTATTTCTTGTATTATAATAATTCGTCACCGTTTTCACGAAGTGGCCTCGTATAGTGCGCGCAGCGACAAAAGTAGATTTCGAGAAAAACGCATTTTAAAAGTTAACGTTATTCAAATTGTGATTTCGGGGGTTAAACGTAAATTTTCCAGGATTTTTTTTTTATAACGAATTAACGACATAGTACAGAATTTAACTATTCTGCCCATATACTTTTTGTTTACAATAAATACATAATCAAGAGGGTATGCTGTTACAAACTGTGGGGACGGTTTGTGAAAACGACGCGTATATGGAATACGCATATTTTCGTTTTCACGAACCGTCCCCACAGTTTGTAACAACATACCCTCTTGATTATCAGCTCAGTATGTATTTATTGTAAACAAAAATTATATGGGCAGAATCGGTAAATTCTGTACTATGTCGTTATCAAAAGAAATCCTGAAAGATGTACGTTTAACCCCCGAAATCACAATATGAATAACGTTAACTACCGTTTTCACGAAGTGGCCTCGTATATAGTGCTCGCAGCGACAAAAGTAAATTTGGAGAAAAACGCATTTTAAAAGTTTACGTTATTCACCTTGTGATTTCGGGGGGATAAACGTACATCTTCCAGGATTTCTTTTGATAACGACATAGTACAGAATTTACCGATTCTGCCCATATAATTTTTGTTTACAATAAATACATACTGAGCTGATAATCAAGAGGGTATGTTGTTACAAACTGTGGGGACGGTTCGTGAAAACGAAAATATGCGTATTCCATATACGCGTCGTTTTCACAAACCGTCCCCACAGTTTGTAACAGCATACCCTCTTGATTATGTATTTATTGTAAACAAAAAGTATATGGGCAGAATAGTTAAATTCTGTACTATGTCGTTAATTCGTTATAAAAAAAAAATCCTGGAAAATTTACGTTTAACCCCCGAAATCACAATTTGAATAACGTTAACTTTTAAAATGCGTTTTTCTCGAAATTTACTTTTGTCGCTGCGCGCGCTACGCGGCCACTTCGTGAAAACGATGACGAATTATTATGTAAGTCATTAACAAGACTGAAGTTGGATCGAATATAATGATTTGACCTAGTACGATATATTTCATGCACGTGATGCAATACGACTTGTTTTGATCTTTGGTTGACTTCAAGTGAAACCAGCTTTAGAAAGTTCGCTGTACACATGAGTTCTGGGACCAGAACAGCTGATGAATCTCACCATTTTGTTCTGTATAATTTTCAACTTCTTTTGATCTAACTTGTTTATGTTACTCATGGGCCGTAGAACCGGGGGGGGGGGGGGGGGGGCTGGGGCTGCAGCCCCAATTTTTTTTAGTAGACACGTTAAAAAATCTCGGAAAAAGGGCTCGAGAATTGTCCTTAATGAGTGAAATTGGGGTCCACTCGCTATTCATAAGGACCGCTATTCATAAAAAAACCGCAATTCATTTAACACGCGTTATGAATAGCGGTCCTTATGAATAGTTATGAATAGTGGTCCTTATGAAAGGAAGTCCTTATGAATAGCGAGGTAATTTGTCTATGGTTTGCTCGCTAGGTAGAAGGACCGCTATTCATACAAAATAGCTATTTATTTAGTCACGCGTTATGGATAGCGGTCCTTATGAATAGCGGTCCTTATGGCTAGCGAGGTTACCCCCATCAGATCAGCCCCCCCCCTCACTTTCAAAAATGCTCCGCGGCCACCATGCAGGTTTAGCACAGTCAAACAAACATTGAATAAGAGCAAAACAGAGTATAGGCCTATACGTCATGCTATTCATTCAACTTTGATATCTGTACAAAAATTTCAGACGAGAATTTGTTTTTCAGTTTTACAACTAATTCTCCTATGGAAGAAAATGAAATCGCGCTAGCCAACTCAATGACTTATACTTCACATATTCTTTTCTCTGGATTACTTGATTATTGTGTGTCACTTTTAATTCAAATGACTTTTTCGAACTATACATTCAGAACAAAACAAAATGCTTTCTGTTTTGCCCAAATTTAAAGAGAGCTTATTATCAGTCATCCCAGTGGCGGATTTAGGGGGGGGGGCACATCCGGCCCGTGCCCCCCCCCCTTTAGAAGAAAAGTAAGCATTGTGACCTCCTTTTTTATTGTGCCCCTCCCCCTTTTTAAACAATCTTTTTTTTTCTTTTTTTTTTTCTTGTCAGAGAATTATGGAGGGGAACTGGACCCCCATAACCTCCCCCCCCCCCCCCACTGAGCGAATTTTGGAGGGCTGGCGATTTTTTTTTATCGCCACCCCCCCCCCCCCCTCACGAATACAATCATTGTCTGCGCTGAAAAGATTTTTGCAAGGAGGGAGTTTGTCTACTGAACTTGGCAGCCACATTATTTTGTAAAATAAGAATTGAATTCATTAGATATGGCCATCGTATCATGACATAATTCCCCATCGATTGTAACATATGACAGATTCTTGTTCTTTTCTCTTCGTACTTTTTAATCCTAAGCTTTTTAGATTCTGCCAAAGTCTTTTGAAATCTTGTTTATTTTCTTCTATCTTGTTTTGTAAGTGTTCGAGTTTATAGCCCTTTTCACGGCCTCTCTTTGGACCATATTTCTTATACCTGTATCTTTCATAGAGAGCGTCCCATCTTTTGCTCTTTTCGTCATTTTTTTTTTTTTTTTTTGTATACTATATTTCTCTCTAGTCACCCAATTTTCTGATCTTTGTTTTATTCTTACCCGTTTCTGCGGCGCTATCGTATTCAAAGTTGAGATAAAAACATGTTTAAATATTGACCATGCCACATTTTATACAGTCAGTTATTCCTGACCAGTCAACAGCAGAAGCTGAGGATTGAAAGTCCCTTCTGTTTATGTTTTCATGGATCTAATAGTCCTGTGATGACCTATTGCCATTCTGATATTTTTCGGTGTAAAAGTATAGGAATAATTGCTATAATACCAAGATCAATAGGTGTATACGCGCGTTGCCTCTTTGATTTATTTTATTTTCTTTGCTTGATCCAGTATAGAGAAGAACAATAGGTGCCTCTTTGATGAGTTGACTAAACCCTCGAAGACTCAACAAGTCAGTATATCCTTTAGCCATTGGCGATTTGTGAAGAAGACAAATATTCATGTCTCCTAAAAGAATAATTTCGTCATCATTCTTTAATATATATCAAGAGAATTGGACAATTTCTCGATAAACAAATTGTTTTTTCGGAGGTCAATACAGAACGCCCACAACAATTGGTTTTGTTCTTTCTATAAGCAAATTAATCCACAAGGATTCCGTATCTCCTTTACATATATAGGATCAATAATATTAAATGCAATATCATGTCTGATATAGAAACATACACAACCTCCAGAGCCAGAGGGTCGATCACGGCGTATGATTTTACATCTGTCTATTTCAATTTCTTCATCATTTATGGAATTATTTAACCATGTTTCAGTGAAAGCAATAATATATAGACGGGCTTTTTCTTTTAAAAAGAATTCTAATTTCCGATATCTTGTTCAGCATATAGACCTCACATTAAGGTGTAAGAATTAAAAGACGTTTAACGTTAAACTTTTCTTCAAATTCTTGATAAAGAGAAGTGTTTTCATCTATGAAGTTTGGCAGAATTGTTCTTGCTTTCCCTTGGTTTTTTAGGTGCATGTTTGACTGACCTTCAAATAGTTTTCTTTTAGTCTATCCTCGATTTGGTTTTCTTTCTCTATAATTTATAGACAATCGTCCGCAAAAAATGAATCCCTAAAAGATGGCAGACTACATGTTAAACAATTCAAATTCTATCAGGGCATTTATATACTAGTGACCTACAGTACTCTGATGAACTTATAGCTTGACGATCAATGTGAAACCATCTTTTACAATTATTAGAACACAGAAGGCCGTGTTGATTAGATTTGACTGGCTTATCACAGTTCCCACACGGGAACTTATATTTCCGACCGTCAATAATTTTTATATATCCCCTGTTGTCTTTCTTTGTCTTTCTTTTTTGTTCCTTTTTGTCCTTTTTCTATTGGCTCAAAACTTGAAGGGGGGGGGGGGGGCGCCGCCCAACCCATCATCATTATATCAGCCAATATGTCTATGCCTTTTTTTTTTTAATTTGTTTTAAAAATCCCATTACTTATATAGGTGGGATCTAATCAATAGACCAATGATTTTCAGCCAATTTTCCTGCACCCACCGTCGTTCAGGGTATAAGTCACAATCTTAATAAGAACCTTTTTCTTAGGCACTTCGGATCCTATATAGAGCTAAAAAAGGATCGACCTATTGTGTGGGGAACTATATTATACATATCGGTTGGGGGGGGGGGGGGGAGGCTGACAGACCGTCGTCATTGTTTCACATTGCCCGGTTCAGACCAGGGGCGGCGGAGCGTCTTTCAAAGTGGGGGGGGGGGGGGGGGGGGGGGGAGGGGGACCAGCCAAAAAGGGCACTTTTGAAGAAAAACAGGGGCACCTACAAAGGATGAACATAAAGCAAAAACGACTGGGACCATTTTATGACATTGGTATATTACCCTACAGTCTAATTTACCTAATCAACTTCATCTTCTTCCTTTTTATTGTGGTTCTGGACATTGCTTCAGCTTCCCCAATTAGCAGTTGTGTGGAATGATCTAATGATTCATGTGCGACTTTTTCCCTAATGCTGAAGTCCTTGGGGTGTGCATTATTTACAGCGATATAATGAAAATGACAACAGCTAATTAATTTGGAGGGAATGCCAAATGATCTTTTAACGTGTACATTAACCCTGTCGCTTTTCTTTACGATTACCATGATTACACCGATATCATCATATCTGCAAGCTTGATTTCATTCTACATAATTTATATACTACTAGAGCGAGTGAGCGTACGTATAGCAAGCTAGTGAGCGTACGTAGCAAGCGAGTTTGGGGATTATTTTCAGAAAATATTGCCCTTATACTTGGTGTATAAATTATGGGCACATTCGAGTGAAGGGCATTGTGCTCCTCTTGCCTCCAGCTCCACTGCCTTACATTGCAGTTGTAGTATATGGGTACCTGTTACTCTATAAAGCCGCACCGATTCTTTATAGCTGTACGTATGCCTCTTTTTGTAAGAAGCTGCAGTGGGGAAAATAGTAAGTTAATGTAAAATAAGTAAAAATGGGCACTTATCAGAAGAGGAAAGGGGGCTTGTCAGAGGTGGAAAGGGGCACTTATAAGATATGAAAAGGGGCATTTATGAGAAGAGGGAAAGGGCTCATATTAGATAGGAAAAGAGCACTTATCTGAGGTAAAGAGGGGGCACTTATCAGATTTGAAAATGGGCACTTCTCAGAAAAGGAAAATAGGTACTTATTAGAAGGGAAAGGGGAAACCTATATCAGAATTAAAAATGCACTTATCAAGGGAGAAAAGGGCACATATAAGGGGGAAAAAGGGGGCAATTATTATATTTGAAAAGGGGGGCATTAGAAGGAAAAAGAGCACTTATAAGAAAGAAAAATAGGCACCTATCCGACTTAAAATTGCATTTATCAGAAGGAGAAAAAGGCACTTATTAGAGATAAGGAGTCAATTATCAGATGTGAAAAGGGACACTTATCAGAAGGAGAAAAAAAGGGCACTTATTAGAAGGGGGAAAAGCACTTATTAGAAAGGAAATGAGGGGCACTTTTAAAGAGGGCACTTATCAGAGAGAAGGGGGCATTTTTCAGAAATAAAAAAAGGCAATTTTGGGGTACTTCAAAAAGTGGGAGGCACTTTGCCCTCCTGCCCCCCCCCCCCAGCCCCTGGTTCAGACACAGTCATTTATTTTATGCGATGCAGAAGAATTAGAGCTCGAGCTCCCTGGGTCCCCCATCCATTTCTGAGGTCCCTGTAATAAGACAAAGCCACTCTGTCAGATCAGTTGTGAATTACAACAAACAAATCAACCCTTAAACCTCCGCCCCCCCCAAAAAAAAGAGAGAAAAAAGAAGGAGTTGTCAGGTAGGATGAAAGTTTCAAACTCGTCAATTATTTCTGAGATAAAAAAGCAAAGGAAAATGATTTGCGATGCAGGAACTGCATGCTTTTAGAATATGTATTATGCAATAAAAAATGCAATAAAAACTGCATGCTTTTAGAATATGTATTATGCAATAAAAACCTTTTCAAATATGACATCAAAGCCTTTTGGTAAACCATATACCGTATATGATCGAATCTCTTTATATAAAGTGTTGTTCTGTTTTTTTGTTTTTTGTTTTTTTAATTTTTTTACATACATTATCGATATCATTAAAGGATCTCTGTTTTTGTTTTGTTTTGTTTTGTTTTGTTTTGTTTTTTTTAACAAAGAGATTCAAAGAGATTCGATTATACGAGTGTATTTTTTTTTTTTTTAATGCTTATCATTTCGGCAGCAAGTGGGTGTGTTGCCGGCCGAGATTCAAAGAGATTCGATCATACCAGTATGCCCTCCGAAGGAGGGCTAGAGACTCAACTAAAAATGTGACCTTTGACACACCATAGGCTTTGCATTGGATGCATTGTGGGAGCTTTGTCCAATTTGAACAGTGATCTAGGAGGGCAATTTGAATAAATGCTTATTCATGAGGAATGACGTCAAAAACTCGTCAAATACTGTTCGATAATTGGTTAGTGGCTCATATTAACATAATGTTTTATGTATAAGATCATACATAAAACATTTTTTTCATTCCCACAATTCCTTACGATTTGGACACGAAATAGGGAAAATGGTGGCCGTACGGGTGTTGCTACTTTTGTGCTACTTTTGTGCTATTTCAACACAAATCTCAAAAAGACTTTGTTTTTGAGAAAGTTTTGTTTTAGAAGGAGATTGTCTAGTAAATCTCACGAAAGCAGAAAATTCTAAAGTGAACATTCACATCAAAGTGAGACCGTATGATGCCTTGAAATGTAAGTAAACATCAATTTTGTTTATCGTTCCTCTTAATGATTGGGATGTGTTCGTCGTGGCTGCGAGTGAGTTCACTGTACAAAACTATTAACCCAAATCCCACCCAGTCCCCTCTCTCTTGCATGACAAAAGTAAGTTATCAACTTTGATTGAACTCTAAAACAGTCCTTTTGAATAGGGTACTGGTAATATTTTCGAAAAGATCAGAAATTTTTCCGTAGATCTGTATATTATGATAGTGCTCAAACCAAAAAAGTAAAGCGCATGACTTCATTACCGACAATCTGAGGTAGATGTAGACCTGTTCAAAATTGATCACGACACTGAATACGCAAGATCCTCACTCTGTGCCGCGCTGGGTAAGATCTCGCCCAGCGGTCTGTTAGTTTTGGGTTCGCCGATCCTGGCCGGCTAGGCTACTGCGCTTTGCCTACGAGAGTAAAATGTTGCAGGTGTCCTGGCTATGGCTAGGCCTAGACCTTCGCTTTGAACTTTGACTTTGTTTAGGTAGGGTCCAGAAAGATCTATATAGAATTTGAATGGCAATGTCTTCCGTTCTCGACCCTTATTAAAATGTTCTTTAGTTTCCGTAACCTAAGGCTGTTACTATTACTAATAAGTAAGAGTAGACAAGAGTGGTCTCAATTTGATCATTGGCTTGGGCTTGGCTGAAATAGGTCTAGGTCTAGACTCTACACCTCTTTTGTGTCGTGACAACCATTGACGAGTCCCCACTGACACTAGAGACGGGACAGTAGATCTGAGACTGAGAGTATAATCTGTGATATCTGATATAAATCTAGACAGTAGATCTATGCTTTTATTACAACCACGATCCTAAAAAATTTTTTGCAGAGCTATCATCGACATTGATAAATGGACCAAAGTAGTGGAACACAGTCACAGGGGGACCAGGACCAGGACCAGGGCTAGATCATCCAATACCGTGATAGACCCTACCTGGGCTGTAGATTTTGTCATCCACTCACTGCAGGAAACCCAGGTTGAACTGGCAAGGTAAATTTTGTTGTTGTTGTTGAAAATGTAGACATCTAAGTGTAAATTTCATTGTGGCCATATAGTTTAGACGTAGTTCTACTAGTAGTAGCTCTGTAAGATTATGATACTTATAGGGCCTAGTATTTAAACTCATTAGGCGTGTACGTGTTTTCTTAGACCCCTAATCTGTACAGTCATAATCAAATTCTGAAGTCCAGTAAATCATTTTGATTGTACCTGCTGACTTATTGAACCATTTTGAAGTTTACTGGAGATCTTGGTCTTGGTCTTGGTCTTGGATCAAATTTGTAATGGAAAATATTTACTTCTGTTAAAAGATTTAAACCTAGATTTACATTTCTATCATTTGAAGAAGAAAAATAAATTGTAACATAAAAGTAGAGATGTACCCATTTTTTCCTTCTTTAAAATCCAGTCTAAGTCTACAAGAAGTTTAATTTTCCTTTTCTTTCTTTTTGTTTTTATTTTGCAGGTTGTCCAAGGAAGCTCATCAGCTACAAAGCTTCATGTGTAGTAATGTCTTGGAGTCATAAAGGATCAAAGTATTCTTTATCTTTATTATTATTTCAAGTTTGATTTTTTTTTTTTTAAAGAGATATTTATTGCTAATTTACATAATGGCAAGTAATTAAATATTTTAAATCTCCTAGAGATGCATATATATTTCAGAGCTGGACATTGAACTATTGAATGTCAAAATATGGGTCAATTGGAAAGAGCTATTTAAAGGGAAAACAAGCAGATTTGTAAAGTTGGGTGTGTGTCGAACTTGACCAATAACTCTGACTTGGGGGGGGGGGGGTTGTATCGAGGCTATTGAATGGCCCTTATTGCAATCACTTGACGTTTTACTCTTGGACCCTTTATAGATACACCCCCAAATTTGTAATTTTTAAATACTTTGAATACTTTGGCTACCACTGATGTCCCTTTTGTAGGTCTACATGTCTATGTTAATGTGTATGTAATAAAAAAACTTGTAGTTGGTATAACTGGCCCATTTGAAACATGATTATGAGAAAGTCATTACTCTTGCATGTATTTCATTGTTTTATGGATTTCTTATGTATTCTGTTGTCCTTCATTTTTTCATAAATTTCATCCTACGATTCGTTTTTTTTTATACTATCATATAGATCAATATTTTGGTCTAAAATACGGGATAATCAATTTAAACTATTGTCACACTTAAAATACAATAAAAAACCTTTTAAGTTATGCACATTCAATTATCCCATTTTACGTAAGGCTAATGCAGTTTTAAATTCTAAATACAATCAATAAATTTGTAAATTCAAATAATTTTTCTTTTAATTCCAAAGTAATTAGGAAAGGATTTTGAAAATTTTTGCATGACTATATTATGATAAAAAATGATTTTGGTTAATCAGCTTTAATGCAACTTATGTTTATAAATTTAAGCATAAGTAGTGCATTCAGATTTAATCATGATATTCTATTTGATCTTTAACCTTGAAGTGATAATCCCTTTCATCAGCTCCTTGAAGCTATCCTGAGATTATAGCTATGATTCTATTTCTTTAAACACAAATGGTTCTAGAATCTGTAATTCGTTCACTTTTTTCATCTGTGCAATCATTATGTGCAATTAATCTGGGGTATGTTTCTAGGCAGACGAATCAGGCGCTTGGGAGTTTTAGCCCGCCCCCAAATTTTCAAAACTACCAATATTTGGACAAACATGACCTTATATCATATTGGGCAGTAAGGTGATCTCTTTGTACTTTTATGTCTTGCATATTCTGATGATAGTTTGAAAGGCTGTACATGGATATACATTACAATCCACCTATATCTGATGTCAGAAGAATATAAAATTGTTTGCAAAAAAGAATAGAAACAAAAAATAGAAATTGGTATTGCCCCCCCCCCTGCCCCATGATTTGTTGTCCATGAACTAAATGTTATAATCTGTATGTAGCATTTGAAGAGAGCGTTACTTTTTACGTTGATAATTGAGTTATTTTAATAAACATCATTTCACACTGAGAAACTTTTTCTGTTGTTTTTTCCCCATAATTTTGTGAAAGATGTGGTGATGATAATGATGCAGGCACAATAATATTATAGTATGTCCTCTGAAGTGTGATGGTGGATTTTCTGTAATACAGCCTTATGCAACCTTGGATTACTGGATGATAGACTGATTTTCGTAAGAAAGTGCTAGGTGTTGTGTGTGGGGTTTCTGTTGATGGACTCGTTTTACTCATATTACTGTTTTACTTCAGATATGCCAAATCTGCAAGGCAGAAGAGAATGAATGGGTCAGTAAAGGGAAATTTGATATTGCAGGAGGGCTACAACAGAAAAGAAAAGTGGGAAAATGAAAAAAAAAAAATGATGATTCCAATTGATGCAGGAAGTGGCAAGAGTTAATTCAATTGAAGTCTCAATCATTAAATTTTAGGGAGACAAAAGATTAAATATAGGGACCTGAGGGTGAATATTTAGTTTTCCTTTGAGGGGAAACCGTTTTGCCCTTTGTCGTGGCCAGGGCCTTCCCCTCCCATCGTGACAACATAGTGTCACTTATGATTATTAATAGGCCCTATAGCATCTGCAGAAAAGGATTAAGTCCGTGTATCCTTGAAAAACTTTACTTTAACAAAAAGCACTAATTTCTATCAATTGCAACTTGCAATGTAGTTGATCTATTGTCTAAGAGTTTTCTTAACGAGTCGCGTTGTGCCCAGTACAGCTGCCTTCTGTAAGTCGTAGACTTTGAGAATGGGAGATCTTTGTGATGAGACCCCCAAACCCCCCCCTCCCCCTCTACTACCTCTTCTTCTTCTTCTTCTTCTTCTTCTTCTTCTTCTTCTTCTTCTTCTTCTTCTTCTTCTTCTTCTTCTTCTTCTTCTTCTTCTTCTTCTTCTTCTTCTTCTTCTTCTTCTTCTTCTTCTTCTTCTTCTTCTTCTTCTTCTTCTTCTTCTTCTTCTTCTTCTTCTTCTTCTTCTTCTTCTTCTTCTTCTTCTTCTTCTTCTTCTTCTTCTTCTTCTTCTTCTTCTTCTTCTTCTTCTTCTTCTTCTTCTTCTTCTTTTTCTTTTTTTCTTCTTCTTCTCCTACTCCTTCACCTTCTTCACCTCAGACTCGGTGTTTCTTTTTCTTTTTCTTTTTCTTTTTCTTTTTCTTTTTCTTTTTCTTTTTCTTTTTCTTTTTCTTTTTCTTTTTCTTTTTCTTTTTCTTTTTCTTTTTCTTTTTCTTTTTCTTTTTCTTTTCTTTTTCTTTTTCTTTTTCTTTTTCTTCTTCTTCTTCTTCTTCTTCTTCTTCTTCTTCTTCTTCTTCTTCTTCTTCTTCTTCTTCTTCTTCTTCTTCTTCTTCTTCTTCTTCTTCTTCTTCTTCTTCTTCTTCTTCTTCTTCTTCTTCTTCTTCTTCTTCTTCTTCTTCTTCTTCTTCTTCTTCTTCTTCTTCTTCTTCTTCTTCTTCTTCTTCCTAAATCTTCTTCTTCATCATCATCTTATAATCTACTGCTTCTCATTTGGCTGCACAGCTACAGTACAAGTCTTTTACAGTTCAATTTTATGTTAATTAGTCATGAATATTCATATCTATAATTTCAATACTTTTACGCGCTGCACGCAGGCCAAAATCTGATTTTCGCTGGTACACTGAATTTTTTTGGCTTCATAGGCTAATACATGAAGTGTGGGAGCAGTGTGCACTTTTGACCCGCCGGAAATGCCCCCATGGAAAGCCGGATGCAGAAGCGGAGTTGAGCCCCCCCTGCCGAGATTCGAGCACTGCGCCCTCTCTAGTTGAAAACTGATAAATGTTGCGATATATCTTTAGAAGATCGAAAGTTACTTTTCGGAAGGTAAGGCTAGGCAGGCAGCTATAATTTAGTTTATATTTTGGATCAAAAATTTATCCTCCCGTTATTGGCTAAAAGAGCTTCACGTGATTATATGTATTTTCAACTATTTTGGAATGTTGGCAGGTAGGCATACTATTTGGGAAATTACGTCATTTTGTGACGTCATTTCCCCAAATAGTAAAAAATATTTGGGAAATGACGTCACGGCCATACTCGTGATATCAAAATCACCAACATTCAGCGGGCATACGATCGAGAGCTCGAGTGCTTACCATATAGGCGACTCTCGCGATGTCGCGGCTACTACGTTTTTCAATTTCCGATCACCTGCGATAATTTAGCGCCAGCTTTTGATAAGACATTTGTAAACATTCGATCGTCTGCTCGGTTCGAAGATGGCGGCCTCCAGTGCTCGGAGATTCGGTCAGTTTACTGACGAAGATTTGGATGATTTCATCACTTCAGTGGACAGTGAAAACACCAAGAAGCAAATCAAGTATGGACTTTCAGTTTTCCGCGAATTTTGTTCGGAAGTGGAAGTGAATTTTGAGGATTTAAGCCTCGAAGCCCTCGATGGAGTCTTGTCACAGTTCTACGCCGGTGCACGGAACAAGAAGGGAGATCTGTACACGAAGAAGTCCATGCAAGCAATTCGGTTTGCACTTCAACGTCATTTCATGAAAACTAGAGGAGTGGACATTGTAAAGGGTGAGCAGTTTTCGCGTTCTAATAAGACTTTTAAGGCTCTTCTTGTTAAACTGAAAACCATTGGCAAGGCCAATGTAAAACATTACCCCCCTATCAGTAATGATGATATGGCACGTATCCAAGCCAGTCTTGATTTAGGTACAGCTGAAGGTCTGCAAAGAAAGGTGTTTTTAGACACAATGATATACTTTGCAAACCGTGGTATGGAAAATGTAAGAGAGATGGAAGTAGATGATTTTGTTCTTCATGTGGATGGTGACATTGAATACTATACCCTTCGAGACATGCACACTAAAAACCATCAAAATGATGAACAGGAAAGTCAAGGGGGACAAATGTATGCTCTCAAGGGAAACCCTAGGTGCCCAGTTATGAACATGAAAAAGTACTTATCCAAACTAAATCCTGTATGCAAATGGATGTGGCAGAGGCCAAAGCAGAGGGTTACTGAGGAAGATGGAGTATGGTATGCCAATTCACCTTTGGGGAAATGGACTCTCTCTAAGATGACTAGTGTCATCTGTGAAGCTGCTGGTTGTTCAAAGCATTACACTAATCATTCGTTGCGAGCAACAAGCATTACTTTGCTAGACCATGCAGGGTATGCATCGAGAGATATCATGGCTGTGTCAGGCCACCGCTCTGAGACATCGATAAAGAACTATGCACGTACTAGTGAGCATACCAAGCATCAGATGTCGGATACTCTATCAGCCATTTATCCTGATAAACCATCAACATCTGCAACATCAGATGACAAAGAAAATGACGATGTTGATGGGGATGATGCAGATCTCGTACTTGATCTTTCTGACAGTCAGCTGCAGCGAATTATGAATTGCGAAGCGATTCATGATCAACAACAACAACACGCACCACCACAACCACCACAACCACAACAGGACCGGATTTTCAGAACAATGAACATGAGCCAGCAAAATCTCCAGCCCCAGCAGTACCATTTCCATGGCTGTGTTGTAAATTTTTACAACAATTAGCCATGCTTAACAAAAAACACACAAAGAAAAGGATGTAAATAGTGTAAATATGTTGAGAGTTTGAGACTATGCTTTGACTTTTCCAGACATTTTCATTGACTATTAAAACTTGGATTTCATTGAAGTTGGATATTATTTTAGAAAAGAGCACAATACCATCAGAGTGACAAGAGAGGATAAAAGGTAAGCCATTATTCTGTTTTTTCCTTTTGTTTAAATTTTTGATCCAAAATATAAAACAAATATACTCTGCCATAATTTTGAGTTTCTGGTTAAAACTATGGGCCTCGGTGCCTCCAATAGTACCATTCACTTCGGGGCTGCGCCCCTCAGTGAATAGTACTATTCTGGAGTCACCTCTTGCCCATAGTTTTAACCAGAAACTCTCAAGGCAAAGTATATTTGTATATTAATATTTCCTTTTTCATTCTGATCCTGCACACGCCGTTGAACATATCAAACCAAGCAATGAATGGTAAGCATTCTTTGACTTTCTCATGGACAATTCAGAATCTAATAATGTACAGGAGTTGGAAAGAGTCTATCAGTCACTGAAAGTTTTTGTGTGTATCGATCTGTGTCAGTGTGAGTCGAGTGAGATTGAGTCTGAGCTGAGTGAGAGAAATTTTTCGGCGAAATGAGATCATTTCCAGTACCCGCGACCACCCCATCGCATACACAGTCACAGCCTGGATGCACTCGGCTGGGGGATTTTACACACTAATTAATAAGAAGTTAGTTCTTGCTTGCATGCATGACCAACGCATTCAGTGCAGTAAGCTCGAGGTCTTGACCACAGCTGCTGCTTCAAACGAGCTGCTTATGCCTATGCTATGGTACCGGTAGCTTGCTTATTCAATAATCAGTTGCAAGCACCCCTGGCCTGAGGCTGAGGCTGAGGCTGAGTGAGGCCTGAGGCTGATTGAGGCCTGAGCCTGACTCCCTGACGCTGAGCCTGAGAGCATCAGAATCAAATAATCATAAACTTATCTTTGTCTTTTTAAGTTTAATGTTACTAGACTGTCTTTAGATTCTTTAGAGGTCTATAGAATCTAAATCTAGGCCTAATTGATATATAACTTAGAGTTTATTTGATTAACCAACGAGGCTAATAATCACTTGGGAATAGGATTATGATCGTAAATGTTTTCAAATAGTTTATTTGCCATAATTTGGACAAAGAATTGCTACAGCTAGATCTACAACTCTACTCTAACGACAACGTTAGATCAAGATCTAACAGCTTACTAAGAATCTAGACTAGATCTAGAGTAGAATAGGTCTAGTAGATCTATAGATTAGTAGAGTCTACTATTTTCCCTGAGAAACGGAAATAGGTAGACCTCTACATGTAGCCTAGATCTAGCCTATTTTAAACCACTTTAAGTTGCAATTTTAACTTTTCAGAATTAACTTACTTTAACATTTTTTTCAGACGGGGGTGTGCCGCAGCCGCCCTCGAAACAGGGGTCTAAGGAACGGACTAGAAGAGAAAAACATTAGGTCTTTGAAACTGTGGATTATACCCCCAAATCATGGTCTAAGGAACTACGTACGGCACTTAGTATAGGGATTCTATAGAGTACATTGTAGATGCTGCGAAGTGCGGCCGGTAGCCGGTGTGCCGCTGGTCCATTGTTTGTGTTGCAAAGTTACTTTGAAATTGTGTATGACATGTCATACATGTATGTGAGGGCGATGGGTCTCTGTGTGTGTAATGCAAGCGATGGACCGGCAGCACACCGTCTATCGGCCGCACGTCGCATCTAGTGCATGCATATATGCAATTGCGCACGCAAGTGAATGAACGTACGTACGTACGCGACAGCTACATGTAGCTAGGGAATGGCCCGCGCCAGGGGAAAAGGAGAGAGATGAGTACTGGCCGGGTATCTTGAGAACGCGTGAGAAGGGTGAATACTGCTGTTTATGGAAATTCGGGTATCTTGAGAACGGCCATTGGCTGTCGAAAAAGCAGCACATACCCGTCTGTCCAATATATTGAGTGCCCCCCCCCCCCCCCCGGATACATGTATGGAAAAAAGCCATGAAATAAAATATAAAAAAAAAAATCACCAAAAAACTATGTAATGAAAACTTGTGGTCAAAAGGCTATATTGGAAAAATACCGAATGACATGGAATACCTTGCGTTTCATTTTTCATAAATCTGGAAGAGAAAAATAAAAAACATGTCACAGTCAACTTGGCCTTTTGTGAAAAAAATCGAATAATTTTTCACATGCTTATCCAGTGCATTTTATGATGTTGGAATACATGTATATGCTTGATCAGTTCATATCTGTTTTAGGTAGACCAAAATTAATTAGCTACATCCATGTATAAAGAGAATAATAAAAGCTAAAAAAGATTACAGCTTCCAAATCTATGTTTTAACCAAGGTATAATCTTGAATGATCCACTCTCGCTTAAGATAAACTTCGAGTAAGAGATACTCAGCTGTACATTGCATATACATGTACCAAGAGAAGCATTTTAAATGTTTATATTTTGTGTATTTTCCCCCATAAATGGGTACATGTACATGTATGTATTAATCAGCATGGCTATTTATGATTATCTGTGCGTGATATCTAACTCCTAGCATTTTCCTTTACATGTTACATTGTGTTGTGCATGCCACTGCTAGATGCAGCTGCTTGCAAAGCCTGCATTATTCAAGATTAGCTGCATCCAAATGCATGATGATAGTGCCCCGAGGCAAGTATGCATTCATTGCTGCATGGCACGGAACGTGTTTGCTAGCAACTGTATATATAATTTATATAAAATTCATTCACAGGAGACTGTATAGGCAAGGATCTTCCATGGTTACATACAAATAGACCCAAACTGGATTTGGATGGTTTGGAAGCTGTAGTACAGAAGATTAAAATTGGATGGTAGTATATATATACATTACCTGATTTTTTAAAAGAAATTATTTGCCTGTTTTACTTTCATCTTAAAGGGCAATCCAACCTTGGTAATGAGATGATTTGTGTGAAAGCAGAAAAATAAGAAAAACTGGATGGTGAAAGTTTGAAAGAAATCGGACAAGGAATAAAAAAATTATGGATGTTTGAAAAATGAGATCACTACATCTACATGTATGCGAATCTCAAATTGGCAATTTGGTGATTCAATTGTGACATGTTTCTGGACAACTCTCCCATTTGTCGTACACAAAAATATCATTAATTTACGGTTTTCTTCGAGGTGCTTTTACCCTCGGGGCAGTACTCAAAATATATTGGAGATAGCATATTGTTATAGGTCCTTATGAAAGAAAGAGATCTTACTGAGTAATACTGTACATTTTGAAAAAAGTGACATTTTACTAATTTTGAGTGTTGGAGTGAATGGGGGAGATGTCCACAGCTACATCACAGAGACATTACCTATTCGGCCAATTTGAAATTCCCATATACATGTACATGTATGTATAGTGATTACAATTTTCAAAAATTCATAACTTTCTTATTGCTTATCCGATTTCGTTCAAATTTTCACCAATCTGCTTCTCTGATTTTTCCTCTTTCTTTCAAAGCAACTTGCTTTTAAGGTTGGATTCCCCTTTAACCCTTTCGAGACAAATGACCACATTTTGTGGTTTGGCTCAATAACTTTTGATTCAGAGCTCTAAAAAATATACCAGATGCAGGAGTAGAAAGAGCAAAAATTTCTACACACATTGTTTCCATTTTTGTTGCATGACCATATTGCATTTGATGCCAGGAATTTTAAAAAGGAGAATAAGCTTCAAAATCCTTAAATTGGCAACACATTGAGAGGTTCAAAATCGCTGTTTTTTAACAAAATTGGCAATTTTTTTCCAACTTTTCGACTAAGTTTCTAATGATGTATATTATTTTCAAAGACATTGCATTTTGTTAGAACCATGTAGCACTAAAAGAAAAATATAATCGTTGCCAATTTGAAGAACAAAATGTGATCACTTTAGCCCTTAAATAATTCCTGTCCTGAAAGGGTTAATGATAATAATATTGTGGATTTATAGCACCTAATACATGTACATCTACGATGACTCTAAGCGCTTTACAGATATACATGTATGTATCATTACCCTGGTCACTGGAGTCGGGCTTGCATGCCTGCATATTACATACACCTTCTCCACACTCCCTGGGGGAGCATTCCTGCCAGGTGCCTTTTTACAGACTTGTACAATGCTGAACAAACCTTAATGACTTTCACATCCTACCAGGTACCCATCTAAGATGAGGGTGGAGAGGAGCAATGTACACAGATAAGATGCCTTGCTCAAGGACATAAGTCTTAGTCTTTATTCGATATCGTCTGAAATGGGCCTAAATTGTGTCTTTAAATAGTGATCAATGCACAATTGCTTTATCAAAATACACAATGTAGCAAGATATTTGCCCCATTTTGTTCTTTGCTTCAATAGGCCATTTTTTTTTGTTGCTTCTAGTGAATCGCCTCTGTCTTTTATTTTCAGACTGCATTTGTTTAGGTTTCTCGATTTCTCTCCTTTTGATTCAGTTTATCATAGTAATTTCTTATAGCAAGCCTCAGATATCTGTTTTAGTGGCAGGCTACAAGTACTCTGACCAGTCAAAAAGGGGCGAATTAATGCACAGGCAAAATACATGTACAATATTTGATTATAAGTAAAAGATCATTAATCTTGTGGCCTTTTGCTTTTTCAGTGTAAATAGGGAATTACATGTGCATGCATGCACAGCAACATGCCCTCATTGGTTTGCGGCCTCTCGGTATCGCCATCTCCTTTCCTCTCTCCATCAAAACGTTGATCAGTCACAATTGCATAGAGAGTAGTGCAGTGAGGCTTCTTTTAGAGGACAGATATATAGGCTAGATCAAATATCACTCACATGAACATTGAATGTGACATGCTCCTGTGTGGTCTTCTTACCTTACGAATGATTTCGTTTAGTGCGAGTCAGAAAAAATGTTACACTTTTTAAAATGCTTATATTACAAGTATGATAGAAATATCATAATTCTTGCACCACAGTTACATGTAGATAGAATAACTCTTCCAGTCTGATTTGATACCACGTTTGTGGGGAATCAGTAATGAATTTACTGGATAGGAATCAATTAATGTGTCTTGTTGAAAACCCATTTGCACCCGACATCAACAATGCCTTGCCTGATTTGGAGTCCACTGCACAATGAGCAAGAAAGCTTAATTGCTTTCTTAATGATAATTGAGTCATAACGTTAGGCGAACCTATGAAATGGCCCCCAAGATGATAGATCTCCAGACTTAACACCCATGGACTTCTTCATCTGGGGGTTCCTCAAGTCCAAGGTGTACAGCAGCCCACCTGCAGACCTGGGCCCTCTTGCATAAAAAGTTGCTGTTAATTGCAACTCATAATATTAAACGCAAGTCCGAAAATAGCAATCCTGATTGGTTGAAACTCGAGTTGCATTTAATTTTTATGCAAGAGGGCCCTGGATGACTTGCAGCAATGAATCGTCAGAGAAGCAACCAATCTGCGAGAAGACAGGCAGACACTTTGTAAGGGCCATGGCAACAATGCTTCATCGAGCTCAGAAATGCATCGAGAGAAACGTATGCCATGTGGAAGATTGAAAGCTATGTCCAAGTGCCCAAAATGACTATGAAAAAGGACTTTTCAGTGAAGATCACTGAATGTTATGATTTCTGGCTATATTTACTTATTCATTTATTTATTGGTTCTCATGTTTATTTGTCTTGATTGTACATGCATAAACTTTTCGTTTATTGTTTGCATGAATGTTGTTGTCTCTGTTTCAGCAGGTAATCATACGACTTGGCGCAAATGAGTTTTGACTATCTTTCAAACGGTGCACTCAACCATAACAGCAACATTGAAACAAATGTTACCAAACAACAAAGGAATGTATACTTTATTCATACATGCTAAAAAATACTCTGCTAATCCCACATTTTTTAAAACAATACTCAATTTAAAGAGTGTAACATTTTTTCTGACTCACACTGTACTGTAGTGGCATGGGATCTTTAACAATCAGAGCAAACTATTTCATGATGATTTGTCCCTTTTACTTTATAATTCAATTACACATCCAACAATTGTGGATCTCTCTTTTTACTCTTCTTTCAGATCTAACTGACAGCCTTTCAGACCAGTCCATGAGATTAGGCTCAAGCTAGTCATCTCTTCTTCCTTTCAGAACACTAGTTAGTTTTTAAAATTAAATCTACACCAAGTTTTATCTCTGTTGTTCCTCTTATTTTAGGTCTAACCGACAGCCTTTCTAACCAGTCCATGAGATACGGGACAGTGAGACTTGCTGTTCCTCCTGGCTTTCAGAATATCATCCGTCTCATCTCACATGAGGTCCTACGAGAGCAACCCAGAGACAGTATCAGGTTCATTGCTGACTTCCTCCAGGATGTCCTAACCATCAGAGACAGTGAGTAACAAATTTCTCAAGTATAAGCCATTTATGTATGTTTTGTATAGATGTATATGATGTATCGGGGAAGGAGCAAAACAGCTGGTTTTTTTTTTCTTTATTGGGGAGAAAGAGCACAAAAGACATGAAAACAGCCCTTCTTGGGACCGGGGCTAAATATATCGTAATATATGCCAAAGGTTGAGGAAGCAGAGGTGTCGGAACGTCAGGCTCGGACAATGCATGGGGGGGGGGCATCTTTTGTCGGGCGGACTGACGGGCAGAAGATGCCCCCCCCCCCAAAAAAAATGCATTGTCTGAGCCCGACGTTCCGACGCCTCTGTGAGGAAGATCCTGAAACTCTCGCCCTTTTTGAGCTTGGGAAGGCTAGCGGGATTCCTGAAATCATATCTTCCCTTGCATGTATCTCGCTCAGAGTGCCTGTAGAGGGCCAGTGGGATTACCAAAATCATTTTTGTGGGTAAAATCAGACACAGAAACTTTGAACATCCCAACTTCCTTATGTTTTACATGTAGCTATTCCTTTAAAGAAAGGTCTTAAAGTCTGTAATTAGTGGAGAAATGAGAAAAAAAATTCAGTTGCTGCACATGACATAATATTTTTGAAATTCCTTGATTTATTTGAAGTTCTATGACCCAGTGTGCTTTGTGATTTCTTGAATTTTCTTTTTCTTTCATTCTTATCTTTTATTCATATCTTTACTCATTCTTATCTTCACATTTGTTCCTACTTTATTCCAACCATTTCAACTGTTCATTCTAGGCATTCATGTTTAAATGTTACATATCGTTTCTAAATCCATGCCTTTTTCTGTCAATCCATTGATCTATACATAGATCTACTTAGCTATCTTCTATTGCATTCACTGTATTGTCTACTGGGTCCTGGTGGTCCCTGTATTAAGTGTATGGGAATAAAAGAATTCAGAAGTCAATGAGTGAAATACATTCCCCTATCCATCCATTCATTTCACAACCAAGCATCCATATAGGTACTGGCTATGCTCCAGTCCTACAGGGGGAACTTTAGAGCTAGTCCAGGCCCAGTAGAGTCAGTAGAGTCGGAAGGACAGGTCAGCCGTATCAGAACCACAATAGTTCATACCTTTTCTTCTTGTGCATCCATTTCAAAAAACAAAAAAAAAAGTTTCAAGTATGTATCCATTTCTTAGTGCATGCCCTTTTCTTTGTATTCTTTGTATTCTTTGTATTCCATTTATTCCTACATTTGTGTATCGGTCTTTGACTTATTCTTAAATTGTAACACATTCCCGGAACATATACATGAATTCCATTTTGCATCCATTCACTTCATGACCATGAAACCACGCAGGTACCGGTTATGACCCGGTCCTACAGGGGGAACTTATCGAGCTAGTCCAGGCCCAGTACAGCCAGCTAAGAAAGGACAGGTCAGGTTTATCGGAGCAGCAGACTAAGAGGCCTGTACCCCAAGAGGGGGACGAGACAGGGGGCGAAGCAGGGGGCGATGCTGCTCCTGCTACCAAGAAACTAGCTACAGGTATTGTGATGCATAAGTAATGCAACATTAGCTCCAGTGACGTTTGCTCTGGGATACATGTACATGTGTATTTTTAAAAAGATACAGGGGTGCATTTGGGTTTTTAGGTTTAGTTTTGTATAGTGTTTGGTCTAGGACTAAGGTTATGGAATTTGGTTAGCATAGGAAATCGACCAGGGAGAAATTGTCACTGGAGCATGGGTCGCATGCCTATAAAAAACTCATTGAAAGGGGACTGTCATATTGTCATAATGTTGTTTGATTCAGAGTCCCTTAAAAATAAATACAAGCTGCATGATGAGTAGAAAGAACAAATATTTCTGTACAACCTATGCATATTTGTTTTATGAATCCAGGAATTTTAAAAAGGCAAATATAAGCATCAAATCTTTAAATCAGCAATACATCTACAAATTCAAAATCAGTGTTTTACCATGAAAAGTTAGCTTTTTCAAAAGTTATAGTTTCTCTCTATGTATTTAATCTAGTTACGATACGCTTTACTAGAGAGCTGATCCAACAAAAGAAATATGTGAATAGTGCCAATTTCTAGAAAAGAATCTGTTCGCTTGCATACATGTACCCCTTTTGACAAAAAACAAAAAAACAATCCTGAATGGATGAAAAACAGTGCTATCTTAATTAGATGTAAACCTGTTCATAGTTTTCATTCACCATTCTATGTGATTCATTCCAGAAGCATGTATTTTGAACCCCGACCACTCGTATTTTATCCTTAGATGACAGGAATTGATAAATGATTCAAGTAATCAGACTTCTTCAAATTGGCAACATGTATTAGTACATGTAGTATTTTGCCTTTGCTCCTATACATTTTTTGCTGCTGTTTTTTTAAAATAAAAAGGTTGTGCTTCCTTCTAAAATGATATACATGGATGGAAAATATGTCAAAACGTTAAAAATACCCAGTTTGTATGGGAAAACGCAAAATGTACATGTAGGCGATTGATTCAACAGTGCTATCTCGTTAAGATGTTAACATGTTCAAAGTTAACAATCAACCTACATGTATGTCACTGCGATTCTTCCTGGAGCATTTTATTCTAATGTTGATTTTTATCATAGTATTGAAACCCTTATCATTAATAGAATTTTGTGGAATGGCTCTATTGGCCAGCTTTTCTTTCTACAAAGAGGCAACACTAGTATTTTTCCAATACCTGCATGTATTACTACATTTTTGCTATCAAAAAGCCATGCAATCTATATATTTAAATCTGCATGGAAGATTTTACACTTTCTTATGTATCTGGGACATGTTCTCTAGGGCTCTGTCGAAAATTACTGAATCAAACCTCAAAATATGGGCAGTAGTCTTGAATAGGTTAAACCATGTGCTATCTCAATTAGATGTGGATTTGTTCAAAGTTAGCATTCCACCTATTTCACTGTGATTCATTCCTAAGGCATGCATTTTACTCTTTGAGTTTTACTATGGCATTGGAAGCCAAATTGCTGTTATTCAGTAAAATTGGTTGGTGATGATTCAACATTTTCTCTGGCGACACTTACTCTGACAACAATATCCCTGGCATCATTTGCTCCAGACTTTATTTAGTCAAAGATGTAGGATAAGGGCTTCAGTTGTGATTGGATTGTAGGTTAGGTATATAGTGAGCGGTATTTTTTTTTTGAAAGCTCCATGTAACTGACTCTTCCATCTTCGCCATTTCTCTTTTGCCAGAAACGGTGTCAACATTAGTCAGTGATGTCATTGAGAATGCTGAGGGATTGGCCAACCAGGATGAAGAGGTGAAGGAGAAAGAGGCAGAGCCTGACCAGTCATCTGCTGTGGGTTAGTAGAACTGCTCTATGGTTATAGAATGATACATTAATCCTTTAAGACTTGTAGTCAAGAAAAGTATTGTAAGATAAACATAAAATATTCAGGGGTTAAATCTTGACATTTGAGATAAAGACATACATGTTAAGGGATCAGCTGCCTAAATGAAACTGAAATTTGATAATATTACCAATTTGAACAGCGCAAATTTAATGATAAGAAAATATACTAGATAGACTGATTGATGAAATCTATTATCATAATGATATACTTTATATCAAATGTGAATTGCATGTGTTCGATATACAGCAGAAACTGAGGCTGTGCCAGAAGAAACCCGGGTGACACCTCAGGAAACTGAACCAGCACCTCAAGAAACTGAAGAAGCACCGTTAGAATCTGAAGCAGCACCACAGGACACTGAAGAAGCACCATCAGAAACTAAGGAACCACCTGCAGAAACTGAGGCAGCACCACAAGTAACCGAGGATGTAGAACCTAGAACCACAGAAGAGGGTGGAAGCAGCACAGGGGAACCAACAGAACTGCTACAGGAACCAACTGAACCGATACAGGAACCAACTGAACCGACACAGGAACCAACTGAACCGACACAGGAACCAACTGAACCGGCACAGGAACCAACAGAACAGGCACAAGAACCTTCTAACACGGAGAAGGAACTGAGCATCACGACGGAAGACCCTTCAGAGGCAACCTAAGATGACAGAAGACACTGATCATATTTTAATGTTTTCTTTAATGCAAATTTATGACCATTTATTATAAATGAACTTCCAAGATTCCATTATCTGTTTTTTATTCTTTGTTTCATAAAATAACATTCATGAGAATGAACTTCACATTGTGTTTTCCAGTTTATGATTCAGGACAAAATGAATTTGCAGTCAAAGATAAAGTATCCTCATCGTGTTCAGCATTTGCTGCCAATTTTACAGAAATGCATTGTTAACATTTCCAGTTACCGGTACTGTTATGCTGTTTTGTATCATTATGAGGGCTTGTATTGCTTTTAAAACCAGCATGTGTTATTGTGCTTAATGTCATACTGTGTATTGTTTGTTTGCTTTCATACTTGCAATCTTCATTCTGACAAAATGTTCTTGAAATGAAAAATCCATTAAAAAGTATATGTGACATAGAGATGATTAATTAGAAACGCACATTGACTGGAATGCATTTCTCTTGAAATATGAAACCTTTTAGGAAATTTTGAAATTTTATCTTTTAGCACAAGTCAAACAGTTATTTATCTATAATTTATTTGTCATTATCATTTTGTTTTGCTGCAAGATTCTAAGTAAGCTTATTCGAGTGGTTTGAAACAGATTGATACACAACTTAATAGCTTCTACATGTATATTTTGAAGCAAAAAGTCTTCAATAAAAGAAACAAAATTATGATCTTTTGCTTTTGTATACTGCATATCACACACAAAAGATAATAAATATCCTTAGTACTTCCAAAGCGGTTGGGTATTAATTAAACACTCTGGTGCTTTATTCATCACTTGCACTTAGGGTAGGCGTATTTGTATCAGTATAATTTTGATATCTTTAAAAAAAGTTTTTATTTTCAGTCAAGTTTTCCTTTTTTAGCTCAAGATTGTACCCAAGAAGCAATTGGAAATGTATGTGAAACATGTAAAAGAAAGTACAGGTACATATTTCAAGTTAGTGTTCTTTATACTTCTTCACATTTGCTGTGGTGAACCATTTTGGTCTTTTGTGGAGGTTTTTTACTAAGCGTACTGTTCTTCACATTTTGTGTATCTCATAACACATAGAAAAGTGAGTATGCACAGGACATTTCTTGCATGTAGCTACTTTTCTCATCCCCACTTGAAATTCATGAACATGTTTAAAAAAGGGCACAGTTAACTGCAGCTGTTTACAACAGCTTATGTGAACAGGCCTATTTAGACACCATCTGTATTTTTAATGACATGCAAAATGTAAGGGGGCAAAATCCAAGATTCCGCAGAACACTTTAAAAGGATATGATTATATAGTAGTTCTGAGATATTGTCTGTTGCGCACCGGAAGATTTTTAAAAATATTGAAAAATAATCCTGGGAAATAGGATGCTTGTACTCATGGAGTTTGCACATGCAAGCCCAAATCCGCAGAAAAGTTGCAAAAGTAGTGAAACTTGAATATGAATAGACCCTATCCCCAGGAAACAAGCAAAAGTAGCAAAACTGGTGTAAAACGATGACGATCGTAAAAAAACAGTATCACAATATTGCGCTGTTGTGATTGCGATAGTGAATATATTTCATTGAAATGTTTAGGGTAGGGGAAATATTTAGGGTAGGTCGGGTTACACTAATACAGCATTCTTTTTTTTTGCCCAACTCTTTGTAAAAGTTTGAGTTAACAAGCTTCTCGCTCTCAGTAGGCAATATTTTAACATGCAAAGTACACTGTAAAAAATGCCATTTGATAAAAATGTTCCAACACGAGGGTAATGACATGATATATGTGTCTGACCAACTTCTGAGGATAAAATGCAAAAATCAAGTAATTTTTGCTTTAATAATTTGTGCTAAAAGGTGAATGTTATTGGGTAATGAAGTACCAAAAAGTTGTCAGGGCACATCATTATCATCATGTTGGGCATTTTTTACCCGACATTTTTTACAGTGTATGCATTTCTAATTCATTATTTACAATTGAAGAGCTCAAGTCAGCAATGCACATCTAGATTGGAATTGTGTGTAGATCTTCCTTCCCATTTTGACAAACTTTATTTGACATTATTGCCTAAGCTATATGTGGTGCTTACATATGAAAATACCAGCCTAGTGCAGTGATAAGTTATGCACTGGTCAGTATCAAAATGTAACAGTATTATAGAGATCATTTTCTCATTCCTTTTATGTCAGTATGGAAGAAGGTCATAATAGAAATGTCCCCTGAAAAAGATTGCTCTTCAAATGCTCTCATATATATGACAAGAAATAGCAGAAGTGTTCAGGCCTAACATTCATGCCACACGTGTGTGCAGTCCCATATACTCATTTTTGTGTGTAGTGCATGTGCTTTTCAGCGAGATTGGGTCAATTTCTTATCATTTTGATGATTCCAAAACCTTCACCAATCCTTATGTAGATAAGAACAACCTTTCCCGATTGTTTTGAGATCGTTTCTGTAAGAGTGTAATTGCATGACCAGAATTGAACTTTACCTATAAGGGAGTATAGTATGATCTTTTCGAATATATCCCAAAAGCTCTTAAAGGGTTATTCACACATGACGCTGGAAACTCTGGCAGATTTTTTAAAGATGTGTAAATAAATGGCAGGTGGGGACTGAGTTGGGATGAAAACGAGAGTAGCTGCTCATTATAAAGGTCTTACACATACTCCCTTATCTGTGTGTTATAAAATATGTGAAGCGCAATATGCTTAATAGAACACCGCATTGATTTACCTTGCAATATGTGAACTGCACTCTGAGGATTTCATATGCCACATGCTCTGGCAATAGTTTCACTGCATTCAAATTTCTAATAGCAACTGACTGAGTAACTTCAACGACTACACGTGTATATCTAACTTAAAATTCTTTGCAATGCAAGCCCCAAATATATATCTCAAACAAAATAAAATATGAAATAAAGGAAATGTAGTTGGGGCAAATGTTGAATCATCATATTGACAAGAATGTAACAAAGGAAAAATTTTTTTTTTGTGGAGGAATTAATGGATTGGAATGAAGTTTTCACATTTGAATATACATGTACTTCAGGAAACAGACTTTGGAGCATTTGTCAGAATTGCCTTCTGCCAGCTAATGTTCATGAAATCGGATGGATGGACTTTGCTTAACCCTAACACATGAAATCATAGTTGCCAACCATTTCTATTTTGGAGGAATGATTCTTATTTTTCAGTCTTTAAACTAATGTTCCAAACCTTAGATTCCTCTATTTTTCTGAAATTTTCTGTCTACATGTTTAAAGCATGCAAAGTACACTGTATTCTTAATTTTGCCTTGAGAAATTCCTAATATTAGCTTTGGAAGGTTGGCAGGTATGTGAAATGCACTGAAATATGCCAAATTTATAACTTGCCAATGATATTCTTACATATATTTTATTAAATTTATATTTGCTTATTTGTTTGTATGAAGTCATTTATATTCATCTGCTTGAAAAAAAAATATACATAAGAAGAATGTTTGTAAATGAACCCACCTGGAAGAGCTGAAATATGTAATTTACATGCACTCATTCTGCTGTTGTTAAATTTGATTATATCTATCAAATGTTAGTTACAAATGAAAGATTAAATAAAGCTAAGTTTTATCTCGATGGAATTGGACAAGAATTTTTCATTTCGATACCTTGTTGGGTTGCCTATAGAAATGAACCTTTAATTGTATTTCAGCTCATTGTTTCAATAATAAGCGTTACACTAGACTAATTGTACATCATGACATTATGACTATCATAATATCCATTGGCCACGTAACTGGGGAGGGGCTGCAGCCCCCCCCCCCACTTTTTTTTAGTAGACATACGTCATAAAACCTCGGAAAAAAGGTTCGAAAATTGTCATTAAAGAGTGAAATCGAATCAGCCCTCCCCCCACTTTCAAAAACGCTCCGCGGCCCCTGTCATCAGCATCATCATCATCAGTATCATCATCATCATTATAATCATGATTCATTTTCAGGAAGTGTTCGAGAATCAGAACCAGAGTGTATAACATGCACAAAGGAGAGAACATTAACAAAACAAAACAAAATACAGAAAAGAGAGAGAGAAGAGAGAGGAAAAAAAAGAACATGCGTAAAAGATGAAAAGCTATAATAAATACAAATTATGAGAAATAAATTGGGTATAAACAGACTTCTCACTGTAAGTTAAGATCACAATATATTTATTGTCACTACTTCCGCACTAATATTTACATTCATATATGGAATTTATGTCACAAGATCGATTCCATCTGTATATTCTTGAACATTTTATTTCCCCATAGCTTTTCTTTTCACAGAACACTTTTTTTTTGTTGCGCGCACATCTAAATTGGTGCTTGACTATTTCATCTTGTACAATTATACATGTATGCATGATCAGTATTATGATTATATACTTAATGATATGATTTTTATTTGATTTTTGCCAGAATATTTGAGAAAAATTGTTAGCAAGAAAACTTGCACGACACTTTTAGCTGCAACAAACACATTAACATGTACATGTACAAACAGTTCATTTATAGCAGCTGCCTACCATAAAGGAAATGGTCTGAAATCTACAATGAAATATATATTGGCAACTGATTGAAAAGAATGAACACAATATTGCAGTGAACATTCATAATTCAGTTTTTAGTGACTGTAAGTCGAGAGGACTACGTTTTATCAAGCAATCATTGTCAGTCGAAATTTCAAACTAAAAAAAATCTAACCAAGTTAATGGGTTAAATTATAAGAGACAATGGCCTGTATTCTCAAAAGGTCCTTAAGTGGTAGATATTTGCCATTGAATTATGGTGAGCCAAATGTCATCCACTTTTAATCCTACAAAGTCACCACAGACTCCCTCTCAGATAGTTCTGGAACTAACCTCACGATAGAATGGATTTCTGATGCTAATTTCATGCCAGGAAATAATTTTGTTTCTTTATTTGTTACATAAATAAAGTAATTTATATGGGACTTCGGGGTTGACAAATAGCCTTCCATAAACCAGCAGCCTAAATTAAGCCAGGCTTAAATTGGGCCACTTTTGAGAATACAGGCCAATATCACCAAGAAGAACAAATTTTGTGAAAATGCAGCTTCTTTCAAACTTAGCCCTCTTAATACAATGCAGTCATATAAGGAATAATTACATGCACAAGCACAATTTAATTCTATACTGTGCCAAAATAGAAAACTACTGGTTTGGTCCATTCAACTGAATAAAATTACAAGGTTTCTAAAGCAGGTCCATATCATTTTAAAGAACTGACCTTCAAAATAACATTACAGCTCATTTCATCCACAGTAAAATAATTTACTTCTCTCGAGTTATCAAGGTATCATTTACGATGATTCTAATTTTAATACAGGGTATAATATAATTCCTTAAAAAAGGTTCTGAAATTATTGTATTAGTCTGAATACAGTAACTTATCAACAAATCTGGTAACTGTTGAAGTTTATAAATGAAAAACAACATTTGGCAAGATAAATACATTTATACAACTAAAAGCAGTAAAATCAGAAAAAACTCAGCAGAAAAACAATGTCTCTGCACTGAAAGATGTACATGAGGTAACTTTGTGGATAATCTGCATGGATTTTCTTGAGTGAAAAGGTCAATTACTTGAAAATAACGGATAATATATTTCATAACTTTGGCAGCAAACTGAAAACAAATTTGAAATGTATATTTTGATAAGGAATAAAAGAACACTGAACTGAGCTTAGAAGCGCAGCAAAGTTCTCCCGTAATTATGGCAATTAAACTTGGCAAAAAGGTAATACTAATAATACAAGAAAACAGATGTAAAGAAAAAAAAGGATGTACTATGTGCTCTACAGATTTATCATTTGTCCTTAAGTTAAATCTCTGTAGTCTACAACAAAATGACCTTTCTGAATCGAAAAAAGCCCCTCCCCCCCCCATAACATAATACCTAGCATAAAACAAGAGAAGAACTGATATCTTGGGGGAGGGGCAAGCATAGTCCACTGCCTGGACTGCTCTCTATCCCCGTCCATCCATGATCATATCGTATGTATGTGTGCGCCGCTCACACATCAGCAGCTATATAGCCATATCATGTACACGCATATTACACGCTTACGGACATAGAGCCCGGGGAGGGTGAATTTGTGGGGATGTACGGATCAGCGTGCGCACGCATGCATTCGAAAAAGGTGAAAGATTGAAACGACCATAAACTGGTCTAGGGTAAGCACAGAAATAGTACTGTTGACATAAGAAAAAAAAAATGGAAAAATATCTTCCTACAAAACAACATAATCACTAGTTTTTTCCCTTAGTATGGCATTGTTTTCTATGCAGGCATAAATCAACGTTTACATTTTCGCAAACCACAAAAAGTGAAAGGAAATGAATATCAGTACAACCAATATGAGAAAATGAGAAAAATAAGGCTGTCACAGAGTTTTCTCCATAAGTTTAAAGAGATTGTTATCATCTAAGAAAATGTAATATCAAGTGTGTAAACAAGGAGATGAAATATTCAAAATATCTAGTAAACCATTTGATTAATACATATTTCTGAGACATTAAATATACGTACCTTAAGTTTAAAATGTTCAATTCAACTTCATGTAATATACATGTAGAAAACTGAATACATTTTTAATTGAACAATCTAGCAAGCAGTACATGTAATAAAAGCATACAGAAAATATGGCACTTTTTCCCTGATATGAAATCAATTACGATCCCTAGTAAATACCTAAAGGGACATATGATTCATTTGACTCGCCCTGCCAAGTACTAATTTCCAGTGATAGAATAAACATAGCTGAAACTATTCAATTGTATGTTTTTATAAACACTGTAACACTGAACAGAACCGAATTGAATTGATCTGCTGTGCAGAACTGATACAATATTGTTCAGTACTTTATTTTCACAGAAGAAAAAAAATTACGAGATATAAATAAGCAAGTCTTTATGCTTTCTTGCGTGCAGCCTATTGAAATCTTTTTTTTTTTTTTGTTAATGATTTGAAACCATACCACGCAAATGAAGTGCACTTTGGATAATTAAGCAGACAAATATTACTGCCACATGCAGCCTCGACAAGCACATGAAAAAATAAACAAGAAAAAAATATCTTTCTGTAGGATGAAGATGATAACATGATCAATAAAAACAAATATATTCTTTTCACTGAAAAGTGAAATATATATGACATACGAAAGAGAAACATCTTTCAATAAAGAATAATAGAACAAACTTTTTATAGATAATGTTTTAAAATGTGTTCATAGAGGAACAGCCCTCCGTGACAAATTTCTACTTCTGCCAGAGGAAATATATATGATTAAAATGAAAAAACATGAATGGATATCCCTTAAAAGCTTAGGCCTGGGCAATCTGTGTACAGTTCAGCCTTAATACACTATCAACTGTTCGTGTATGTTCACTAAAAATAGCTGCAAAAAATTGATTGCTGTGTAAAATAACAGAAATGGTAATATGAAAAATAACGATAACAGCATGCTAATGTAAAGCTCATATGACATACATGTAGCTTTTAAACTACCGTATTACCCTGACTTAAGATGGATGCAAAAGATTGGTGATCCAATCACTCAAGACATAATTTTTATCTGGTATGCACATACTTCAACCTGAATACTAGAGAGATAACTAGATAACTTCAACATTTATATAAATGCCTTGACTGAAAATTGTTGTAAATTTCCCTTTCGAAGATTACTGGGCTAGTCCAACCTATATTCTCCCATACTTGACAGACTATTTCTAAAATGTCAGTATATCTGACTACTGTATTAAGGTACATGTAATAGCCCTACTACAGCTTAGATCAGACAAATTATGAAGTGAAATGACGCATTTGATGTTCAGAACTCCTCAAAACTTTGGTTTCATACACATATGGGACACCACATGACCAAATACCTTGCATGTGCCCTACTGCCACCTGATTATATTTCACTAACATAATATTAGCAATTTAGCATAATTTGTTATTCTTGACCATTCCCCATACAACTTATCAACCTTGTACACAGTTCTGGGAACACATAATATCTTCATCAGTAACAATTTTTTCCTTTGAAAAAGTTGAACACTCTATCTAGTCACAGTACTTTGCGTTATACATCAACTTTATGATATTTACATTACACAATTACTTTCCTTTATTGTCACTACATTTAATACTACCTAATAGCTACTAATTCAAGGTTTCGTGTATAAAGCAAAACTGTACATTGTGCATTAAAGAATAATACAGTATTAATCAAAACATTACTATTTCCAGTTGGAAAAAACAGAAATACCACTTCTCAAGACAATGTTTTTTCCGCATATTTCATTCCGGAGGACTAACGCTACTTGAATAAGCATTTATTATCAGATTACTAGTTCGTAATGTTTGCCGTAATCAAAAGTCTAGCTAATGATAACATGATTTTAAAGCTGTTCTCACATACAGGCATTTACACTGAGTTGTATGGAATAATTTACATAGCTTCTGGAATGAGTGTAGCTCGAAATATCACTAGAATTCACACATTCAAGAATTCAAGTAGGAATGTTTCATAAAACAACAACAACCTTTGCTTTAAATTTCAGGCATGAAAACCTACATCATAAAGTTTCAACGTTCAATGTGCTTCTTCAATAATACACTTATAGTACGCATACAAGCAAGCAATATTTATAGTTTGACAGATAAATATTACAAATGATGACCTATGGTTTGACAACAATTTAATGAAGCATTCACTTCCCTCTATAAATTTGACATTCTTTGCAGGGTAAAGTAGTAAATCCACATTATGGGTTGGTCAATCCTCACCGAGAATAATAAGAAGATTTTTCATTAAAGACATACTCCACAGCTGCCCTAAAATTTAACATATTCGCACGTACAAACAAGCAGTGTAAAAAGAAAAATGTTTGTTTATGGAAGCTATTTTTGTATATGGTGTTGTCCGATAACGATAGCGATAACGAAATTTTCAATTAAAGGTTCACCCTACTGTATGGCGTGTACGTGTGAGTATGCTCGTGGCTGTTAACCCTTTCAAGCCAATTGACCACATTTTGTGGTTTGGCTCAATAACTTTTGATTCAGAGCTCTAAAAAATATACCAGATACATGAGTAGAAGAGCAAAAATTTCTGCACACTCTGTGTCCATTTTTGTTGCATGACCGTATTGTGTTTGATAGCAGGGAATTTAAAAAACAAGAATAAGCTTTAAAATCCTTAAATTGGCAACACATTGAGAGATTCAAAATCATTGTTTTTTTTATCGAAATTGGCAATTTTTTCATCTTTTCGACAAAGTTTCTAACCATGTATATTGTTTCCAAAGACATCACACCTTATTAGAACCATGTAGCTCTAAAAGAAAAATATCATTGTTGCCAATTTGAAGAACAAAAGGTGGTCAATTTAGCTCTTAAATAATTACTGTCCTGAAAGGGTTAATAGTAGGGCAGCTCTAGAGTGTACCTTTAATGAAAAATCTTGTTATTGTTATCGTTATCGGACAAATGTGACCAGGGGGGTGTTTCATAAAGCTGTTCGTAAAAGACGTAAAGTTACACATGACTTTATGAATGACTTAAATATGATAGGCCAAATGGGATGCTCGATCAATCTTAACTGCATCAACTAAAGTTGAATTGTCCAGATGTAGATTAACATGATCTTAATATAAAAAAACATTTTTAATGCAAAATATATGTTTTGCAAAAAATTGAATTGAGGTTATTGGAAATATAGTCAACTTTGTTAATACATCAGGAAAAAACTGTGGGCATTCTATCTGGCACTTCATATTCAAGTCGTTTGTAAAGTCATGCGTAACTTTACGAACAGCTGCCATGTATTCTTTTCGCTGCACACAGCACAGTAGTGACCTTTAAGTGAAAACTTGAAATCATTAATGGTGAGGTCTGAGCAGATTTTTGCACTGACCAAACAGGATAATGTGATAACAAGATAGACTACTGACAGAGAGGGGGGCATACATATATTTTGTGTTTTGCTTAAATATTGCATGTAGCAGCACACATCAAATATCCATTGAGTCTACATACTTGTAAACGACTTTACAGGTCATGTTTAGTTCACATGAGGACGATGACGAAAACAGCATTCTATCTTACCAAGTCCATTATATGGCAAGCTAACGCTTTGCAGACAGGGGTTTCAAATGAGCAACAGTTCAACAAAACGATTTCCAGTCAGATGGCATCTGCTTCATTCCTTTGAGAGCAGGATCTCTTCAAGTCTAACTTGAAGTGGTTCAAATAGTTTCCGATAACCCTCGTTGGTAAAGTGCAAGTAGTCAAACATGTCTGTGGGATCGATGAATCCATCGGAGTGGACGAGGCCGCTTGTCGTGTCTAGAAGCTCTGCCTTGCCAAATTTCGGTAGAGATGTTTTGAGCGCCTCGTTGATGGCGCAATTCTTGTCGCGGAGTTTGTTGTGCATGTGACCCCGTGGAGGAATGGCCTGAGTGTGATGAATAAAAGGCAAAAATATCTTTATCATAGATGTAGGTACTGCAAAAGTGGTTAAAATTTGCATGAATCTATCACTAAAAATGAAAGAAATAATATTAACTTACAAGCAACAGGACTGTCATTTAGAAGGTTCGGGGAGAAAAAAAGACATTTTTAAATAGTTTTCTACGTGCTTCGGAATGCTTCTGTAATGCTCCCTATGAAGAGGAAAGAGTGCACTTTGCAGAATCATTGAAACCACTGACCAGGGGAATAATAAACTTAATAAGCTATGATGAGATATAGTTACTTGTAATAGATAAAGTGCTGTTTAAAAGAAACAGATATCATCATCATTATCTCATGAAAATAGACCTGTTCACAAAGTTATTCAAATTTATGGATGTTTCTTTCCTGGGGACTAGTAACGAGGTCTTCTATTAACCTGTTATTTATGAATGAACTACAATACTTGGAATCCAGTTTGCATACATTACTTGTTGCTATGTCTGACAAGCCTCTGACAAGCTTTCATGTTGTCAAGAACAACCTTTGTTTTAAAAGCATGCATAAAATTTGAATACATTTGTGAACAGGTATGTTGCTTTCTTCAGACAAGTAGAAAATTGATTACTACTTGAACCAAAATTTTGCTTCGTACACACAATATGCCAGTTTGTAATTAGAATTTGCGCATGTGCAGACAAAGGTCATTTGTACTGACTACATTGACTTTTACATGTATACGCTTCCATAGTTTGCGCACCATGATGCCTGCACAAGTATGATTCTTCACGTTAAACGAGTAACACACCCACTAAAACAAATGCGCATGCACATACAAATTGGGGTCATTTCAGGGTCATTTGTACCAAGAACTATAAACTACAAACTGGCTAATTTGAACCAGGATTCCACCTCATTCACACTCGATGCAGCAAACTGCAAAATGCAACAACAAAATAGAAACCATTTGATATGAAACTGAATGTCAAGTAGGAGTGAGAACAAAGAAGCTGCGCATAACAGCGGCTCATAAGCGATCTCACTTAGGTGGCTTAAAGAAACGCAATGGCGCATAAAGATGTGGGAAAGACACAAAAAGAAAAATTGCTAGTTTTTTCTGTGCTTCTGAAATTAGAATCAGACATATCTGAATACAAATTTTCATATAATTTTGCTTAAAATTGTTCAAAGAGTTATATACTAATCCTATATCCTAATATTTTGGTTCTGCCTCTATAATCTAAAATTTTGATTTTGAATAATTTTGTCATATGCGTCTTTCCCGTGTTTTTACGCGCCACAACGTTTCGCTAAGCTACCTTATAATGTGCGTTTTAAGATACAGAAATGTGAAGCATATTACACTTATAGGCCATTCCATGCAATGCGTCCTGTACATCATTTGTCCTTTATCCATATATATTTCATTCGAAAATGAAGAAGCTCTTGATATAACAATTGCATAGTGGTTCTTTCTAGTATCGCTAGCTGTCACATTAAGAGATTTTTCATTTGCGGATGAAATGTATGGATAAATTGGGACACGTGGAATGGAATTGACTTATGCCATTCTATATTGGTGATGCGTTTGTTTTTTCATGGTAGCGAACAAAGCTTCACTTACCATTACTATTACTCGAGCCTGTGACTGTTTCTCTAAGATGAGTTTCACAATTGCTTCAATCCCCTTGGTTACTTCTTCTGCAGTATGGCCATGATTATTGGTACCTACTAGAAGTACAACCACCTAGAGAGAGAGAGAGAGAGAGAGAGAGAGAGAGAGAAAGAGAGAGAGAGAGAAAAGAAAGAAAAAGATGGAAGGAGGGAGAAAGATAGAAAGTGACAGTGAGAGACAGAAAGAGAGAGACAGACAGACAGAAAAAGAGAGAGAAAAAGAGACAGACAGAAAAAGAGAGAAAGAGACAGACAGAAAAAGAGAGAGAGAGCAACAGACGGAGTAAAAGAGAGGAAAAAATTAACTCACGAGTGCTCACAGGCACTTGGGAACATTTTTAAGAACCTGCATTTGGAGTGCTGAGGGGTGAGTTTTCATTTCTAAATTCCCTGACATGAAAAAAAAAAGAAGGGGGGGGGGGGGTCATTTTCAATGATGCACAGCTTTGGGGAATAATTACTCAAAATCGTTTCATTTTTTTTCAAACTCGTACTAACCAAGTGGAGTAGCCATCCACTTATTTTGGACAATAGGATTTCTCACAGTGCCCCTTCAGACTGTCTGAAATCGGCAATGTGTGATTCATTGATCATGTTATGGGTATCTTAACCCTTTCAGG
Organism: Heliocidaris tuberculata; assembly: GCA_025618425.1. Classification (NCBI taxonomy): domain Eukaryota; kingdom Metazoa; phylum Echinodermata; class Echinoidea; order Camarodonta; family Echinometridae; genus Heliocidaris; species Heliocidaris tuberculata. The sequence continues at coordinate 37,888,256 of CM046833.1, forward strand.
ACAGGAATTATTTAAGGGCTAAATTGATCACATTTTGTTCTTCAAATTGGCAACAATAATATTTTTCTTTTAGTGCTACATGGTTCTAATAAAGTGTGATGTGTTTGAAAACAATATACATGGTTTAACATTTTGCTGGAAAGTTGAAAAATTGCCAATTTTAAAGAAAAACAATGATTTTGAACCTCTCAATGTGTTGCCAATTTATGGATTTTAAAGCCTTATTCTTGTTTCAAAAATTCCCCTTCATCAATAGTAATATGATCATGAAACAAAAATGGACACAGTGTGTGTAGAAGTTTTTGCTCTTTCTACTCATGCATCTGGTGTAATCTTTAGAGCTCTGAATCAAAAGTTAGGGTTAAAAAAGAGAAGAGCAAATTTGACTTTTCAATGACGTGTACATCAACAAAAAATGTTGAACTAGTGAGTAACTGACACACGAACGTGGGTTTTCGTTCTTATCAGAGACACCATGCAGAGAAAAACCACTGTATACCTTGGGTTGAATGTTCTCAAGTTCCCCGTTCTGAAGCCGCCATAGAACATGTTGGGTTTGGTCTCCTCCGACGCCAAAGTTCAGACAATGGTAACTGACAAACATCTTCTGCCACACTTCCGACTGCCCTAGATGCTGGATCAGAGAGTCACCAACGAACAGGACCTCAGGCTCTCCTTCTTTTGTGAGGTATACATAGTAATCATGCTACAGAGATGAAAAATACAGTATACATGTTTGTCAAAAGAAATAGTTTTTGACTCATAATAATGAGGATGATGATGATCATGATGATCATGATGATGATGATAAAAATAATAACAATCATCATCATCATCAGCAGCATCATCATCATCATCATCATCATCGTGTCCTGAAAAGAGAGTCACCCACCCAGCAGGTGGGTGTTGCCGGCTTCTTCTTGGTGACCTTCTTGGTGCTATCACCCACAAACAAGACCTCTGGCTTTCTCGCCCTTGTCAAGTTAACATAGTAATCATGCTCTACGTAGAGAATGAGATGTCAGAAGAATAAATGTTTTTTGTCTCCTAATAATAACAATAATCTTTTGCCACACTTTCAACTGTCCTAGGTGCTGGTTCACAGAATTATCAGCAAACAAAACCTCTGGCTCCCTCTCCCATGTCAGGTATACAATTAGTAATCTTGATTTAGGAGAGAAATAAAGGTATTCAAAAGAATAATTTGTCTCAAGATGTTGATGACGATGATGATAACCTTAGCCCAAATAAAATGAATTCCTACTTTCTCGTCCCCTCCTTCCTTTTGCCGGCCCACCTCCTTTTTTTTTGTTTTGAGCCTCTGTAATGCACTGTACTAACGAAATGAAATTAAAAAAATTTGTTTTGAAATCAACTCAACAGCAAAAAATATGAAATATAAAATAACACGGCACCCCTTCCTTGTCATTTAAAAAAAATCCGGACGAGAAATTAAGAATCAATTTTACTTGGACTTGCAACATCAATAATAATAATATACATTTTATTTAGAGCAGCTGCTACACAAAAAAAGACGCCCGGCCCGCATGTCCTGATGTCTTGTTTAACGTACTGTAGATGAATGTTATTAAAAAGGTTAAAGGGCAAGTCTACTGGCAGTCCAAGAACAACTTGCTTTCAATACTATGTAGAAAAATCAAACAAACAGAACAAAAAGTTTGAAGAAAATTGGACAACTAATTAAAAATTATGAATTTTTAAATGACATGAAAAAAAAGGGAAAATCAACAGACCAGGCCTGCACCAGATGAACTGGTAACTCGGTCATGAGTTTGTGGTGTCATTCCCTTAAAACTCACCGAATTATTTTGACAACTTGCTGGTACTGTAAGTGATATTCTAATTTTTAATGTTTTGATCTCATATTTTTGATGTCCTATTGGCTATGCCACAGATTATTGTGTAGCAGTGTAGAATGTACACTTACATGTACTCACCAGTTGTGGGTCCTTTCTGACCTACAAGTGATGTAGGAGTCACTCCCACATACACAAAGTTATTTATATGATACTGAATGGCCTTGAGTGGGATACAAGGGTATATCGCACAAGCAATGAGCATATTTCATGAGTCGGCACGACAAGTGAAATATTTTCAAAGTGAGTGCGATATACCCTTGTGTCTCACGAAAGAAAAGCCATTCAATATTATTATTAATTTTATGAAACCTACATGTACATGTAGTTCCTCAATTTTCACCATTAGTTATGTTTTTGTATTGACTTCAACATAAACCACAGGTAGAAAAACATTATTTTGTCCTGACCCAAGCATTCTGCAAGGGCTGCACACATACATCCATTGTCTTAACCTTTGCATATTTAAACACGTATTCACCTTTTTACGTGTCACTCACACCCCAAACCATGAGATATGGAAATATATTGCACGGACATCCAGATACTTTTACACAAACCCATGAGATATTGTTTTAAAATTGCACAGTCATCATGGTACTTTTGCACAAACCATGAGATATGCCAATTTTTCTGGTCGCCTGAAAACCCTTCATACAAATAATAATATAGAAAACCTCCATACCTTCATACCACAGAGAATTGCCTCTCATAGAGATTGTGTAATCTCTAGCACATATGTGTGCTGAGAAGGAGCAAGATTGCCAGCCAAAAACAGCCTGGAAATTTCACTTGATCAAGGTTACAAAGATCCTGTTCACTTATACATGTACAAGCTTATCTGAAGATAACCTTGTACTCCACAATAGCTTTAACAGGTGAATAGGCTTCAACAGGTTTTGTGTGTATTAGCGGGAAGTGGTCCATTCTAGATACATGTAATTCATACATGAGAGGAAAATAATGATTTGAAATTTCATTTCTGAAATCTTAAATTTGTAGCATAGCAGGAGTTAAAGAGTCCCTGAATCAGGTAATACAGCAAATTAAATCTTGCTTGGATCAAAGAATATAGAGAATATATAGAAAAGGAAAAGGAAAAGGAAAAACAAAGAATAAGGAATGAACTGATGATATAGAAAAAAAACACAAAGAAATACATAAGGAGAGAGAAGACGATATGGAAAAGCAAAAACAAAGAATACAGGAAAAAACAGAATGCAGAATTTAATTTATTTGTTTTTCCCTTTTAGTCTATCTTTTTTTTTTTTTAAATATATTTCTTTTGTTTTTCATTTGCTTTAATCTATCCTCTTCTCTTTCCTTACATTTTTCTTCGTTTTTCCTTTTCTATATCCTGTTGTTTTTTTTTTCTTTCATTCTGTATTTCTTTGTTCTTTTCCATTAATCTATCAAGTACTGTTTCCTTATCTATTTGTTTTTCCTTTTATATATCCTCATCTCTTTCCTTATGTATTTCTTTGTTTCCTTTAATCTACCTTTCTCTGTTTTTTTATGTATTTCTTTGTTTTTCCGTTAATCTATCCTCTTCTCTTTCCTTACATGTACATGTATTTCTTGGTTTTTCCTTTTATCTATCCTCTTCTCTCTACTTTTAAATGCATTTCCTTGTTTTCCTTCTCTATACCCTCTGTTCTTTCCTTCTGTATTTCTTTATATTTTCTTTTCTATAGCCTCTGTTCTTTTATTATGTAGATCTATTTCTGTTTTTTTCTTTTCTATATTCTCTTCTCTTTCCTTCAATCCAGTGTATTTCTTTGTTTTCCCTCTAATCTATCCTTTGTTCTGTCCTGATGTATTTCTTTGTTTTTCTTTTAACCCTTTCAGGACAATTGACCACATTTTGTGGTTTGGCTCAATAACTTTTGATTCAGAGCTCTAAAAAATATACCAGATGCACGAGTAGAAAGAGCAAAAATTTCTACACACATTGTTTCCATTTTTGTTGCATGATCATATTGCGTTTGATGCCAGGAATTATATAAAGGAGAATAAGCTTCAAAATCCTTAAATTGGCAACACATTGACGGGTTCAAAATCATTGTTTTTCATCAAAATTGGCAATTTTTTCAACTAATCGACAAAATATCTAACCATGTATATTGTTTTCAAAGACATTACACCATATTACAACCATGTAGCACTAAAAGAAAAATATTATTGTTGCCAATTTGAAGAATGAAATGTGATCAATTTAGCCCTTAAATAATTCCTGTCCTGAAAGGGTTAATCTATCCTCTTTTCTTTCCCTATGTATTTCTTCTTTGTTTGTCCTTTTCTGTCATCTTCCCTTCCCGGTTAACTGTTCGTGCAGATACATGTAGGCATAGTGCTAGTGGTGGTGGTGGTCGCGAATTAGCAAAGACCACTTAAACTCTTTTACCAGAGCAAGTTCTAAGTTAGGATTTTTTTGCGAAAATGGCTAGACAGTTGTGTAAAAAAAATATACGCCACCCGGCCCCTCACTGCCTAGACCGAAAATTCTATCTCTCGTTTGTTGGCTCTTCACTTAGAGACAGAAACGGTCGTATCACTCTGCTGTGCAAACCGAATACGCATTCACTTACACATAGTAACAGTTTGAATACGGCTGCAAGATTTTCAAATGGAGAATACCTTGGACCCTGAATTACATGTACCTGAAAAAGGAGCTTTAAACGAATTATTCAGTAAAATTGGTAAAAAAGTTGAACTGATTCCCTAAATAGTAGAGCCTAGGTCTAACCAATAATAATATGTAGATCTAGATAAATGACTATGAGGAAAAAGCAAATTATTGCAATTTTTCCAACTACACATTGGCGTGTACTCGGTCTGCACAGCAGAGCGATACCATTTCTGTCTCTGACGCAATTTCCATGAATGCTAAATGTTGAGGTCTCAACTGGCTTAGTGACATCTACGTTGACTTTTTGTTTAGCATTCATGGAAATTGCGTCAGACATCTCCACCACTGCACCACCTCGTATAGTTTTGATTATTTTTGTATCGCCGACAGCACGCGCGCCATTGCATGCAGCCGCCATCTTGTATCTGCATTACAAGAGGATCCATGGTGAGTTCTCGAAAAATTTTCATGCTTATTTTTGTTCCTTGGGGGGCTGAATTTTAGTAAGAAATTTACACAAAGTTGCCAAAAGTTTCCCTGGGAGGAGACGTTATGGTGAAGAACCTGTCGAAGGCAGGAGTTAACAGGAAAGGGATTTTCCAGGGCATTTTTCATAATCATAACCTGCAAAATCAGCTCAATTAGAATGGCGGATTAAAAAACCTGGTCCTGGCTTCCTGTAGACCGAAAATTCTGTCTCTCGTTCATTAGCCTCTAAATTTTAATTTTGACAGGGTCGGCCATTCACTTAGAGACAGAAACGCTCCTATCACTCTGCTGTGCAAACTTTCTGAGAACCGATGATCAGTCGGCATGTAGTCGTAAAATAAAAAGGCGTGTAGACCCCCCTTTGAATTATTATTTTTCAAATTGAATAGATTAGGCCTAGGCTCTAAACATTCACGAATCTGTTCACTTACCAATTTGACTGTTTTATTCCTTGTAATGCTCCCTTTTCAGGTAATTCAGGGTCCAAATTATTATCCATTTGAAAATCTTACAGCCGTATTCAAACGGTTTCCACTGCGCAGGAATGAAGATAACATCGTAGCCGTTCTAGTCTACGTACAAGGGAAAATTATCATGAAGGGGAAAATGTGATGAATTCATTACGAACTCGCACACATTAATTTTTTCCCTTCATAATAATTTTCCCTTGTACGTAGACTAGAACGGCTACGATGTTATCTTCATTCCTGCGCAGTGGAAACCGTTTGAATACGGCTGCAAGATTTTCAAATGGATAATAATTTGGACCCTGAATTACCTGAAAAAGGAGCATTACAAGGAATAAAACAGTCAAATTGGTAAGTGAACAGATTCGTGAATGTTTAGAGCCTAGGCTTAATCTATTCAATTTGAAAAATAATAATTCAAAGGGGGGTCTACAAGCCTTTTTATTTTACGACTACATGCCGACTGATCGTCGGTTCTCAGAAAGTTTGCACAGCAGAGTGATAGGAGCGTTTCTGTCTCTAAGTGAACTTCTACTTCTACGAGGGTACTCCGCAGGATCCATAAGTCAGGATATAATGCAGAGGAATTAAACTTAGGTGCATAGTTGCAGTGCATGTCTGTTGGTGCATATAGAGAGTGTGCGAGTAAAAATCAATCCCTCAGTTTAGATGCTGAGTGGAAGAGCTCCCTTGAAGGCCTCCAATGAAGTGGCATCAAGGGTGTTATTTGGGAGCCCATTCCAGACTGTTATTGTAGAAGGAAAGTATGAGCTCCGGTAGAGTTGGGTGCGAGTGGGAATCATCTGTAGCTTGTTTGGGTGATACTGTCGTGTATTGCTGGGTATCATGGGTGTTGTGAAGTGCAGAGGGTCGATGGCTATCGTCTTGTGCTGAATCTTGAACATCAAGCTGAGGCTTGCAGCATTCCTTCGTCTCTCCAGGCTCTCCCATTTCAGGTGTTGGATCATGGCTGATACACTTTCGGGGCGATGGTATCTCTGAAGGACAAACCTTGCAGCTCGCCTTTGGATTGCTTCGATCTGGGTGATGTGCTTGTTAGTGTGGGGGTTCCAGACTGGGCTGCAGTACTCTACATGTGGTCTGACAAGAGAGAAGTAGGCTTGCTGGCGAATCTTCTGAGATGTTTTCCGTAGATTTCTGCTCACAAGACCTAGCATCCGGTTGGCCCGAGATGTGATGTTGTTTATATGGTCAGACCAAGACAAGTTAGATGAGAATGTGAGCCCTAGGTACCGGAGGTCTGTGACTGATGTGAGGGGGGTATCACCTAGGGTGTATGTGCTGGTGATGGCCTTACGGCGGAGGGTGAATGTGATGTGGTAACATTTCTCTGTATTGAACTTCATTTGCCATGTGTTAGCCCATGCATTCAGCTTGTTGAGGTCCTGTTGTAATCCCTTGCTGTCTTCCAGGTTGTTGATTGGACGGTACACGAGGCAGTCATCGGCAAAGAGTCTGATTGTGGAGGAGATTCCTTTGGCTATGTCATCAATGAATGTGATGAACAGCAGCGGGCCCAACACCGTGCCCTGGGGTACGCCTGAGATGACTTGTACCCAGTCAGATGCCTCTCCATCAACTACGACTCGCTGTAATCGTTCAGTCAGAAACACTCTCATCCACTGCAGGAGGTTGTCATTGATCCCATAGTGATGGAGTTTTAGAAGAAGCCGGTCATGGGGGACACGGTCAAAGGCTTTGGAAAAGTCCAAGGCAACAGCGTCGATCTGTTCTCTTTGATCCAGAGAGTATGCTATGTCTTGTGTTGTCAGGATCAGCTGGGTCTCACAAGAGTGCCCTGGTCGGAAACCATGTTGAGCATCATTCAGGATGTTGTTGTCATCATAGTGGTCCATAATGTTGCTGAATATTACATGCTCTATCAGCTTACTGCAGATAGAAGTGATAGAAACAGGGCGGTAATTGGAAGCCATGCTTCTGTCTCCTTTCTTGAAGATGGGCGAGATGTTTGCACAACGCCAGTCAGAGGGTACCATTCCCGTGTCAAGGGATTGTTGGAATATAAAAGCTAGGATTGGTGCAATATCCTTGGCATAATGCTTCAGTATTCTTCCTGGTATGCCATCTGGTCCAGTAGCTTTACTGGCATCTAAGGATTCCAGCAGTTTGGTGATGCCATCTGACGAGATCTCGATGCGGTCCATTTCTGGGTACATAGGCTGTCCAAGATTGGGGATATGTGAGTGATCCTCGATGGTGAAGACCGACTGGAATTGACTGTTTAGGGCAGTAGCCTTTCCTTTGCTGTCTGAGATCACCTTTGGCCCACATTTAAGGGGGCAAACTCCATGTGATTCCTGCTTTCTGGACTTGATGAATTTCCAGAAGGCTTTGTTATTCTTGTCGGCTGGAGAGAACATCTTGTTTTGATAACACCAGTAATTATGGCGGAGTTGCATCCTCAATTTTTTCTGGTAGTCCTTGTACTCAAGCCAGTCTTCTGCTGTTTTTGAAGATTTTGCTTTGAATGGCCGACTCTGTCAAAATTAAGAAAGAGGCTAATGAACGAGAGACAAAATTTTCGGTCTAGACTTCCTGCTGTAGTGTAAATGGCGTATAGCCGTTTTTTTTGTTTTTTTTACACTCAGGACGCCATCCTGGCTACCCAGGCCCAGCTCCAAACTGTATACGGCATGGCAATCGGCCAACGCCTTCGGCCTCCCTCCTCATATCGCGTCGCCGGCGCTAATGCACTTTCGTATCCATACCCTACCCCCTACCCCTACCCCTACCCCTAACCCTAGCCCACTCATAGCGACATTACTATACTTCGTGTGTAGACTCTAGGCAGTCATCCACCTCGACACTTTCAAAACACCACTGCACAAAAGTAACCAACATTCACTCATAATCGGCATTTAATTTACAAGAAACGACACCAACATATTCATGAAATACAATAAATTCAACTCACCGATGTTGGAAAAGATAATTCCGAAAAATGAAATCTGTAATTTACTGTCACTTCTGGCGAAACGGGGTATCGCAAGTCATGATATACATTTCCTGATCGCCGCGAGCGCTGACATCTCCCGCTAAAAAATTCGGTCGTTAAAAGTTCGGTTCCTATCGCGCACACGTAAGTCCCGATTTTCTGTGTGTGCGATCGTAGAGATCGATGTGCACGCGATACCGAGTTTCGTTGTGGACAAAATTTTATTGGCCGATTTAGTCTAAAAACATCGGCACCATGAAAACAACATGCGATCGCAAAAAAAATTGGCGGGGATTTCTTAGGTTTTGGACATGATTTTGACTTTGGATTTTGCTGGAAATATCAGAAGTTTTTCCTAACTGCCATTTAAGGTAGGAAAGAGATTTTAAAGCGCTGAATTTGAAAGGAAGTATTTTAAATATTTATCTTACTTTTCCCCCCATACCTTAACTTAAGTAGGCCTACATGCGATAGAAAATGACTAGTATTTTTGCATTCGTCCCGCGTAGTGGTCAGTATGACCACTATACGTGGTGTGCCCTAGCCTAGGGTTAGGGGTAGGGGTAGGGGTAGGGTACCCAATGCGCATGGATACGAAAGTGCATTAGCGCCGCGTCGCCTCCCGAAATTTCTCAATCTCACTCTGCATGCAACTCAACTCCCTCATCTCATTCGTTTTCTCACGTACAGACCGACCTAGCTATACGAGCTCTGTGGCTTATCAATCTGGTACTGGCCACAGAGCTATACAGCCCATGCCATATAGGCGCTCGGAGGCACCTGTAAACACAGAAATACTATGCCTCATAATCACCCATTCCCACGCACGGTGAACCTTGCAAACCACCCTCGGTGTTTGCTGTGGTGGTTCTGAACATATTCTAACGTAAAAGTAAAAAATCCAAGTACAGTAAAGAGAGTAAATTTCATAAAATTAGGCAGGGGTGACAGGATTCGACTTACCTTCCGCATGATCCCGTGAGAATGATATTAGCATGAGAAACGATGACCTCTTGCCGTAGCCGGCGCGGGGTCAGCACAGAATGTGCTGTATATGATCGAAGAGCATGTTGTGTAATGCTGAGATGTTGTGACGGCAGATGCTAAATTTTACAGTGATAATTGCTTCATGATACCGCCATCTACATTGTTCGAAAATATATGTAGCTACTGTATTGATGTCACTTTTTGCTCGACATCATTGTCTTTATATGACAGGAAATTTAGGAGGGCTGACTCGGGGGGCGTTGCTAGAATATTTTAAATGGGGGGCGGGGGGGGGGGGGGGGGGGGGGGGGGTGTCACACCGAAATTTGCCGACAAAAATGCTGCACCACTAATTTTCTCCACCCCACAACAAATAATAAAAGAAAATCGCAGATGTAGAGATCTTGACCATTCTCGCAAGGGGGGTGGGGGGGGGGGGGGGGGGAGGAGGGCTGACACTTTTTGCCCGAATATCAACTTTTCAATTATTTTTTATTTTGTTATTTGTTATTTTTTTTGGGGGGGTATCTTTTGGTAGTGAAAATAAATGCAAGGAAGTTACAGACATAATTTACATAATTATCCGGGAACCTGCCCATATGTGGATACTAATTCTGGCACCTCGCTGCCCGAGTGGGATTTGCCCAAATGTCAGAACTTTCAGAACCCTCCGGGAGGAGAGGGGGGGGGGGGGCTGCAGCCCGTTGTCGAAGCGGGATGCCTTTTTTTGCCACTTTTTTCATTCTTTTTCTTTTCTTTCTGTTTTTGTTTCGCTTTTTCTGATTCATCTTAAATTGAAAAGACCTCAAAAACAACGTCTTGCAGACATCAAACGTTGTTCTCATAATTATACTCATTGGCAATAGATTCATGAAATACGAAAATAAGAAGATAATACATTAAATCAGCAACTGAAAAAGAAGAGAGAGAGCGAGGGAGAGAGAGAGAAAGAAAGAGAGGGAGAGAGAGAAAGAAAGAATAAGAGAGATTGTTTGAGAGACAGCAAAAGAGAGAGAGAGAGAGAGACAGATTGAAAGAGAGAGGATAGAGAGAGAAGAGAGAGAGAAAGAGAAGGGGGTGTTGATGGAGAGAGAGAGCTCGGATTGGTAGAGAGATTTATATGAGAGAGAGAGAGAGAGAATGTGAGAAATAGAGAGAGAATGAGAGAGAGAGAGAGAGAGAGAGAGAGAGGATAGAGAGAGACCAAAATGGGCATACAAATAACAATTTTCATGAAGAACAGACTATATTAGGCTAATCATATTAAGATGATGCCTGCATGGATTGTCCCATCCAGGAGTTATATCATGAATACCCCAACAATTAAGTTTGACTAAAATTTAATGTATGTCATTGTTTGTCATTATGATTCTAGGACAACTATCCCCTGGAAAACTACCCACCAGAAAATTACCCCCTTGACAACTACCCCCAGGACAATTACCCCCGGGACAATTACCCCCGGGACAATTACCCAGACAATTACCCCCCCCCCCCCTCCCCCCCCCCCCCCCCCCCCCCCAGAACAAAATTTTAGCACCCTCGCATGGACAACTACACCAGGATCCGGGGTAGTTGTCTGGGGGGTAATTGTCCAGGGGGTAGCTGTCCTGGGGGTAGTTGCTCAGGGGGTGGGGGTAATTGTCCTGGGGGGTGATTGTCCTAGCAGGGTAGTTGTCCAGGGGGTGGTTGTCCGAGGGTAGTTGTCCGGATACGGTCATTTATATCGATAAGGGAATTGTTATCATTTATTAAAAGGCAATCCAACCTTGACAATAAGATGATTTGTGTGAAAGCAGAAAAATAAGAAAAACAGGATGGTGAAAGTTTGAAAGAAATCGGATAAGGAATAAGAAAGTTATGGATGTTTGAAAAATGAGATCACTACATCTATGCGAATCTCAAATTGGCAATTTGGTGAGTCAATTGTGACATTTTTGTGGACAACTCTCCCATTTGTCGTACACAAAAATATCATTAATTTGCGGTTTTCTTCGAGGCGCTTTTACCCTCGGGGCAGTACTAAAAATATATTGGAGATAGCATATTGTTATAGGTCCTCATGAACGAAAAGATCCTCCTGAGTAATGCATTTTTAGAAAAAAGTGACATTTTAGTCATTTTGTGTGTTAGAGCGAATGGGGGAGTTGTCCACAGCTACATCACAGTGACATTACCTATTCGGCCAATTTGAAATTCCCATATGCATAGTGATTACAACTTTCAAAAATTTATAACTTTCTTATTACTTGTCCGATTTCGTTCAAACTTTCACCAATCTGCTTCTCTGATTTTTCCTCTTTCTTTCAAAGCAACTTGCTATATAAAGGTTGGATTTCCCTAACAAATGTGTAATGCATCAGCTGAACTACAGTGCCTTCTCCTTGTCAGGACCTGTTCTGTCCTGTTATGACAAAACACAAATAGAGACAGAGGGAGAAAATAAGAAAAGAAATAAATGAAAAAGAAGGAGAAGAAGAAGTAGAGAGAGAGAGAGACATTGATAGAGAAATTGTATGAGAGAATGAGAGAAAGTGAGAGAGGGAAAATTATTTTTTAAAAGAATAAAATGAGATGCATGTGTGTGTAGGTGTGTGTGTGTGTGTGCGTGCGTGTGGGTGGGTGTGTGGGTGTGTGTGTGTGTGCGTGTAATTCAGTTTTTACAGACTTGTAGCAAAATATGATTATTTACGTCTGGGACGTTTCCTTTAACGTCACCAACCGAAAGACGTGACTGAGATTCGAACCCTGGGTCCGACCATTGTACGTAGGCGAACACAAAGAGCTGCCCCCAGACGTTACAGCTAGACCATCTGCTGATTCCTAAATGATTAATGAACGTAGTATTAAAACAAAAAAAAAGAGAGGATTGAGAGGATTGAAAAGGAGAAGATAAAAATAGACATTGTTTTCAAGAAAAGAGTCGGCCCAGCGGCGTCGCTAGAGGGTGTGTGTGTGTGTGTGTGCGTGCGTGCGTGTGTGTGTTTTTTTTTTTTTTGTGGGGGGAGGAGGTATCACACCCTCCGACACAAAATTGCTGTCAGAAAATGCACCACCTCTGTCGGCCAAAAAAAAAAAAAAGGGGGAGGGGGGAGGTAAAGGACAAGAAAAGAGATAGAAGGGGCGAAAAAAGAAAAGAAAAGGGAAATGAAAACAAAAACAGAAAGAAAAGAAAAAGAATGAAAAAAGTGGCAAAAAAAGGCATCCCGCTTCGACAACGGGCTGCAGCCCCCCCCCCCCCCCTCCCGGAGGGTTCTGAAAGTTCTGACATTTGGGCAAATCCCACTCGGGCAGCGAGGTGCCAGAATTAGTATCCACATATGGGCAGGTTCCCGGATAATTATGTAAATTATGTCTGTAACTTCCTTGCATTTATTTTCACTACCAAAAGATACCCCCCCCCCCAAAAAAAAAATAAAAAAATAAAAAAATAAAAAATAATTGAAAAGTTGATATTCGGGCAAAAAGTGTCAGCCCCCCCCCCCACCCCCCTTGCGAGAATGGTCAAGATCTCTACATCTGCGATTTTCTTTTATTATTTGTTGTGGGGTGGAGAAAATTAGTGGTGCAGCATTTTTGTCGGCAAATTTCGGTGTGACCCCCCCCCCCCCCCCCCCCCGCCCCCCATTTAAAATATTCTAGCAACGCCCCCCGAGTCAGCCCTCCTAAATTTCCTGTCATATAAAGACAATGATGTCGAGCAAAAAGTGACATCAATACAGTAGCTACATATATTTTCGAACAATGTAGATGGCGGTATCATGAAGCAATTATCACTGTAAAATTTAGCATCTGCCGTCACAACATCTCAGCATTACACAACATGCTCTTCGATCATATACAGCACATTCTGTGCTGACCCCGCGCCGGCTACGGCAAGAGGTCATCGTTTCTCATGCTAATATCATTCTCACGGGATCATGCGGAAGGTAAGCATGGTAAGTCGAATCCTGTCACCCCTGCCTAATTTTATGAAATTTACTCTCTTTACTGTACTTGGATTTTTTACTTTTACGTTAGAATATGTTCAGAACCACCACAGCAAACACCGAGGGTGGTTTGCAAGGTTCACCGTGCGTGGGAATGGGTGATTATGAGGCATAGTATTTCTGTGTTTACAGGTGCCTCCGAGCGCCTACATGGCATGGGCTGTATAGCTCTGTGGCCAGTACCAGATTGATAAGCCACAGAGCTCGTATAGCTAAGACCGACCGTATGCGTACGGTACATTCAATAGTACACAAGTAATACTCGTTGTCCATCTCGATTTTTTAGCATGAATTACAGCATGACATCATCAACAGATTTTAATGATATTTACCAAGCTCATCCATCTCCCATCGCCTTGGACATCTTCGACCGGGCAAGCTACATCTGCGGGTTGATCCATTGTAAAATAGATTTTTAAGTCGCAAAATATTACGATCGCACAGCTGGTTCCCTCAATAAAATACGATAATACACAGAATCGACAAGTAATAAATCCCATTTAAAATACTTCGATTCATAGCTAGCTGAGTCGGCATCGGCAGTTTTTGTATGCAATCTAGTATTGTGATAACAAAATACGGTGCATATGACTGACTGGGGGGGGGGGGGGGGGCAAATTTTTGCTTCACTCTGAGCAGGCAAAACGGCGTTATCGTGAAATAGTTCATCCGCATTCACTCCGCACATGACTCTATATACGGATGAGCGGCCGCCCCATAAGCCATAAGCGGGAAATGGTGTGGGCTGAGCCGGGGGGGGGGGGGGGCGGGGAGAGGTCTACTGACCCACTTTCCCAAGCTTGCCCATCATCAATATCCCTTTTCCTGGTTGTGGCAGTGGCCAATGCAACCCCCTATCCCCGATCAGTTCTTGCACTTGCAGTTTCGGGCCTCAAGGCTGCACTAATTCAATGAATGTCATAATAATTATTTATGAATCTATACGCGGTATCATTGTTCCCCTTTATTTTATACACAGTACCGGTCAAGGATTCAAATAATAAGTGTTTTTTTATGGTTTGACTTTAGCTGGTGTCAACGCCCAACATTGACAACAACAAAAAAAAAAAACTTAAAAAAACTTACAAAGCTACAATAGTATGGGAGCCTGTCCCGAAATAGCCCATTTTATATGTACATGGGCCGCGGAGCCGGGGGAGGGGGCTGGGGGGCTGCAGCCCCCCCCCCCACTTTTCTGAGTAGACACATTAAAAAAAATATCGGAAAAAAGGGCTAGACTTTTTTGTCATTAATGAGTGAAATCAGATCAGCCCCCCCCCCAACTTTCAAAATTACGCTCCGCTGCCCCTGATGAGATTTGACCCCTTAAAGTTACTGAGACCATCCATGCCATGCACAAAAAGCTTGTCAGCTCGAACGTACCTGCCGGGTTTGGCCCCCAGAGCCTCCCCCCTCCCCCCCAAAAAAGGGCCTTCAAGTCGGGTCGATTTCAACCATTATGCGCCAAAATTTGTCAGAAGAAGGAAGGTGTGTGACTATATATTACCAAAGCAAAAAAAAACGGAAAAAAAAACTGAAAAAAAAATCCGTCGGGATGGGTTGTCAGACGGCCCCTAAAATTGGGGCAAATTTTGTCAGAAGGTAGAGGTATGAGGGTACATTACAAAAATATAAAAACTGACAAAAATACGCCCCTGAAAAAAACCAAAGGGCAATTCCACATGAGAAGTGCAAAATCAGACAATTTCAGATTTATGCTAATAAAAATCACTTTATAAGTCCCTAAAAGCCAAATCCTTTAAATAAACTGCAACAAAATTTTCCCTATCTCAATCAGAATTTGCACAATGCATGTTTGAATTTACATGTTATCTTTGACTATTTTACTAAATATTTCGTAAAATGTAATGATTATGAGGAAATAGACTTATTCTTCAATTTATGTCTCATGCATTCACCTGCATTATACTCGTGTGTATTAAGCAACTTGCGTTCAAAGGTTTGAGACAGATAGCGAACCAGTATTTTCAGGAAGAGTGTATAAAATCTACAGCAATTTGGGTTTAATTCCGTTACCATTAATGAGGGAAAGTTTTCCTCCTATTTTTTTTTTTTGAAACTGAAGATTTTCTAATTTCGACTGATACCTTAAAACTTCCTACAGTACTTATGTGAATATTTGTTTCTGTTTGGTCAAATTTGTGGTAACGGAATTACAACAGAATTACCGTCGTGCATGATTGAGAAGTTGGAACATGGGTTTTATGCATATGTGTGAAATTACTCTGACGTGTCATTAAATGCAAAAAAGAGGCAAACAATCAAGTATTAATAATAATTGTGTACATTTACATTACTTTTCATATTGTTATATATAATGTATTGTTATAAGGAGTTATCACAGAATGTTCTGTGATAACTCTTGATTAATTATCCAAGGCATTTAAAGTGAGGATGTAACCCGACTGTCCCTGGTTACATCAGTTTGAATGCGGTATTATAGATGACATCGATCTTATGAAAGGAGCCAAAGGTTCCAATTTTTCATGGAAACTTTGTTTTGTTTTATTTTTGTTTTTGGTCTTTGTCCCTTTAGATATTCAATTGCCAGTCATCTACTTATCATTCTGTCATTAGAGTCCCTGTCAAAAAGTTGCATTATTTTGAATTTTCATTGATTTATAATATACTGGCAGGCATTAATACAGAATAAACATTAAAATTAAAGCTGGATTTAACTTTTCAGATAATTCTAGGTTTTGCAAATGATTTTCACATAAGATTAAAAAATGTAATTTACCATACTATCACTCAATCACATCTGTTTGCTGTTTTGTTCTTGCATGTCAATCCTTCAAAGTGCATGCATTCTTTCAAGGTTTTCTCCTTTTGATGGTTTAGAGATATAAAATGACTAACTTACAAGCCTATCCTTTTAAGTATTTCAGTTAGTACCAAGTTCAAATATGACGTAATTCCGTTACCATAACTATTATGCCCAATCATTGTTTGAATTAATAGCCCTGTTTATTTTCACTGATGATTTCATGCCTATATTCAACGGACGAAATTAAACACAAATATACCAAACAGTTGCTTGTACTAAAACTTTGTCACCATACCCATTTCAAGATAATGTATTAAAAGACACCTTTTCAAAATAAAGGCCTGATGGTACTTATTTCATTAGTCCTTTTTTCACTTGAGATTGCTAATAAACATTAAATAATATTTAAGTTGACAGGTAAATGAAAAACCAGTATTCTTGTTAATAAATTTCACAAGATGTAATTCCGTTACCGATGACTTACCCATGAAAAAGAGCAAATACAACATACCCGTCAAGTTATATTCAAATATATTCAAACATGAATCTTGAATATAATCGGCTTGTAAATTTCGGAGGATATATATTGCATGAAAATGAGAGATTTGAAAATGCCACCATTTCTGGTAATTCCGTTACCAAGATATATACCACAATACAAGTAATTCAAGTGGACAATTTTGGGGGTATGGAAGAGTTCAGGTGAAAGAACGATTACATCTGCAGATTGATTATATGAGAAGGTGATCAAAGTGTAAAATTAGTGCACAAACTCCAAAAATGTGAGCAAAAAATCTCTAATTTGTAATTCCATTACCATGGAATTGTTCCAAAGTACCCCTAAACCAAGCTTTGCTGCCCAAAATGCACTGGATGTAGAGAAAAAAAAAACATTTTTAGGCATTTCAACCTTAAACTCCAAAGGTGTCATTCAATTCATGTCAAATATACCTATACTATACAATCTTGAGTATTGTGAATTTCTTGGGCTGAAATTTGGTGCCAAATTATTATTTCAATAATAAGTTATTATTGCTTTCTTAAAAGTAGTCAAATGATAGTGTCAGGATTATAATAATATGTAAACACACTAATTTCCTATCTGCACCTGTTTGACAAGACACAATAGAGGAGCTTGCTATATTATCGGGGCTATATGTGGCTATGTGACATATGACTCGAGTCACGGTCAGAGCCCTTCATACACAGTGTATGAAGGGCTCTGGTCACTGTCAGAGCCATGGATGGCACTGGTCACGGTTGTAGTATATCGCCCTCTCAGACCATAATTTCACCCTTGTCGTTGCTTCTTTTTCCTATACAGGGTGGCCCAATAAAAACGGACAAACACACTTTAAATAATGCGGGAAAAATTCCACCAGTACCGGTCGACAGGGAATTTTTTAGAAGAAAAATTATACAAAATTTGCCAATATTGGTTAAGTATTTCTTTTTTTAGACGTATTTTAGTTAAACAGAATTTTTTAGAGTTTCAGAAATGGTTATTATGCATGTGCTTTGGGCAAGCTGTAACAAACGTCAGATTGAATACAAACATAACATTCCATTCACATTATTATGAAGAGCCTACATGTTTATGTAACTTCATTTTTTAGAATTGCAGTATTAGGAAAGTGCTGATTATACTATGACAGGGCAAGACGATTTGTTTAAAACGCAGTTTCATTGATGGACAAATTTGAACGCCTACCTTGCATCACAAAATGCTTTCTAAGTGACAATAACCCCTTTACCAAATTTTTCAATCTTGGTATCATTTCCATGTGAAAAGATTCTTCTTCCACTGGTACTAGTGACATCTCACATACGTAGTCGGTTCTTATTGGGCCACTCTGTATAAGTCAATGGTGTCGTGGATTCAGCCATCAAGAGGGAGGGCGTTAAGGTATTTTGGTGCTTGGATGAAATGTGAATCAACAGAGCCAACTATATTCTTTTAATCCCCCTCCTCACTCTCTCCCCGGGGGAAAGGGGGGGGGGGGCCCAGGTCGAAATTCCCGTAGAAACCATTAGGATAAAACCAGTAGAACCTTATACTGGTTTCTACTGGTCCATTTTCTACTGGTTTCAATATGTAAAGTGAATAGATTCCAGTAGAAAACCAGAAGGAAATTCAACTGGTTTCAATATGTAAAGTGAATAGATTCCAGTAGAAAACCAGAAA
This sequence comes from Heliocidaris tuberculata, assembly GCA_025618425.1. Taxonomy (NCBI): domain Eukaryota; kingdom Metazoa; phylum Echinodermata; class Echinoidea; order Camarodonta; family Echinometridae; genus Heliocidaris; species Heliocidaris tuberculata. The sequence continues at coordinate 37,906,644 of CM046833.1, forward strand.
GAAATTCTACTGGTTTCAATATGTAAAGTGAATAGATTCCAGTAGAAAACCAGAAAGAAATTCTACTGGTTTCAATATGTAAAGTGAATAGATTCCAATAGAAAACCAGAAAGAAATTCTACTGGTTTCAATATGTAAAGTGAATAGATTCCAGTAGAAAACCAGAAGGAAATTCAACTGGTTTCAATATGTAAAGTGAATAGATTCCAGTAGAAAACCAGAAAGAAATTTTACTGGTTTCAATATGGAAATAGATTCCAGTAGAAAACCAGAAAGAAATTCAACTGGTTTCAATATGTAAAGTGAATAGATTCCAGTAGAAAACCAGAAAGAAATTCAACTGGTTTCAATATGGAAATAGATTCCAGTAGAAAACCAGAAAGAAAATTCTACTGGTTTCAATATGTAAAGTGAATAGATTCCAGTAGAAAACCAGAAAGAAATTCTACTGGTTTCAATATGTAAAGTGAATAGATTCCAGTAGAAAACCAGAAGGAAATTCTACTGGTTTCAATATGTAAAGTGAATAGATTCCAGTAGAAAACCAGAAAGAAATTTTTACTGGTTTCAATATGGAAATAGATTCCAGTAGAAAACCAGAAAGAAAATTCTACTGGTTTCAATATGTAAAGTGAATAGATTCCAGTAGAAAACCAGAAAGAAATTCTACTGGTTTCAATATGTAAAGTGAATAGATTCCAGTAGAAAACCAGAAAGAAATTCTACTGGTTTCAATATGTAAAGTGAATAGATTCCAGTAGAAAACCAGAAAGAAATTCTACTGGTTTCAATATGTAAAGTGAATAGATTCCAGTAGAAAACCAGAAAGAAATTCTACTGGTTTCGATATGTAAAGTGAATAGATTCCAGTAGAAAACCAGAAGGAAATTCAACTGGTTTCAATATGTAAAGTGAATAGATTCCAGTAGAAAACCAGAAAGAAATTTTTACTGGTTTCAATATGGAAATAGATTCCAGTAGAAAACCAGAAAGAAAATTCTACTGGTTTCAATATGTAAAGTGAATAGATTCCAGTAGAAAACCAGAAGGAAATTCAACTGGTTTCAATATGTAAAGTGAATAGATTCCAGTAGAAAACCAGAAAGAAATTCAACTGGTTTCAATATGGAAATAGATTCCAGTAGAAAACCAGAAAGAAAATTCTACTGGTTTCAATATGTAAAGTGAATAGATTCCAGTAGAAAACCAGAAGGAAATTCTACTGGTTTCAATATGGAAAGTGAATAGATTCCATTAAAAAACCAGAAGGAAATTCTACTGGTTTCAATATGTAAAGTGAATAGATTCCAGTAGAAAACCAGAAGGAAATTCAACTGGTTTCAATATGTAAAGTGAATAGATTCCAGTAGAAAACCAGAAAGAAATTTTACTGGTTTCAATATGGAAATAGATTCCAGTAGAAAACCAGAAAGAAATTCAACTGGTTTCAATATGTAAAGTGAATAGATTCCAGTAGAAAACCAGAAAGAAATTCAACTGGTTTCAATATGGAAATAGATTCCAGTAGAAAACCAGAAAGAAAATTCTACTGGTTTCAATATGTAAAGTGAATAGATTCCAGTAGAAAACCAGAAAGAAATTCTACTGGTTTCAATATGTAAAGTGAATAGATTCCAGTAGAAAACCAGAAGGAAATTCAACTGGTTTCAATATGTAAAGTGAATAGATTCCAGTAGAAAACCAGAAAGAAATTTTTACTGGTTTCAATATGGAAATAGATTCCAGTAGAAAACCAGAAAGAAAATTCTACTGGTTTCAATATGTAAAGTGAATAGATTCCAGTAGAAAACCAGAAAGAAATTCTACTGGTTTCAATATGTAAAGTGAATAGATTCCAGTAGAAAACCAGAAAGAAATTCTACTGGTTTCAATATGTAAAGTGAATAGATTCCAGTAGAAAACCAGAAAGAAATTCTACTGGTTTCAATATGTAAAGTGAATAGATTCCAGTAGAAAACCAGAAAGAAATTCTACTGGTTTCGATATGTAAAGTGAATAGATTCCAGTAGAAAACCAGAAGGAAATTCAACTGGTTTCAATATGTAAAGTGAATAGATTCCAGTAGAAAACCAGAAAGAAATTTTTACTGGTTTCAATATGGAAATAGATTCCAGTAGAAAACCAGAAAGAAAATTCTACTGGTTTCAATATGTAAAGTGAATAGATTCCAGTAGAAAACCAGAAGGAAATTCAACTGGTTTCAATATGTAAAGTGAATAGATTCCAGTAGAAAACCAGAAAGAAATTCAACTGGTTTCAATATGGAAATAGATTCCAGTAGAAAACCAGAAAGAAAATTCTACTGGTTTCAATATGTAAAGTGAATAGATTCCAGTAGAAAACCAGAAGGAAATTCTACTGGTTTCAATATGGAAAGTGAATAGATTCCATTAAAAAACCAGAAGGAAATTCTACTGGTTTCAATATGTAAAGTGAATAGATTCCAGTAGAAAACCAGAAGGAAATTCAACTGGTTTCAATATGGAAAGTGAATAGATTCCATTAAAAAACCAGAAGGAAATTCTACTGGTTTCAATATGGAAAGTGAATAGATTCCAGTAGAAAACCAGAAAGAAATTCTACTGGTTTCAATATGTAAAGTGAATAGATTCCAGTAGAAAACCAGAAAGAAATTCTACTGGTTTCAATATGTAAAGTGAATAGATTCCAGTAGAAAACCAGAAGGAAATTCAACTGGTTTCAATATGTAAAGTGAATAGATTCCAGTAGAAAACCAGAAAGAAATTTTACTGGTTTCAATATGGAAATAGATTCCAGTAGAATTAGAAAACCAGAAAGAAAATTCTACTGGTTTCAATATGGAAAGTGAATAGATTTCAGTAGAAAACCAGAATGAAATTCTACTGGTTTCAATATGGAAAGTGAATAGATTACATAAAAAACCAGAAGGAAATTCTACTGGTTTCAATATGTAAAGTGAATAGATTCCAGTAGAAAACCAGAAGGAAATTCTACTGGTTTCAATATGTAAAGTGAATAGATTCCAATAGAAAACCAGAAAGAAATTCTACTAGTTTCAATATGTAAATTGAATAGATTCCAGTAGAAAACCAGAAAGAAATTCTACTGGTTTCAATATGTAAAGTGAATAGATTCCAGTAGAAAACCAGAAAGAAATTCTACTGGTTTCAATATGTAAAGTGAATAGATTCCAGTAGAAAACCAGAAGGAAATTCTACTGGTTTCACTATGTAAAGTGAATAGATTCCAGTAGAAAACCAGAAGGAAATTCAACTGGTTTAAATATGGAAAGTGAATAGATTCCAGTAGAAAACCAGAACGAAATTCTACTTTTTTCAATATGGAAATAGATTCCAGTAGAAAACCAGAAAGAAATTCTACTGGTTTCAATATGGAAATTAGTGAATACTTCCAGTAAAAAACTAGAAGGATATTCTACTGGTTTCAGTGAATAAATTTCCAGTAGAAACCAGAAGGAATTTCCTACAAGTCCAATTACTTAGATCAGTGGAAACCAGTATATAACCAGTTGAACTAGTTGACCTCGGTATATTAGTTACAAGTTATTAAATTAAAAGTCTTGTACTAATGACTACCAGTGGCAATAGCTACAAAGTTTCTCTGGTGTGTCTGCAATTCTTCCAATGTGCAATGGAAAGTTGGAGACTTTGCATATTTTGAAGTGTGAGGGCATTGTCCATATAATTGTATTGAATGAACATATTTTAGTTCCTGGTTAGTGTTTAATTACCTGTAATTGATACCAGTGAATGAATTGTTCTAGTAATCGTTTGTTGACCCATCTTTGTATTTGGTGAACGTTTTGCACTACACTAAATCATCAACAATGAAGAAATGTACTGCAAATTTAAATAAATAAATAATATGAAAACATGAATACACAAGCACCCAGTATTTATTATGCAAATTAACTGGTTTCTATTGGCCTCAACTGGTATTCTACTGGTTTCCAACTGGAGCCAGTAGACAACTGGGGAAAAAAAGTTAATTGCGCATGGTATTGAACTGCATGGACCAATGGTATTAGGGGAAAATTGTCGTTTCCATTAACAGATGGCATTGGAAAAACATAATGGAAAGACCAAGTTGGAAAACTGGTACAAAGTTTGTGGCAATCGGAGATACTAGTTTCAACTGGTATCTTTTCCACTAAGAAAATGCGCCAATTGGTGATACAGTGGTTTCAACTAGTATATTTTCTACTAGTTTTAACTGGGTTTCTAGAACCAGTTAGACTCTTTGTTATTTATTTTGAATACATACTGTATAGACTCTGCTGGTTTTTGATGGCTTTTACTGGTCTTCAGTCCAGTTGAATTGAATTGTTTTTATTGGTTTGACTCTGTATTTTGAACCCTTCCTTAAACCAGTAAAGACTCCTGGTTCTTATCGGTATCTATTTGTAATATTTCAAACCCAGTAGAGAATTCTGGTTTCTATTGATTTCTTTTGGTTTTACTTTGATTTCATACCCTTGATATAAACCACATAGTCTCTGCTGTTTTTTGATAGTTTTTACTGGTCTTCAATCCGGTTAAATCTAATAGTTTCTATTGGTTTGATTCTGTATTTTGACAATCTTCTTCAAACCAGTAGAGTCTCCTGGTTCTAACTGGTTTCTACAGGCAATACAGCTCTTTTATAAACCAGTAGACTATTCTGGTTTCTATCGATTTTTTACGGATTGACTCTAATTTTATACCCTTCATATCAACCACATAGATTCTGCTGTTTTTTATGGTTTTTACTGGTCTTCAATCCAGTTGGATCTAATGGTTTCTATTGGTTTGACTGTGAAATTTTGACACCCTTCTTCAAACCAGTAGAGTCTATTGGTTATAATTGGTTTCTACTGGTAATACAGCCCTTTTTAAAACCAGTAGACTACTCTGGTTTCTATTGGATTCTATACGGATTTACTCTGATTTTATACCCTTAATATCAACCACATAGTCTCTGCTGGTTTTTGATGGTTTTTACTGGTCTTCATTCCAGTTGAATCTAATGGTTTCTATTGGATTGACTCTGTATTTTGACACTCTTCTTTAAACCAGTAGAGTCTCCTGGTTCTAACTGGTTTCTACAGGCAATACAGCTCTTTTACAAACCAGTAGACTATTCTGGTTTCTATCGATTTTTTACGGATTGACTCTAATTTTATACCCTTCATATCAACCACATAGATTCTGCTGTTTTTTGATGGTTTTTACTGGTCTTCAATCCAGTTGAATCTAATGGTTTCTATTGGTTTGACTGTGAAATTTTGACACCCTTCTTCAAACCAGTAGAGTCTATTGGTTATAATTGGTTTCTACTGGTAATACAGCCCTTTTTAAAACCAGTAGACTACTCTGGTTTCTATTGGATTCTATACGGATTTACTCTGATTTTATACCCTTAATATCAACCACAAGTCATACACTCTGCTGGATTTTGATGGTTTTTACTGGTCTTCAGTCCAGTTGAATCTAATGGTTTCTATTGGTTTGACTCTGTATTTTGACACTCTTCTTTAAACCAGTAGAGTCTCCTGGTTCTAACTGGTTTATACAGGCAATACAGCTCTTTTACAAACCAGTAGACTATTCTGGTTTCTATCTATTTTTTACGGATTGACTCTAATTTTATACCCTTCATATCAACCAAATAGATTCTGCTGTTTTTATGGTTTTTACTGGTCTTCAATCCACTTGAATCTAATGGTTTCTATTTGTTTGACTTTGAAATTTTGACACCCTTCTTTAAACCAGTCGAGTCTACTGGTTCTATAATTGGTTTCTACTGGTCATACAGCCCTTTTTAAAACCAGTAGACTACTCTGGTTTCTATTGGTTTCTTATGGTTTGAATCTGATTTTATACCCTTAATATAGTATAGTCTCAGCTGGTTTTTGATGGTTTTTACTGGTCTTATCCAATTGAACATAATGGTTTCTATTGGTTTCTATCGATTTGACACTGTATTTTCGTACCGTTCTTCTGACCAGTAGACTCTACTGTATTTTAATGGTTTATACTGGTCTTCACACCAGTGAGATGTAATGGATTCTATGGGAATTCTGCTGGAATCTGTTGAAATTCCCGTGGAAACCATTAGAATCCTAAAACCAGTATAGACACCAGTAAAATGTCCTCACTGGTTTCTACTGGTTTCTATTGGAATTTCGACCTGGAGGGGTACTCAGATAATTTTGGTTCGGGACGGGGGTGTGCATGTGCATGGGTGAAACCTCCCGAAACCGTACCCATACCCATATTTTCTCGGGTCATTTCGACAGAAAAGTGTACCGTACTCATAATTAACCCGTTGACTACTGAACTCTGTCATTCACATTTCATTAATACATGCAGGAATCATCCGATTCCCGTAGGCAATGGGTTTTGGACTTTGGATGAAAAAGCGAAACTGATTGGAGTTATTTTTGGGTATCTGGGATTTGCAATTTGGCTAGAATATGGGTGAGCTAGGCTAATTAAAAAGTGGGGCCGTTTTTAGAGTTCTTCCAAATAAAATATAAATTAAATTAGGGATTTTTTTTTGACAAAAAAGCGACACGCATTAGAGCTACACATCCCCGTATATACCGTCTTAGGCGAGTATACTACCGGGCTGTCTCCTCTCATTGTCTCCTGTTTTGCGCTGTGATGTGATGGGGGGGGGGGGGGGGGAGGGGTAAGTGCCCCCTGTGCCCTCCCTCTCTGGTAAAATCAAACGAATTTCAGTTTATTTTCTGCAACATTATGCAGTAAAAATAATAAAACATAGTTTTCTCAGTGTCCAAACAAGAGTGGTTTTATTATAATATAAGGCTTTGTGTGAGATATATGGCGACTATATTTTTTCAGAAAGAATTGACAGGGCCAGGCCGTTTTTAAGCACTGAATTTGCTGATTATCGCATGGCCCATCTCGCCATTGCCTTAAGTATTGGAGCAAAATGTCCCTTCTGAGGTGAAAATTGACACATCCGTAGTATACCCGCTTTATATTTGATTTCTTCCCTTCGTGCCTTAACTCAACGGGCATATAGAGGTACTTTTATAGGCTACCCGACGATGCATTTTCTGGTTACTGAAAACCCTCTTCAGAAAATAAGTCTTTGGAATGAATAAAAAACAGCACTTAGTTTAAAGGCAACTTAGTTCTTATTATTAAAAAAAATTCATTGATTTTTAAAACTGACTTAATTTTCATTTTTGCGTAGGTGAAGCTTATAGACCGGACAAGTTTGTCAAAATTCGACGCTTGCAAACATTCGAAGTAATGATTATTATCAATTACAAATTGCTAAAATACAGCCCCGACATAGCACCTGAACAGCTCTCCGAAAGCCGCTGAAATGTGTGACGTCAAAGGGAGGACGTTAATTGCACAAGCAGACGATGTCCCATAACATCTCACATATTTTCAGTACCTGTTTTGTCATCTTCTCCTCAGTTATTTCACTTCACTAGCATTAGTCTATTATGTTTAATCCATATATTGCCTCACTCTTAACCCCGTGCATGTGTTTATTTGGATGGAAAATGAAGCATTACAAGAATAAAGGAATCAGTTGCTTGTAAACAAAATAGACGCCATTTCATTCACAGCTGCATACACCGCTGGACGTTCGGCGTTGAATGAGGGATAAATACCGTCCTTGCAATCATTCAGCGGGCTTTTCAATTTGAAAGTGTGGTTTCTTTGATTGTTCATTAACCCTCATCCTATATATTTACAAACAAAAGATTTCAGTAATCAGAATCTGTTTCATTCCCATTTTAGAATGGTGTGAAATATGGGCACGTTTGAATACATTAAATTCTTTATAATTTGAGAAATAACTGCACTGCACTTATGTTCATTCTTTATGCATGGGACGTCGTCTGCTTGGACAGGAGTTCCCTTTATTGACGTCATTGAAACATTGTTATTTTTTTGGCGAAGCGTTTGTATATCGCAGATGCTGGGAGGTAGTTTTATTTGTATTATTGTTTAATTACCTGATATGTAGTTGACTTTAAACTGATACGATTGCTATCTGTTAACTTGCCAGTTTCTAGTGATACATTATTTATCATATTTGTGATTTTCTTTGAATGTGTACTTTAAAAAAAAACTAGTTTTGTGCTTCATTGGATATTATGATTTGGCATCACTTAGTGTTAAGAAAAGGTTAACAAAACTCACAAAAAATCAACAAAGAAGCCAACAAATAAAGAGACGAGAGAGAGAGAGAGAGAGAGAGAGAGAGAGAGATCCATTTTAAAGCATGATTTTAAGGCTGGATACGGGGAGCAGGCAGTGTTTCATTCATGAGGGGCATTCAATTGTATGATTGATCTTATTTCTGCATGGGTTCAATATATATAGCATGATACAAAATAATATTATATTACAGAAATATATATTTAAACATCGTGATTTTCATACACGAGCAATTTACTTCTAAATACAAAGACAAAATTAACATTTTACAATAATTAACAGAATTTGTGAGAGCAGGAGACCGTCATCATGCATGAGCGAGTAGAGTTGCTTGATGTCGATGGCGGCCTCAAAAATTTCATAGTGGCTTGAAAGGAGCGTTCACTCTCACAAAGAGTACTTTTTGAAGCTGGAGGGGGCACTTCTTCATGCTTTGTGAAAAAAGGGGCATCAGCCCCTTTCTGTGTAAATGGTACAATATAAGACCAGGCACAAACATCAAATGAAGGACGGTTGATGCAATTTCGAGGGCATTGATTTCATTGCGAGATGAGCAAAGGGCACTTTACAGAGCATACAGCTACATGTAGGAGGGGCATTTTTCATCCTTTTTGTTAAAAGTGAGGAACCAGCCTCCAACTCCCCTGGTTCTGCCGTCGTTGTATGAATATGAGTCGTTGTATGAATATGAAGTGCCCTTTATACGCTCGCACAATCTAAAAATACTAAAAAGAAAAGCAGCGCAATGACCTTATTTTACCTCCATGCAGCCTCCATGCTTCTACAACCTACGTTCCGCAAAGCTGCGCAGGAGTTGATGTTGCAAGTCCTATGAGTCACGTTATCAAAATAGGCATTTCCGTACAAACGCACCGATAAAGCCTCGAAATTAGGTTGTAAATGGAAATTGCACGGATCTCGGAATCGACTTCCAGTCATGGAGTAAACAACATGGAATGACAGAGATAGATTACACACATTTCCGGGTTGGAAATGCAGTGAATTCAATTGGAATTTCGCTAAATGGATCCTTTATTCTCAATCACATTGAAGTCATGAGCATGATTTTCAAGAAGATGGGTTACGTAGCGGTTTTGGTGATTGTGATCGTGTCTGTGTCGAGTTCTTTAGCGAGATCTCTCCCGAATTTGGGCGACCAAGATCAACATGAATATCTTGCTGGTAAGACTTTGCTCTGTCTGAAGCGTCTTTATACAAGAAACAAGCGGCGCCCTAGCATAGATCTACATGTAGCTCCGCAGCCTCGCTTGGCAGCTGAGCTGAGCTTGTGCGCTAAAGCCTGCCCTTTAGGCATTGGCCTTGTACATGTATGCAGAGATTGGATATTGGATTGATTCCATGAAATTTGTATCTCATATGAATAAAGTTAAGAGGGTATCTCTCATTTTATTGTCATGATTGTACAACAGTTTGTACTGTAGGTCTAATCTGTATGGTGGTGGATCCAGTGTCCGAACACTTTTCAAAAAATCAACGATAGCAAATAGACCCTACATTATCCACTCATCCAATGTACTAGGTTATGATTATAACCTCGTACTCCTCTTACATTACGGGTATGTTGAAACTAAGTTTCACCTAACTCACGCTCTTTTACCTCACCATGAAGTAAATTATTTACTCCGGAGGGGTGACTAGGTATTGAAGCTAGGTCTAGCTGGTAAAATTATCATTAATTTTTCAAACTTAATGATAAAAAAGACAAATCTTACCACCTTCCAAAGCAAGTCGTCTCCGGCATCAGAGCATTTTCGGTGGTATGGTGGTTGTAATAGGAAAGTCGGACGGGGAAAAAATACTGCCGACCCTTGTCGTTATGAGGCGCCGTTTGTGAAGTTATATTTTTTAAAGAAACTAGACCTATATCATTTGTATATGTTTTTCCACTTAATTGATAAAGGGAGAGGGAGAGGGAGAGGGAGAGGCTGAAAAATTTGTGGATCTGTAAATAAACTATTGTTGTAACTAAGCATGATATCTGTTGGGATTTTTTTTACTTATGTATTCGTAATGCTCTTGTTTAATGTGTCTGTTGATTTAAGCTTATCACACTTTTTCTTAATAATAACATTGTATATTTGAAAACCTTTCTGTGCCTCGCTATTTATTCATCCTTCTGAACATCATTATACAAGACAGATACAAAAATTCAATTTATTAAATCAAGCCTCCACAAAGTTACCGATTCCCTTTTAAGGGATACAGTGTCAAGCAAAGATATTGGATATTGTGACAATTGTTATTTATAAATCGTGATAAGTGAATCCTCTCCCCCCCCCCTTCACATAAATAAATATTGTGAAATCATTTATACTTGAAAGCAAAATACATGTAGATAAATATAAATAATGGATATTGTTAAATCATCATTTATAAATAATTAAAAACATGAAAATTATTATTCATAAATACCTGTACTCATTCTATGACATTTTCATACGAATAATTATTTGACAAGGTAAATTATTGAATTATATAAAAAAAAATTGTCTAAATGATAAATTTACAAACGGCGGCTCATACCACGGAACCCCCAAAAGTAATCTTCTATATCGGGCACAAGAGGGCAGCAAAATACATAAAAACGGTACAATCAACTGTTACCTCAGCCCAGTCATGGCAAACAACTTTCAAGCTCCAAAATTCAGCTTTTTCAATACCGGGGTGCAGAAACTTGACATCAAATTCAAGAGTAAACCCAAGGCAACGTATTGGTAAGTGATGTTTCAATTTTACCTTGATATTTATTATGTTTTGGTTAGGACTATTACTGCAGGCTGCACATTCAGCAGGGGTACGTGATCTCAAGTGGAACCGAATGGTTCGGAAGCACGAGTGACATTATCTAGGCCTAACGAATATCTGTCAAAGTTACAGAATGAATACTCAAAGTCCTACAGGCATGACAGGAAAAGAAGTTGATGGAATTTTAAAAAGACAAGGTAGATTTGATACGATATTCCCTTCCGAGTGAACCCCTTCCCAACGACGCGGCGTTTTGGTCCCTTGAAAAAGGTACTGTATTTCCGAACGTGTAAAACCTATGGGAAAAGTGTGGTTTTCATATGTGTAATCCCACGCGTATGAAAACCCATTTTAGGCGCTTAAAGGGAAAGTTCACCCTGAAGATTACTTGAGTTTAAAAAATGCAGAAAAAATAAAGAAAAATATTGGCGAAGGTTTGATGAAAATCGGTCAAATAATAAAAGAGTTATGACTATTTAAAGTTTTGGATTCGTGACGTCACATATGCGAGCAGCTGCCCATTGGTCATGTAATAAATATTCCATATATTCACATTTTTTTTTACGTTCCACGATAAATTAATATTGTTTCTTTTCAGAATCTAGTATTGAATAACATTTCTGACAATATATCAAATGCACAGACGAAAATATTCTAAATTTTCTGAGAAAACTGTATTTTATGGAATATTTATCACATTACATAATGGAGGAGCTGCTCGCATGTATCGTCACAAAATCAAAACTTCAAAAGTCCATAACTCCGTTATTCTTTAACGGATTTTGTCCAAACTTTCGCCAATATTTTTCTTTATTTTTTCTGCATTTTTTAAACTCAAGTAATCTTCGGGGTGAACTTCCCCTTTAACCCTTTCAGGACAGGAATTATTTAAGCACTAAATTGATCACATTTTGTTCTTCAAATTGGCAACAATGATATTTATCTTTTATTGCTACATGGTTCTAATAAGGTGTTATGTCTTTGAAAACAATATACATGGTTAGGAATTTTGTCGAAAAGTTTCAAAAATTGCCAATTTTGATAAAAAATCATGATTTTGAACCCCTCATTGTGTTGCCAATTTAAGGATTTTAAAGCTTATTTTCGTTTTTTAAAATTCCTGGCATCAAACGCAATATGATCATGCAACAAAACTGGATATAGTGTGTGCAGAAATTTTTGCTCTTTCTACTCGTGCATCTGGTATATTTTTTAGAGCTCTGAATCAAAAGTTATTGAGCCAAACCACAAAATGTGGTCAATTGTCTTGAAAGGGTTAACTGTACACGTTCGGTAATGCAATCTGTTCGGAAATACAATCCTTGACTATATTCATGTGAATAAAATTAAAAATACATTGTATTGAGTCTATTGACTATTTATTGTCATGATTGTAAAACAAAATATTATTGATGTCAGTGAAGTTTCTTAACCCATTGCCCACGGGAACCGGTTGGTCCCTGTGTCAAACCTATGGGAATAAGAAAATTCAGTAGTCAACGGGTTAACAAAGTACCAAAATTCCAATCCAAATATTTTGATCCATTGTAGTAATTAACTTTATTAAGTAAGCAGAAGAAGGCCGAAGGAGAAGAGAAGAAAAGAAAAAGAAGAGAAAAATAGAGGAGGACGAGAAGAAGAAGAAGAAGAAGAAGAAGAAGAAGAAGAAGAAGAAGAAGAAGAAGAAGAAGAAGAAGAAGAAGAAGAAGAAGAAGAAGAAGAAGAAGAAGAAGAAGAAGAAGAAGAAGAAGAAGAAGAAGAAGAAGAAGAAGAAGAAGAAGAAGAAGAAGAAGAAGAAGAAAGAAGAAGAAGAAGAAGAAGAAGAAGAAGAAGAAGAAGAAGAAGAAATAGAAGCAGAAGGAGAAAAAGCAGAAAAAGGAAAAAAAAATAATGATAAAAGAAGGAAAAAAAGGAAGAGAAGAATAAAGAAAAGAAAATAAGGATGAGACAAAGATAGAAAGAAGAAAAAAAGGAGGAGGAGGAGAAGAAGTTCTAAGAAGAAACTACATGTACATGTATATTGTTGACCTCGGATGTTGTAAAATGGTAAAGTCTTAACTATTTCAAACATTTTGAAATGAAAAAGTTTAGGAAACTTAATGTAGACCTACATGCATAATGTTGAATCTTGATGTCCAACATCAAAATGAGTTGAATTTAGGCCCGTTTTGAAAGGCCATACTTGGTAGTCGTTTACACTGACATTTTTTCGGACGAGTAATCGACTACTTGGTATTATGATTTTTCCAATAAACCAGGCCGACTGCTCCGGCCCCGAAGCCCGCAACCTTCTTAGGCCGGAGCACCAGCGTAAAGCCATGACACCAGTCCCAAACAGTCTGTGCAACAACCGTAACTAATGTCCTATTTCCGTATCAAAATGTTAAAATTAAACAAGTTTAAAACGTTCAGTGTTGGTTACAAAATTTAGAGCAATGCAAATTATCTCCTCCTACCTACTTTGTGAAGACTAAATTAAAATCAAGGTAAAATAAAGTGAAATAGATCGTCATTTTCTTCCCCCTTGTCATCACAGTCGTAATCATGATATTGCAGTTGTTTGCCAGTCGCCAAGAGGTGGCACTCGTACCCGGAAGTACAGTTGGGTTCGGAGCGTTTTAGTACACAAAATCCCATTCATCTTTCTCCGTATTGAAATTGTACACATTCTGAGCGTGCGATCGACATCAAATTCAATGCCCTCGTCAAATCGACATGGGCATGCCCGTGCATGACCCGTCGGCAACGAACAAGCGCGCGTTAGCATGTAAGAAGTATTTCAGTGTCGTTTTGTTTACATGATCTATTACTATCTTGAAAATATTCTGTGTTATATACCTCATACATAGATTCTTATTCACTGATTGGTCAAAACTATATCACATGACACGGCGCATCTCGATCTATCATTGTGTCAGAGGGTTTTGGCGTTCTATCAATTGACCTAAGGTCAAATGATAGAACGTCCAAACCCTGTGATAGAAAGCGTAACCCCTCCGCGACTTTTACACACACGTACGTACACAAAATTTGGTTCAGGTTTTAAAAGCGCTTTCGCGAGGTGCTAGGCTACGACTACATTAATCAATATATACGCGCAGCACGTAAGAATTCAACATGGCGAGTGACTTAGCAAAGGATGAGGTATACAAATATATATGGACTGCTCTGTAATCGGATGGTGGTTGAAATTATCGCTCCCTTGGGGTGTTCATACCGGCCCTTCTATCACCCCGAGGCGAAGCCGAGGGGGTGATAGAAGGGCCGGTATGAAAACCACCTTGGGAGTGATAATTTCCACCATCATCCTCATGAGCAGTCAATATTTGTATACTGATACGTGTCCTTTCATTTTTTCCAAAAACTTGATAGGAGCTCGCTTACACGGTAAGCTATACAATGACCGATGTGTGTACGACTGGCTCACACATCCGCTTATAACTGCAGGTTCCGATGTACATGTAGCGGAAGCATACACAGCCAGTCTTAGACTAACAGATGTATCGACAACTAAGAAACTGAAAATTTGTGGAATTTTCTGTACTGAGCAATTGGGAGAGGAGCTCGCAAGATACATGTACGTCACAGAGTTACCAATTTGTGTTTTGTTGATTAGAATTTCAAAAATTCATAACTTTCTTATTTCTTATTGGATTGTGCTCAAACTTTCACTAATCTGTTTCTCTCATTTGTTTTCCTGTTATTCAAATCAACATAATACCAGGGTGGACTTTCCCTTTAAGGGGGTAATCACAGTTTATAGAATACCGTTGTGAAATTGAAAAACAGAAGCATACATGTCATTGAAAGTTTTGGAGAAATCAGACATTATTTCAGTGAATTTTTTGAAAAGTTTCACCTACATAGACTAGAAGTTATTAGTAAAGGTTGATTACTGTAGTACAATCCAGGTGAGTATTAATGATTGTGT